>VZSZ01011737.1:122266-374401 GCA_013398815.1 Ibidorhyncha struthersii
GGGGGGATGGAGGGGGGCGCGGGAAGGAAAACCACAGACATTTCTAAATGTAGAGAGAAAAAAAACCCCAAACCACTGGACTTGAAAGATCTGTTGTAAAGAAGACACTAGTTACACCAATACACTAGTCCTAAGGATTTTTCAGGAGAAGAGTCACACAGGCCAGGGTAGCATTTGATTGCTTCGCGGAGGGAGTATAAAAATTCATGCCCAGGAACAGCAGCAAAGGCATAGCTCCTCAGACAGCAAAATGCCTTCTGGAGCTCATTAGTACCAGTAGAGTGAGCAGTGCAGGGTGGAGCGACTGCAGATTTCTACATCGACTGAAGAGGTGCAGTGCATTTTCCCCCGCGGGAGGAAAGGAATACGTGGAAGCAGGCCCTCCTCTCGTCAGCCGTCTGCTGCCCCTTCCCTTTGGAAGACACACCTCGTTATCAGCTCCATCTCCCCCCTTCCCCAAATGCATATGCTGTAGTCTGTACAGATGCCATGGGGCACATGACATAACATCTTGGGGAAACAATATACTTGTTTCTGCTGTTCAACTGATATTAACTGTTCGTGCTCATTGCACTCTAAGAATCCTTTCTTGGATCAACTATCCCATTACTGCAAATATCAGTAGGACTATAACATACTCTATCATTCTTGCCTGCATTTGAACTTCATTTTGCATTTATTTGGTTGGTGCAGCTTCTTCCACAGAATCCAGAAGGCTACAGTCAGTTCTCATCATTTTACTCGATACAGCTATATTGGGTTTTCTAACTGGTTTAGGACAGCAAAGGCTTGTTCGTTTTTATTTTCCCCTCTCTCTCTTATAGGTGCAGTCATTGGTTAAATATGCTACAGCTCACAGTTGACAGCTGTGTAGGTTTCTTTTCCAGCTTTCTAGAAATTAGTTTGCCTTTCAGAACTCCTACTACACGCCACTCCTACTGCTCAGTTGTTAGGCATCAAAGCACATTAAAAAAAAAAAAAAAAAAAAAAGAGAAATAGAGGGTGTCAAATAATCCAGTTAAAAAAAAAAAAAGAAAGTTCAGCAGAACATTAACTGCAAACCCACATCACTTAATTCTGGTTCAGAAAAGGTCATATGCATACCTGGGCAATAGTGCGTTTGATATTGCTACACTGTGCAAGGACTTTGTGAAACCACCCCACAAGGTAATGTGCCACTGCCATGCTGTCGCAGGGAAATGCAGCGACACGCTGTCAGGCAGTCGTGGTAAACATAACACTTTGAAAAGTTAGTTTCTTCAGCAAGGAGTTTGCCACTAAGAAGTATGATCTTTACCTGGATTTTAAAAATCCATTTTGGCATTTCTCTGGTTAGTAGGACCAGTTGAAATACTCTGTAGCAGAAGGAGTTACTATGTGGAACTGTTCTTTAACTGAAATGGAACGTTTTTTTCCCCAGGGACAGTAAATATTTACTCAAGGTGGGCGGTGGCAATAAAAACCCCACAACCAAACAAGAAAGAGTTTTTCATTTTTCCCCCCGCATTCTAGAAGTGTTTTCTCTTGATACATTTTATTTGACAGTCATTTAGAAATTATTCAAGTCTGACATTATACAAACTAAAGTTATTCCATAGTATAAACTACCTTGGTAGGGCAGGTGGGAAGAGAGGAAATCCCCACGCCTTTGAAAGACACAGCTTATTGTTCCAAATTAGAACAAAACCACAACAAATTAAAAAAAAAAAAAAAAAAAAGTGTTCTCAGAGTAACGATTTTGTCTCCCGACTGATAATTAGCTTTTAAGGCCTCTGCGGTTTTTGCTCCATGACTGATCTGCTGAATGGCCTTGTACAAGTCACTTATCCTCTTTATGCCTCAGAGCACATACAGCTGAGAGAGATATACACTAGCTATAACCATATGTCATTATGTCAGTGCAATGCAGTGTGTCAGCCCAAGTATTATCTTATTCTACCTACATGGAATACATCCATGCAGATTTTGCTTACCTAGACAAGTGTCCCATTTGCAATAAACGGGGTAAGGAACGTTTAATATAACTGGTCAAAGTTTAGAGAATAACCTCTCGCTCCCTCTCTGCCTACATCGCCCACGACTGACTCTTGGAGCCGGAGCTGTACACATGCTGCTAAAGGCAACGGGTAATTGTTTTCAAATATCAGAGGTACTGCTTTCAGCTGCATAGGATGTTGTGATCTCTTGTTCCGAGACAGCAAGAAAATTCAATACCTGTTTTTATGCAGTAGCAGAGAAATGCGATTGAAATGGCAAATACACTCTAAAAAGAACAGCCACGTCCTAGGAGGGCAGGGTGCATGAGTGTGTGGGCAGCAGCCCCGGGGAGCAGTGGGCTGTGTGGCAAGACCATGTAAATAACTTTTTGAGGTGTATTATTTTCAGCTGCCTCCGAGTTTGTGAAGTTGCTACGGCTCTAGTCCCTGCAACTAAAACGCACCCTTCTAGTTACGATGCCTCCTTTCTGGGGAAGCTGCAGGCTTAGATGAGCTTTCCCGCTTGGCTGAAGACCTTTCCTGCTAACTGAAGATCTACATGCGTGTTATCAATTGCACCACCCTGGAAGCACTTCGTCTATTAACAGCAGAGCATTAGAGGATATTACTGTACACAAACACAAAGTCAGAAAGATTATATTAAGCACACCTTAGGACACCTGACATTAACTCCAGCATGTTTACACAGTCTATCTTCCCACAGCTTGCCTGCTTTAAATGCCTTTGCTGAAGTGGCAGGTTTCCATTCCACAGCTACCTGATAGAGATGTGAGCTGGAAGAGACTCTTGAAGCTGCAGCTCTGTGCTAGCCATATGTTACTTGCAGATGCAGAAGACCTACCTATTAAAATTCAGAGCAGCTGTGTTCAATGATAAAATGATAACTAGTATCAGCTCTTTCTCCCAGGAGCTGAGCCACCATCATCTGTATAAGGGAAAAACAGTGAACTGAACGGAAAGTCACAGGCAGCCAGGGGAAGGACACAGAGTCCCGGGAACTGGTTTTGTTTGCAACATTTATTCAGGTCAGCTCAAGAGGTGAGGAATCCTTAAAGGACTTGCACGCTTCACAAAATCAGACTTATTCTGGTACCTCCTCAGCACTTTCTTCAGTCTGTGTGCACTGAAAGCTGCCTTTTAAAGTTCCCATTCCTGTTGGAAGCACTTTTATAATGTTATACCTGCCAGGTTCAGCCTCAGCTCAGCACCCACTATTCAACTGGCGGCTGATGCCCTGCAGCTGTATGAGCAGCCAACAAAGATCCTCCTGCTTTTCTTCTGCTGCTATTAGTTACAACTGGAGCTGAAAAATGAGACAACACATCAAAAGATTCTGGCCAGGATTTCAAATCTCTTAGTATTCAGGGTGTTGTTGATTCACTGGTTTTGGATTCAGACCACTTTAAACAAAAAAAAAAAAAAAAATCAGATGCCAACAGCTCATTTCACATCTGGACCTCAAGTTCCCTCACCCAAACTCCCAGTATGTTTGGATGTACAGTCCTTACCCATTTTACTCTGAATCAGCTCTTACATGCTGCCCCTCACCGTGGTGGCAGGTCTCTGGTAGCATTTGATAGTGACTTCCAGTATTTGCCCTTGCTTCGCTCTTGCGATTGCTGGTGCCCTTTCCACCACAGCAACAAGAGGGCATCGTGTGGGCCAGCTGACCCCTTTATGCTGGGCTGCATGTGCTCCACTCCCAGTCCATCTTCTCTCGAGTGATATTGTTTTCATTAAGGATTTGAATCCATTAGTGGAAAGAGGCTAGGGACACAATGCATCTTCAACATGCTTCTTTTTGTGAACACTTACTTCCCTCCCCTCTTGTAATTCTTCAATTTACTTTAATTAAACCCTGAAAGAAAACCACTCAGGATTCCTTAGCAAGTGTGACTGGTGTTCTCAAGCTGAATCCTCTCACCAGTAAAGCTACTAGTACCTATCCTGCTGGGTATCTGTGTCAGCCTTCTGCCGTTGAGGGAGACAGCCTGGCATGGGCTGCCAGGGTTGGATGAATAAGCAGAAAACTTCTTTTTCATGCCACACACACAGGCAGCTGAAGGCTGAACTCTGCCATCTGAGAATTTTAGTGATTTCTTTATTTCTGCTCCTCTGGGTCAGCGAGTCTAGAGTGGGGTGACAAGAAAGCAGAATGGATCCTCGTTCTTTCCCCCTGCTTTGGGCACGGTAGTCTACACTATCCCAAGTGCGTAGAGCAGCTCCATCTAGTTTTCTCCAAGATCTATGCTCTCCTGCTACAGGTGGTCTCTGCTGCTCTCAATTTACTGTGAGTGCCAGATCCAAAGTTGCTCTCACAGTCTGGGCCTGGAGAACTCTAAGTCACTATCAACAGGCTTTTGATCAGGGCTTAATCAACTGCAAAACTAAAGTCTTGAAAATGAAAGATTTTAAAAATGATAAACTTAAGGTGCAATGAGGGAGGAAGCTCACCGTTACAGAATATAATCACGCACAAAAAAAGATAATACAAATCTAATAAATTGTTATGTAATCAGAGAAGATGGAAAATATTAAAATTGTAAATGGGGCAAAGAGTGAAAGAACATGGATTACTAAACCATTAATGTGTAGTAAAGCTGTAGTTAATTACTAGTCTTTGACGAAGTTTTCACATCAGTTAAAACATAAGTTGAATGTCTCCAGTTGTCATTGGGTGTAGATCAGTTGACTAACAGTAGCAATGGCTTCTTTAAAAAAAAAAAAACAACCCCCAAACCACAAACTGCCTCCCCCAAAAAAGTATTTTAGCATGATCCTGTAAAATAGTGTCAAGTTCTACAATTAGAAATACAGCCCTTACTTCTGATTACAGTTTCTTTTCTATTTTAGAAAGTGCATAGAAGACGCTCAGTCTTTGGGGAGGAGAGAAAGAGTCAAGTGTTTCCAGAGAGTTCTGGACATAGTGAAAAGATCTGGCAGTGCAGACACAGAAGAGTTTGGAGGAGAGTGTTTTATTTTCTCCTGGAGATAGTCTGGATTGTTCAGAAGCAGAAATTTAGTACTGGCACAGAGAGGACGCAGCTGATTTTCCATTATCCACTATTACTGGGCAGTGGAACCACGAGGAAATAAAAGCGTTCAGGTCTGCCAGATCTCAGGCAAGTTAACCTCAGCCTGAGTGCCCAGAATTGCAAGCTCCTGAAAAAGCTCAACAGCCTCATGGCCTCACCTAGCCCTGCACCTCCGTTTCCACGCTCGAGTGGCAAGGGCAATAACAAAACAACGCTTCTTTATCACGCAGGGTGAGGAGTAGAGGGTGAGGCTCGGCTACAGAATAGGAAGGGAGACCCGTATTATGAAATTGTGAAGCCACACACAGTGAGCACAGGATTCAGCATGACTTGCTTTGTTTTCCTTTGAAGAAGGAACCAAATTCCTTCGTAAAGAACATTTGCATCAGCCAGCAGTAGTAAACTCACAGACGGGCTTGATGGATCACTGACTCTGCCCTTGCTCCCTTAAACAATAGGGCACACTGCAGACCCTCAGATGAAAGCAGATCGGATTTGGAGAAAGGCACAAGAGCCGGTATCAGGTTCCAAGGCAGTGGTCAGACTTTCAAATCTCAGCCAAATCACGTATGTCTGGCTTTTCAGCTCTCAGTTCTCACTCAGCCAGAAGACTCCCTTCTTCTAGACATCTAGCACTAGTAAAAATAAGTCTCCTCAGGACTTAAGGTGAAAGACTAAAAGAATTGTATGCCACCAAACTTCAGCACAATGAGGGAGGAAGGAAGAAAAAAGGGAGGAAGGAAGAAAAAAGGGAGGAAGGAAGAAAAAAGGGAGGAAGGAAGAAAAAAGGGAGGAAGGAAGAAAAAAGGGAGGAAGGAAGAAAAAAGGGAGGAAGGAAGAAAAAAGGGAGGAAGGAAGAAAAAAGGGAGGAAGGAAGAAAAAAGGGAGGAAGGAAGAAAAAAGGGAGGAAGGAAGAAAAAAGGGAGGAAGGAAGAAAAAAGGGAGGAAGGAAGACCCTCTCCACAGGCAAGCCTTAGCAACCCGAGTTTTATCCCAGAGGCACTCTAGGTCCCAGTCCCATCCAACCACCCTGTGATGAGAGCAGGGCACTCAGTTAACTCACAGCAGCTGACCCATCCCACCCTAGCAGTGGGTAAGCACATGCCAGTTACTGCTTGTGCTGCTCACAGAGACCATGTTAACTCTTTCCTTGTCAACTCACAGTAGGAAAACGTTATTTCTTACATGGACTTTGCAGCATGTAAGTAAAAAATTTTTTATTTTTTTTTCAATCAGTAATTCTATGCTTAGTAAAATATTGTGGAAGAAGTATCTTAACTTACAGTTTCTCTACCATTTGTACTTGATCTTAGCCCAGTGCATTGGCTGAACAGTAGCCTACGTTTGCATTAAACGTGACTGGCAGTTATGTTCGGATTGTCTGGTGCCTCTCTTTGCACAAATGACAGAGCATATAGCCAACCGTTCATTTACCTGACTATGCAGACAGATGCTGTCAGTCATTGCGGAAGTTTTTATTGATTCACAAATGGATTTATTAACCCGTATGACAAAGCCTACATGCACAGCAAAAGGTATGAAGGCAGCTATCAAGTGTCCAGGCAGCACAGAGAGCTCTGCTCCCTAAATAGATGGCTTTAAGTCACAAGTCTGATGTTCCACAGTTCCCAGCCCCTAAGAATATCAATTGCTAAACACACTAGCTTTACGAATTTAGAAAGAAGAACTTTAGTTATGAAGAAGTAAAGGGACACTGATATAACCGAAACCCTAAAGGCACACAAGGTTAATTTTACTCCTGTATGCAACACCAACGTCTCTGTGAAATCCACCTTGCACCGTGGCAGAGCTGTTTGAACTGGTGGGCACAGAATCCGGGTTAATGTGTGCACCGGTGTGCACAGGTGCAGCAGACCTTTTCCATGAGCACTCTGCAGGCTGACGGCTGCAAAAGTGAGGCTCATACTGAGTTTTGCTAGCTCTGGGAAAGAGCTGTGTATCTGAATTATAGCAACCATAAGGTCAAACCTCAGCTGAAGATGCAGTAGCATTAACACACCCCTTGTGCTATGAGTTCTGGACTCTCTTTTACACCATCAGTCCTTCCTTATGACACTGGCTCAAGGTCTGGATAGCCGTACCAGCCTGGTGCTCACTCTTACAGACATATCCTGAAGGAGGGACCAGGATTAGTACTGTATGACACAGCAATATACCAGCAAACACTTCTTCATACCTATATTTCAACTTCTAGCATTATTATTAGAACTATAAAATCACTGATAAAGAACAACAAGGTTAAATTTATTTATGACTAAGTATTTAGCCAGTTTTAGGTAAATCTATGGTCAACAGTTGTTTTTTTTTACCCACTTGTGGTATCACTTGCTTTACATATCCTACACTTATAGAGCACATGATGTTTCTGCTGATGTCAGCAAGAATCTCAATGGAGGAGAAGAATATATGCAATAGAAGTCTACACATCCGACCTTTGCCTCTCACAGAAAGAGTTCACATCTATGCCTGCTGAAATGCACCCACCTCAAATGGGACAAACAGCAACTGTTCATCAAGCAACTGTTCAAGCCTAAGCAACAGTTTAAGAAGAGAAGTGAAGAGACTGTGATTTTCTACCACCTTTCAGTTTACTCAGCTTGATTTCTCTCATGCTTGAACAAAAAAGGCATATGAAAACATTAAGTATTCCACAATAAGTACCACAGCCAAATATATCAGCAGTCTTACTGGAAGGGCACCAAATAAAACAACAACTGATACGGAAGGTTCGATGAGGTAGATAGAAATAGAATTACTTACAGCCCTAGCAGCCTTCCATCTTCTTCTACAGCAGAATGGTTTCCAATTGAAGTTACATATTTCAGTAAAGTTGTTGTTTGCTCTAAAAAAACAGTGAGCAAAAAAAAAAAAAGCAAAGAAATCTGTTAGGATTAACCCCTACAGTCAAGACTGTGGTGACTGAAGTATTCCAACTCCCTGCCTAACACTACAGGGCTCTGAAGAGCAAATGAGCTGTGTCATCTCTCTCACATGCAGGGTAAACTCACAACATCTGGCTAAGCAATAAGATATTCGCCCACCAGAACCTCATCATGCAAAGCTCTTCCAATTAAGCCAATCTGTTTTACCTCAGTACTGCTGTAGCTCAGCCCCACTGTTATAACCCTTTCTTGTTTGTATTCTTTGTGCGGCTCTTATTTACACAATGTAAATATACATTTTATGGTTGATGAGTACAGTTATATTTTGAGAAGGGATTGGAGCAGTTTCAGATAGCAACAGAAACATGTGAAATGAGCACAGAGGCTGAAACACTGAAATTACATATCAAAACATACGTTAGAAAGGTGTCCTCAAGGTTGTAAAGCCACGTACTTTAAAAGTTACAAAATAAAAAAATTAAATTTGCTTATGCAACTTTTTTTTGAGTCCTCTTGTGGATATATGGTGTGATAAAGTCTTTAATTACATGATCACATAAAATTGTTTCTTCGGGACCCCTTTCCCTTTCACTGCATAAAAGACACAATATTCACTTAAAAGGAAGCTATTCAATCTTTTGAGTTTTTTTCTGTATCACTCAACATCTGGCCCATTCCTTACACACATCGTAATAGCATAGCCCTGCTGTAAGGACAGAATTATTAATTTTCTCCTGGGCTGCTGTATCTTCCTTATGACACTGGCATCCAGGTATCCCACTGATTTTAATTTTACAACATGCCCCTGCTATGAGAATGAATGAGTTAGGCTGCAGATGTGAAAGTGGGACAAGAATTGGTAAAGTACAAAATACCCCCTACTTTTTGGTGCCTGGTTCAAGATGCATTTATTCTGTTTTTTTTTCATTGCCTTCTCTTGATGACTCTTAGTTCTCAGGCACTGTTTACACAGATTAAAGCAGAAGGTGTTAAGCACAGAACCCCATTTAACCATCTGAAAGCGAAGTTTCAAACAAGCCAAATGTTACTGCAGCATTGCTCTTATTTTGCAGAGAAATCAAGTTTAAATGCCAATTTAGGTGAACTAGTGCCAACCCTGATGTGGACATCACCACAGTGGTGAAGCGGCCTTCAGTGTTTTTATTACTTCTGCAACAGCCGATATAATGTTCTTTGGCATGCACATCTCAGCTTTTATTTCAGACCACAATAAGGAGAGTTCAAATTGCTGTAAGGATTTCCACAACCAAAATACATTTTAAAAAATCTTGCATAATAGAGCTAGACTGATGTGACTCTGTGTACCATTTACTTTCAGCAGTATCCACTTAAATCAGTTACTAGGTTCTCACAAATACTCAAAGCAACCTCTTCCTCTTCTGCCTTTGATCATTACTGCCTTACTCAAATCTACCTGAGCCTGTAGTTTCTTTATTCTCTTCTTAAAGCCAGTTTCTGTTACGAGACTGTTGCCAACACACCAGTCACAGTGCTCCTGTTCCAAGTGCTTTTGGAGTAGAAGTCCCTGGAAGCTCCAGTCTCATGGGATCAGAAGCTCAGGTCAGCATTTCATTATACACCTGCAGACTAGTACACTTCAGTTCAGCCAAACTGTTTAAGACTTGCATTTGAGACAGCCCCTGATAAGTGGTTGGCTGCTAGAAACAGCACAGTGAAAATCAGAATGCTAGCTGAACGCAAAAATTGCTAGTAAGGTAGGAGATTGTGGAGGCTTCTGGAGATATTTTCCAAATGAAATATTTTCGTGTCCTCTATGAACCTGACTCACCTCCCCTATCACTGAACATGAAGACTGGCTTTAGTCATCAGTGAGTTATGTGATTTTATATTGATCCAAAATCAGTGGCCTGGAGCTTTTCCTTAAAGATCATTTAAGTACCACAACAATGTTTTCATCTCTGGCTTCAGTCTTGGTTCTTCTCAGACAGACAGTACCACCTTTCAGGAAACTATCCTTTGGGTATTGGGAAAAAGAGGAAATATCCTCTTTTATTAGGCATGGTATAGTTTCAAACTAAATCATAAATAAAGTAGGTTATCCAATAAATTGGAACCAAAAGAGGCTTTGTCTTTTGATCTTGCATGCTTATCTAAGCACCATCTTGGTTGTGATAAATTTTATTTATTTTTAAATAAAGCAACTGAGACATGACAATTATTATAACGCACAAGCATGGTACTAAAGCAGAAGGAATGGTGGGTAGATGAAGCGTGGTACAAGGGCTCAGGAAGCAAAACGTCTGTCTTGCTTCCCAACTATGGGCATATCACTTCTCCTTCCCTGCTGCTTCCTTTCACATCTCTTGTTTCTCCTGGTCCCTGAGTATGAATGTGCATTTTAAAGTTGACTGATGGTGGACTCTGATGCAGTTGAAAATGTTTTGGGTCCAGCACTTGGAGAGTAAACTGCATTTACGCAAGGTATAATCAGGGATAACTCCACATAAGCCCACAGTAATTACAGGTGAGCTTAACTCTGCCAGTTATCTTTAATTTAATGAGTTATGGGCATAAAATGTGAAATCGTGCAATTTCCAGTGAGCTGGTTTATTAACAAAGGCAAGCAAGGCGAAGTCCACTAAATGTCATAACAGCTTATTTTTTTAAATATCAAGTGGCAATGTCCGTGTCCATCATGGGTTCCACATCTGTGTTCAAGTGCTCATATGGTAGTAAGATAAAGCTTATGAGTAGGATTTTAAGAAAGCCATTTAAAGCTGCCAGACTCCGGGAGCTAAAATAGCAAAGAAAATTTGCTGCCTCTCAGCACAACTTGTTATACAATTAATTTGATCTAGAAACAGAGTATTTACAGGGTAATTTACAATACGTAAACTGTTAAGCACAAAATGGCACTCTTTAAGTCATTAAACACAATTCACCTTCATTACAGGCACAGTTGGGATCCAGAGGTTTCTTTTTTGTGAGTGTGAGAGGAAAAAAAGGTTGTTGTCAGGAAGACGACTTCTATAGAATTTAATCAAATCTAATACCAAGTATAAGTGATCAAAATGATGTTTGATCAACACAACTTAAAAATACTTCTTCTCAACAAGACTCTGATATAAACTAAGCTTATTAATGCACCCAGGAATTCACCTTTAAAGTGTAACTCTAGCAGCACAAAGCAGTTAATGTGATCACAGTCAAATAGCAATTAGGTTTCATCAAGACTGATATAATGGTATTTTCCGTCATGCAAGATAAACTGTTAGTTAAGGGACTATATCATTGTTTCACATGCTCTCTGGTTTTAATAAGCATACAGACTTGAAAAAGCCCAGTAGTGGCTGCTTTTTAGCATGTTTTAATCAGCCCAAGTAGTAATTTCTAAACTGAAGTCTAAGGCTACATACAGATTTAACCGTTTCACTGCATGGTTTTAAAGATTCAAATTCAGGATTTTTTTTTTCCTCTGATTTATACACCTATAAAAGCAAACAACGTTTTCCTAAGGATCCTGGACCCAATTAAGTATAAATTTCCTTTTGTGAAATCTGTGCTGATTTCTACCAGCAGAAAGTCTGGATGCAAGCATCAAACAGTACAGTCTTGTCCGCGATTTTGAAAAGATGCATGGGCCAACGGGCAGGTTCATTTGTGTGTGCAGTTCCCAAGCAAGCTCTCCCAAAGTGGATTATTGCAACCTATGCACGTGATTTCCTGTCTGCGTCCACAACCTAGAGCCTAAATTCAATGTCCTTATGACACTGTTGTTTTATGAAACAACAGAATGAACTCCAGTGTCAGTACTTATCTAGAAGACAGTAGGCCTGAGTCCTACTTGTGTGGATGACAAGAAGAAACAAGAAGAAACAAGAAAAGTGGTTTTGACTACAGAAAGCCCTCAAAAACCAGGTCAAGTTAGCCTCCTGTAAGGACTCCAGAGACTTTTACTCTGTAAGTGTAACAGGTATAATGAGAAAGTAGAATTTTCTGTTCCTGATAGATGTGAAGGTGGAGTCACCATTGTCTTACCTTTGTATTTGGAGCAAATATGAACTAGTGAATCTAGAACAAACAACTCAGACTCAAAAATCATTATTAGACAAAACATTATTTGCAAAAAGAGAGAACTGACAACTGCCAGCAATTTTGATTAAGTAAAGAGGAAGAAATAACTTATTATTTCCCAGCATTCAAGTGAAATACAATTCTTAGCTCCTGGACTTTAAGAAATAACAGTAAGTATTTTGATATTTTCCTTGTTTCTTTTTAATTTTAATTGAAGTATATAGCATATCTTGAAAACGCTACTTCTTTCACTTCATGATTATGGCAAGACGCTTTTAAAAAAGCTTTGTATCCTAGCTTTATGGAGTTATTCATGTGTCTCAGATTTTCATATGATGTATAAAAAACTAATAAAATGACCCAGATTTTGTTAGAGTTATATGCAAACTAAAATCAGAGAGACACAGGACTAGAACAGATCTCAAGAGAGCACTTACTCAAGTCGCTGCATGAAGGAATAATCAAGAATACTTAAATCATCCTGAACATATTTGAACTGCTCTTAAAATTGCTGGTTAAGGAGTTTACCAGAATGTTGCTATGTAAACCATTGCAATTGCCGAACACCCAGAATTCAGAAGTTAAGCAAATTTATTTTTGCCATCATTCCGGGCCATTGGGCATAATTATTCTCATCTTAAAAATATCTGGGTAATATCTGAAAGATCTACATTTCCTGTAGGTCTTCTGCTTTCTGTGGTAATTACACAGCGTTTATTCAAACATTTCTCATATGCTATGCTTCCTAAACCTCTTGTCGTTGTTGCTTCACTTAAAAGTTTTTCTAAATGTATACATCTTTCGTAGAGTGTGGTGTCCGGAATTATATACCAGCCAAAGCCTCAGCCCTGCTTATCAGAGCAATGCAGATACCTCTTATATCTAATGGGACACTTCTACTAGTATACCCCAAAACAAGAGCTGTCTTTNTTTTTTTGCAACAGCATCACATTTCTTGCTTATAACTTAATCCATTATAACTCCTATCATGTGTTCTGAACTTTGTAACTGCTCGGTTTTCGGCTGCACCTATTGATTTCAGTCTTGTCGACACCAAGCCAATTCTCCAATTTGTCAAGATGGGTTTGAATTACAATTCAGTCTCTCCAAGTGCTTGCAGACAAACCCTCATGTTTGGGTGTCATCCACAAGCGATGTAACTATATTCTATATTTCATTGTCCAAGATACTAGTGAAAATAATACAAGAGCTGAGTGTAGAACAGGTCCCTGTAGAGATCCACTTGAAATTCCCTAGTATTTGAGAGAATCTTTTAACAAGCTGTGCATTCCCATTGTAGTCATCACATCAGGACTACACTTTTCCAGTACCCTTTGAGAAACCAATGCTAGAAAAATACCAGATTCTTTATAAAAGATACATCGCATCTACAACTTTCCTCTGAATCACTTACCAAAGTCTGACAAACAAGGGAATTGGATGGGTTTGATGCAACTTCTTTCCCATGAACGTATCCATCTACATTTTAATTGTATTATTGTCTTCCATGAAGAAAGTTGTTCCTTATAAATAGATCATTTTAGAATATTTGTGGAGATTGAGAGGTCTGTAATTACTCATATCTTCATTTTTCCTCGTTTTATTTTTGAAAGGGAGGTTCCTTTCTCTTGCAGTTCTCTTTTCTACCTAATGCTTTTCAGGCCACTTTTTTTTAGCTTTTAGACCTTTTAAAATTTAAATTCGTGCTAAGAAGTTAACGATTAACAAAGGCAGTTCATAAGTACCATTTGCTGTGTTCTGGATGCGTTGGAGAACTTCTCTTAATGCTCATCTTACTTTCCCCTTGTCTGGTTTTGAACGATTCCTCCTTCCTACAGTTTATACCAAGGCATTTTATCAGATCTCAATTTCTGGTGATGTGCTTTAACTGACTAAACTGAAGCAGCCTGGCTAAAATTCACACTGTTCCATAGCTCATGGCTCCCTTTTCTCAGCTCTGCATCATGCACTTGTGGTACCATAAGCACTAGTGGTTTTACACACTGTGTAGTATGTAGCATTTGTCTTGAAGCCATATATTCTGCAAGCTAGTGAATATGAGAGCATCTTTTTATTTTCAGTTTTAACACACGTGCCTTGCCCTCTCTATTTCTGCAGAAAATCACAGTATAAATAAATATGAAATGGCAAATTGTTCAATACATATATAATTATATATGTTTACGTTAATGGCTTGTGTGAAGTGATGTAGGAACTCAGGAAACAAATGACTTTTCAATTCCTACTGTAGTGGTAGAACACTACTTGTCTGGGAGTGAGAGTTAAAACAAAGGTAAACTAGATGTCAGGATGACAGACTGTAGAACAAAAAAAAGCATAGATTGTTCTTGCTTTCACACTGCAGCAAGAGTGCAATTGAAATTTTAACACATTACTAGTTTTAAGTCCAGTCAATTATTTACTAGTAATAAAAATAGTTTCAGCTGATACATCTGCCCTAGAATCCCTTGATATGTTTTTTGGTCTGCAACCATATTTTGGTTCTCTATTTAAAAACAACTTTGTCCTCCCTGTCCCCGCTCTCCCCACCTTGGACCACAGGGAGTATACTAACTGACTGGGCATGGAGGAAAAAAAGGGGGGAAAATTTGTCATGCAGCAATTGTAAGGAGTCTCTTTTTTTAACAGTGAAGTAGAAACTTCATTAAAAATTGGAAGAACAGGATTTCCAGTACCTTTCCCACTTGCAAAAATTCCCATGAAAATTTCTGGGTTTTCAGTTAAAGGAAAATGATTTCCATTCCTCATGCTTTTTCTCCTGGAAATATACCCTCGATAACAGAAAGTTTAGTCTGAATGTTAAAGTATTTCTAAGTGTTACAATGTCCTTTTATTTAAAGACAGACGAACTACCAGAATTTCTCTGCCTGAGTACAGTACAAGTGTGCATAAGTAATGAGTGGACTGTTTTGTACAAAGAGATTTCTAGAAAGTGGAGGGGAAGGAAGAGAAAAGGTAGGGATGGTAAGAGGATGAACTGAAGTTCTCTGTGTTGTGCAGAATGAAAAGAAAGAAAACTGCCCCCTTCTTTCTCTCAAAAAGACCCCAAACTAAAAATACGGTCAGAGATGAAGAACACTGCCAGAAGTGTTTTGCTATAGCAGTTTTTTAATACTTTTTCCAAAAATGATCTGTTCAGTTTTTACATACCTGATTCAACAGTCTCTTCTTATACAGTAAACAACATATGTTTAAATTTAGGCCCATATGTAAGGCCTAGTGGTATCAATGAGCTTATGCTTTTTGTGAAATTGTCGTTATACTACAGACATCATATTTTTTTTCTAGAGGTTTTTAATTAAGGATGCTTTTTCAAAATAACCAGAAACTGTTAGCATTTGGCATTAACATTAACTGTTAGTATTTTCCACAGCCATAAACATGCAGAGTTTAAAGGTCTAATTCCTCATCTACTCAGATGGCAATTCCAGTCATATAATAGTTTGTTGTCCTAGCCCAAATCAAGTCTGTGTAAGCATAAAGTGCGTCTGGCTGCATATTCCCTGAAGTTATGAATGGCATGTCCCTGCTTCCAGCCCTGAACTCCTGTGTGATTGGCCATAAAACGGCAAGTTTCACAAACCTAGAAGGGGCTATATTTCAGAGAAAAAGAGTAATATAAATGTAGTTCTGTAAGGAAAGTCGGGATCTCGAGCGTACAGAAAGGGATATCAACGTTAGGAACTATTTTAAAGGCTAAAGTCCCAGTATCACAGATATTGTAGACACTGCAGACTTTATAAATGATTACAACTTCAAAAGCCTCTAAATATTTCATGAACTAAATTGTATAATCTGACCAACATTTACTGTAAACCAAATAAGTAACTAAGCTGCCCATTAATTCAGAGAGCAGAGTGTGATAATAAAACTGCTCTTAAAAATGGGAGTCGTCGTGAATGACTGCTTTTAACGTTTTAATAAGCATCATTAACTTCATATGAAAGGTTTATAAACATTTACTTTGCAAAACTTCTCTACTAGCAAGAGGACAGATTTCATTGCTTGTTCTTATAGAGGTTTCTTTCTTAAATAGTGAATTGAAAATAGGCAATGTGTAGCCCAAAATTCACTGCAAACCTTCAGACTGTATGAAATATTGTAAACCTTCTCCCATTCCTGGGATCTAGTTCCAACGCATGCCATAAGATGGTCACTTACATTCAACAGAGCTCACTTTGCTTTGGATGTTTTCCTTCTTTGTCTGTTGCACATCAGGCAAAACCTTCCTTCTCCTCATATTTAATGGGATAAACCTATTAGCAGTCAATCATTAACTCCTATGGGCTCAGTTCAGTAAAGGAAAAATTACCTCCACAGTTGCCTGCTGTGAGATCTCCTGATGGCTGTGCAGCTGAAGAGTCTGATCAAAACAGCTTACGTAGAATTAATAAAAAGAATACATTGCAGTTATGTGGACTTTCTTACTATAGAATCTTCAAGTATTAAGTAATGAAACTTCACAACACTCGAGTGCAGCAGGTAAAGACTACGAATGCTTGATGAAAGGATAACTGAGGTATACTGAGTTGAAAAGCGCTTCCAAGGGAAAACTGTAAATTGTTGCCAGACCTGGGATTAAAGTTACTCAGGAAGTCATTTGGTCTGTCTACGCGGTTTCTGACACAGCAGTGCATTTCTGCAGTTAAAGGGTTTAACCATGCACAATTCTCCTCTTTTCCCTGCGTGATTAACCTGAGTTCTTCACTATTCTTTCCTCTGGCCCTCGCCTGTCCATGTCCACCTCAGTGTGGACTCAAAGTGCACTGTCCACGATGAGCAGAGGAATGTCACCGAGTGTGCTCGGCACAGGAGTCTGTCTATATACCATATATCCAGCATTTCCTAACGAGCGTTATGGAAACAGGAAATTTCAAGGAACACTGAGTGCTTTGTGTGCTGGACTGGATTGGAAATAACACAACTGAGTTTACTGTCACAGAATTTATAATTAAAGTCATTGCCCTTATTTGTTCTTTACAGCGTGGTCTGTTGCTGCCAGGAAGCCATTTTTATCTCCTAACCAAAATTAGGCCAGGAGTGTATTTTTGCCAGTACTGAGGACACGATCCTCTAGGAGATTTAAGAAATACTGGCAAAGGTCTTACTGCAGACAAACCAGTATCAAATTAAAGGTACTTTTGTCAGTATCACTTATTTTGCTGACAAACCCCCATATCAATTACACCGTCAAACCCACTTTTTTTTAGCCTGGTTTCTAAGGAAAAAAATAATGCAATCGTGCTACCAGCCTGTCTGTCAGTCCTGACCCTAATGATCTTGAACCTGCTAACCAATTTCAACCACATCTGACAATGCCTTCAGGACAGAGGTCTCAAAAATCTTCCTCTCCTAGGAGTTTAATGATAATCAGGAGTTGGTAGAGGGGAGAAAATGACCGTATTAATCCTTTCTCTGAGGAAAAGACATATAGAAAGGAGGCTTTCTGCCTTCAGTTGGCAGCAGCTAGCTGGGTAGCCGCATGTGTGTGTGGACTGCCTGATCTGCACAGCTTGCCAGTCAGCACAAATATACGTACTCCGGACTCGTCGCAGCGGAAAGCTAAAACGTATATAGGGGGAGGACAGGGAGAGGGTGGGAGAGGTCGCAGAACTGCAGGGAGCAAAGGAAGAACACGTGGCATCACAATAGGGAATGATTTCAGGAACACGAGATGGAGGTGTATGGGCAGGGATTTAGGAAACGGCGGGGGGGGGGTTGTAAGCATCTTGGGGAGAGGGGGAGGAAATGGGGCGCTGGGTTTATGGGGGAAACCTGCAGATATTGTAGGCAGAGCTGTCCTGAGCTGGCTTACTGAGCGGAGGAGATGTAGGTTAATTAATCCTGCTGCTTTTGGAATCATTTATTAAATTACATGCAGCTTCTGTACTAGAAAGGTTGGCTGGTATATGCCTGGATAGCATATTGTCTAGGACAGGCTTTACACAGGAGCGGCTTTGAAATACAAGAGGGGCATTAAAGGACCTTGCTTTTTTCTTTTTTTCATGGTGGGCAAATAGGCAATGAGTCAGTTCAGCTAAGGGGAATGATTTAGTGATTGATCTAAGTGTCAGGTTTGAAATCACTGCTGTAGACTCCTTGAAACTACAAGGTCATCTCAGCCCTTCATCGTTCCAAGGAAGAAAAATTAAGTGCCATGCAGCTACCACATCTGGTCCTTTGACTGAGGCCTTTAAAAATGAAGGCCTATTTGTTCTACATGGATTTGAAAGAATGTGAGGCACCTGCTCAGGTTTTCACACCCTCTACTGTTATGTAGCAACCTGCACAACACAGATTTGTGTATTTACCTACATCCACCCCATAAAATATATTACAGATAGATAAAATATATACAGATATATGTTACAGGTAGATCTGTAATATATGTTACAATATAAATGAGCACATATTTTGCACTGAAAAATGAGGGACGCTGTTAATACCAGTGCTAGGCATTAGTTCTCTACACTGTGTGATTAGATTATTAGACCACTGACAATTCAACCCAGCCCCGAAACACGCATGAGATTCTCTCCTTCGCTTGCTTGTTTACTAGTACTCTGAGTAACAGTATAATGTTCAAGTCAAACATCAGAATAAATTAAGCTATGACAAGCTCTGTGTCACAATGGCCATCATAGAGATTCACCTGAAGGTAACATGATAACATGGAGTTTTATCTGAAGTTCATCCAAACCCACACATTTAGGTTTTCGTGAACTGCCATGTTCAGAGAGAATACCTTGACTGAAAATACCCAAACAGCATTTGTTCATCAGCTCTGTTCTGACTCTGTGTCAAGGTGCGCACTGTCCAAACACGAAGTCTAAACAAGTCCCTTATTACCAAAGGTTACCTTGCCACTGTCTACCCTCGCTTATCTGTATAGCACACAGGGTACAATGGGGTCCTTCCCTCTGGCTGAGGCTACAATGTACTGCAGAAACTGCACCTGCACTATGGTAACCATCAGCCTCCAGAACTGCCAGTGCATCAACTTGCCTTCCCAGCAGGACATTCACTATTGTCAGATTCTCATTTTTAGAGAAAGAAGTCAGATTCAACCTTTGCACACTGAAAACTAATAAAAAAGAAATAAACCAAAGTGGAAAAATTAATTTCATGCCACTTTTAAAATAAACTTAACAGAAGAGAGAGTAAAACAAGTAATAGCTACTTGTGTTTTCTGTAAGCTAGTTTGACAAGAAATCAAAGCAAGTCAGGGAAGCATGTTTCTCCAATATTGAGAATGTAGCTATAATAACTGTTACATTAGCCAACACAAATTGAGAAAGCCTCCAAATCTGTGACTTGTCTCCACATGTCAAAAGGAGCATCTGGTCCTATGATGAGAATGAAAAATACAGCTTAGTGTAGGGGGAGGGCTGTTAGTGAATTGTGAACAAAGGACACAGCTATCTGAGTGCAGAAGGCGTCTGGTTTAACTTCAGTTTAATCTTTGCTCTTGTGCCGTCTTTGTTTGAATGTATCCCTGAAGACGGGGGAGGGGAAAAAAAGAAAGGAATGTCAGGTACTGTTGAAACTCATTTAAATTGCAGTCTGCAATGCCTATGGACTTAGATTTCTGACATCGTTATAGCATCCAAGGGGCACATAGAGAGAGAGGAACCTTAGCAAAAATGTGTGTGCTTTCAATCCCAGCTAAGGCTTGACTGTTTTTTCTTACATGGTCTGTACTCTGTATGAAGGCATTGCTTCTGAAAGAGCTAGACTAATAACAATGAGTTGAGCAAGGCACCGAGCAGACAGGGAACGTCTGATTTCCCCACACACAGCCTGCAGGAAACCTGCACTGCTCCTGCACTTCTAACCCGAAGGCTTATTGAGCTGGCCTGAGCCTCCCAGCTCTCCCTCTAAGGGGGTGGGTAATAAATACCCTGTGAGAACATTCATATGGAGATTTACTCTTGAGCAGCTAAGGTACTTCAAGGTATTGCCAGCTTATCCACAGTTCGCTTGTATCCTAAACCATGTTAGAATTGTCTCTGGTTTTCAAAACTCATCTCGACCTATCTCTACATCTCCTTTCCAGCTTTGTATCACTTCAAGACCACATGTTAATGTTGACCTATACTTTCTTTGCCTTTGTAGGACTCCCATGGTTAGTGGTTATTGCTTGCTCTCATCCTGTTTTTTCCACTTATCTGCAAAACACCTTCTCACCTTCCTACTCCAGACCACTGAGCTAGTTCTCATGTAAAACTTTCCTGTTTACTTCAACAAATGACTGACTGACCCTATTCATCTTTCCATTCCCTTTTCTTTAGAACTAGTTTGCAAAAAATCCTGCTTGCTTGCATTTTTTTCTATTTGAAATGTTAGTTTTCTTTCCTTGTCCTTGGCTCAAGGATTCTTTTGACATGTTTCTCTACTTGTGCAAAGTTCAGCTTTGCCGTAACCAGCTCTGCAGAAGTGGTTTTATTCATTCATTTATTCTGTGAAGGAATAAGAGATCTCTGTCCCTTACAAAGTTGGTAGGATAAAAGGTAAAAAGCAAGAGAAATCTAGTAACATCCTATATGGAATATGAAGGAGGAACACACCTTGCAAGGAACAGGAGTCTGGAGAGTCTCTGTCAAGAAATCAGAACATGTGCAAAGGGCTAAAAATACAGATGCAGTTGGTTTCATCAATAAAGGACACCTTTGGTTTTACAAACATGGATTCTTCTCGTGCTGTTTTCTAGGAGGGGAGAAAAAGGAAAAACGTGGAATGTATGTCAATAGTTTTCAAAAACCTCTTAACTTACGGCACACAATTCCCTATACCTGCAGTTTCCAGCATATCCAGTCTCTTCTACTTTTACGTGGTTTTGACTCAAAACTAATCTACAAATAAAATAAATGTATGCATTTCTTTTTTGATACCCTCATCTAGCTAGCTGTACCTTTTCACAGGCTCTTAGAGGTCAAACATCAAGACTTCAATGTTTAGCTGCAACCTAGTTTGTGATACATATTTATTCCCTGCAGCATGTGTAAGGGCTAATACTGAAATGTTTTTAGGCTGAAAGAGACTTGGAAGCGGTTAGAAACCTTTCAGTGATTTGTATGTATTTTTTCACTCAGCTTTGCTCCCAATATCTACGATCTTAAAACATGGAACTACCTTTATTAAAAAGTGCTTCTGTATTGTTTATCCATGTAGTAATTTATACTGATTTCAAGTAAGAGACTACCCAAAAAAGGGGAGGGAAAAGAATAAACATCAAATCTTCAGCTGGTGTAAATAGCTGTCACTTTACTGAAGCTGAGAAAGCCACACTAATTTACTCCACATGAGGATTTAGACCAAAACCATGCCCAGAACTCTCAAGCTGAATGGCACTGAAATCCAGGTGTTTCTGGATGTGAATAGGAAACTATTTCATGTGCAGTGAAGATATCATGACTTGAGCAAAAAGCACACATAATGCTTTTGAGTTTAGATATGAAACCACTTTGTGGCCTCATTTAGTTAGATTTATTTCACTGCTGCCTCACTTCCTGTACATTCAATCTGCTACTATAAAAATCAAACCCCTCTTATTGAAAGAGTTGATGTCCTCCAAAAATATCTGAAAAGAAATAGGATTAAATGGTCTCCCCTCCTCCTAAAGCAAAAGAGTAAACGGAGCTTATTTTTTTTTAAATTATTTTTCAGTCTGCTCTACTGGTTGTTTTTATAGCATCCTGTGTGAATAGTAAATTTTATAACAACAGATGGTTGCTAGCCTGTGTCTGTTTTAAGGAGAAAAGATAGCGCAGTCTAACTACCAGTAGGTTAGTAAACATTTCTAAGCAGAGAAACAAGACAATGGAAAGTAGAAGAATTCAATGGAGTGATGCTTCTTTATGCATTTTAGGTATGTATTACTTTGTCTATATATTGATTACCTTGAAACAAGGCATGAACAATTATCCTACACTACGAGTATTTAGTCTTCTCACATAAGCATTTTATTAAGGTGTTGATGTAATTTAGAAATAAGGCTATTTCTTCAGATATAGTCCCTTCTTTCTCATACTGCCTGGACAAGGAGCCCCCCCACCCAAACAAGTGATCATTGAATAAGCAGCGTCACCTATCCAGTAAAAAGTGCAACGAGACAGGTTCTTCCAGAATGCAATAGGATATTCCATGTGCTCTACAAAGTGCTGTTCTGGCTGCAGGCAACTGGTCAGAGTTGTGGGAGTCCAGATACCCCAAAGCATCCAAGTGTGACAGAGACCTAAAATAAAGGATCACCCCTCACCCCAGGTACTTCAGCCCTATGTTCATCACAGCAATTAAGCACAGAAGTATACATACAGTGAAATGTCTCTCTTATCCTGAAGCCAGTGTGAGTTTTGCCTTTCCTTGAGTAAGGTCAATGTTTCACCTTGAAGTATATCTGAAGTTTAGTAGATATTGAAATATTTTGCTCAATCCTTGCCTTTTTAGGCAAATATGAATGCTAGTTTTTGGATTTTTTTTTTTTTTTTTTTCCCAATAGGGGATCTATTTCTGCAGCCTCAGTGTTGTGATACTGCTTTTCTCATTTTCAGGAGAGAGTTCACATTTGTCTGGAAAGTAGCTAGCACTGAGACTAATGAGAAACATTTGAGAAATGCTGCTTTCTTATCACAGTGGTGCCAAGAAACCTGAAACAAAATAGACTAGCTCCTTTTTTGGGTATGGAGTCTTCTCCATTATAGGAACTGTTTCACATTTTATGTGTTGAATGCAGCCAGTCAAAAAATCAAAACAGATAGTTTTCTACTTTTCTATATTTCATTATTTGTCAATTGTGAGACATTCAGTTAGCTGCTGGTCTATTTGAGATGATTTTGGTAAACTTACAGAATATAATTTAATTTATTCTAAGTAAGTAAACATTCAAAAATTGGTCCCAAAAATGGCATAAGAGCTATTTCATCTCTCCTTAATCAGTAATACAGTGTTTAAAATGTTTGAGTAATCAAATCAGAAGCCAGAACCACAAAACTGTTTGACTTATAAGACCAACCGAAAAGAGAAATTTATAAATAACCCAGATGTCGAAGTAAATTTTATGACCTGCTTAATAAATATAAATAATAAATGTATAGGACCTAAGATATTCGTTAAAAGTGGAGAGTAAAAGATTAGTGTAGTAATTTACTTGTAAGTAATAGTTCAAACAAAATGTAAAGAATACCAACAATAAACATTTTCTTCATTAACCCATGAAAGTTCGATAAATTGAGAGTGAGCTAGTAACAACTCTTTAGACAAGCAAGTAAACAAATAGATTTCATATGTGTAATCACTGCAGCCACCACATTGCCAGAGCAACAAAATCAATTACAGAATCACAGAATGGTCAGGGTTGGAAGGGACCTCTGGAGATCATCTAGTCCACCTCCCCTGCCCGAGCAGGGTCACCTACAGCAGACTGCACAGGACGGCATCCAGGCGGGTTTTGAATGTCTCCAGTGTGGGAGACTCCCCCACCTCTCTGGGCAGCCTGTGCCACTGCTCTGCCACCCTCAAAGGAAAGAAGTCCCTCCTCATGTTAAGATGGAACTTCCTATGTTCAAGTTTGTGCCCATTACCTCTTGTCCTGTCACTGGGCCCCACGGAAAAAAGACTGTTCCCGTCCCCCTGGTACTCTCCCTTTAAGTATTTAGAAGTATTGATAAGATCCCCCCCCCCAGTCTTCTCTTCTCTAGACTAAAAAGACCCAAGTCCCTCAGCCTTTCCTCATAAGAAAGATGCTCCAGTCTCCTAATCATCTTAGTAACCCTTTGCTGGACCCTCTCCAGCAGTTCCCTGTCCTTCTTGAACTGGGGAGCCCAGAACTGGACACAATACTCCAGACGTGGCCTCACCAGGGCAGAGTAGAGGGGAAGGATGACCTCCCTCGACTTGCTGGCCACACTCTTCTTGATGCAGCCCACGCTGCCATTTGCCTTCTTGGCCACCAGGGCACATTGCTGGCTCATGGTCATCCTGTTGTCCACCAGGACTCCCAGGTCCCTTTCCACAGAGCTGCTCTCCAGCAGGTGAGCCCCTAACCTGTACTGATGCATGGGGTTATTCCTCCCCAGGTGCAGTACCCTACACTTGCCCTTGTTGAATTTCATTAGGTTCCTCTCCAACCAACTCTCCAATTAAAAGTCTAAAATAATGGCAGTTAAACAAAATAAGAAAAACATTATTTTTCTTTGATATTTTAGCATGAGACTCACTGAGATGACTGTTCAAATTAGAAA
The DNA here is from genome assembly GCA_013398815.1 of Ibidorhyncha struthersii. Lineage (NCBI taxonomy): Eukaryota > Metazoa > Chordata > Aves > Charadriiformes > Charadriidae > Ibidorhyncha > Ibidorhyncha struthersii. The sequence continues at coordinate 146,518 of VZSZ01011737.1, forward strand.
TCTGAATATTTTACACTGGAAAACAAGTTATTTTAAAAGAACAAGGAAAAATAGAAGGAAGCTATGAAACACTTCCTGATCACAGCAGGATCACACGTTACTATTTCCAGCCCACATGTTCCTGTTTCCTCAGATCAGTTCCTGTATCCTTTAATTCCAGCAATGAACATCATTAAGTTGTTCCTCTACCATTATGCCGCTCCAATTATTCTTTTAAAACTTCAGTTCCGCTAGACTACATCTCAAAATAACCTCCTTAGCCAATGGTGACCCAGTGCAATCTTGCAGGTATGGGTAGACCTGAGCCCTACTCCAGAGAATGACCAGACATGCACAGCCTTACTATATGTTTGATATGCCTTTAGAGGGGACTGAGACACCCCAGTGCAGCAGAAGCACCCTCTTTCCCTGCTCCCCAGCCCAGGGGAGAGTTTGCACAGCACGTCTGGGCACGAGGAGGTCTCTGGGCTGTGCAGGGAGCGGGCAGAGGGAGGCACAGCATTTCCCCAGCTCCCGTGTGCCAATGGCCCCAGCTCCCAGCGGGGGTGAGGACTCCCCCTGGCTTCCATTCAATCCCTTTTACTCCTGACCTGGCCACTACAGAACCTGTGCCTTTCATTGCACCAACATTGGCCTGATCTTCTCTGGCAGATTTGTGACCTGTTTATTAATCAGTGAATCAGCAGATTCAATATTTTGAGTGGAAGCACTAAATACTTAACATAGAGGGACCTTTACTGATCTGCACTCAGCATCATTTTTCAAACAGGTTTTCAGACATTTATTTTTGTTATTCAAATTAAAAATTTGTATTTTCATATTGTATTCTTTTATTTACACCTCAAACCCTCTTCTGTTCTCAAACTAGTCAATGCTAAAATAAATGAATTAGGAAAAGCTCAGTGAGTCATGCTCTGTAGATTTCAGTGCAAAACCAATGAGGTTTCTACTGAGTTCAGCGGAGATTGTTCTTGCCAGCCTACAAAACTTGTACACTGCTAACCAGCTCTTTACAGTCCAGCTAAGAACACAGATTGCTCTTTGAAAAAGATTTAATTTTAGAAAATGCCCAAGATTTTGAAATAATTTATGGTTTTGTTACACTTACTATGAAATTTTATATTTGTAAAACCCAGGCTTTTTTCCCCCCATCCCAGGTTCAAACTGCTCTATCACATACGGTGCATATGTACCTGAGCCTAAAGGCTTCCTCCTGAGCATAGGCTGAGGCCGTTGCTCTCTATACAGTTGACTGAAGTCAATCAGAGGTTGTGTGATTCCCATTTTTTCAGTAACTGTATTTAATTTATCTGGAAAACAAGATTTTTATTTTATATCATCTAGTCTCTGCTGCCATTGATTTGTCAGTAGAATGGAATGGAAAGTGCTATCAAGGTCTGGCAGCTGAACTGCTGTGGTGATGAAAGGTTGCCCTGCTTTTGCTCTTTATTGCACCACCCACTACCTTTCCAATGATGATTTGTCTGCACTATCACTTTTACTAGCTGTGGTGCAAAACACAAGAATACTGTTCTTAGGTCACAGCTAGAGTGGAGAAAAAAAGTAATTCTTTTGTTTCCATCAAGGAGTTTCCATATTAAAACTAGCTGAGAAGAAAAATCCTCTCAATTTGATTTCTATGGAATCTCTTGTCTGTCTGTACCGCACTTAAAATATAAATGATGGCCTAGGTTATGGTTAAATTAAGCAAACTGAAAACAGGAAACAGATAGATAAATATTACAAAGAGGAAAAAAAAAAATCTATTCTCTGCATTCTCATCAAGATGTTCTGTGCATAAACATTGGGACTATACCTTAAAACAAACAGTTTTCAGTAACAAAAAGCTGACATATCCTGAAACGCTCAGTGGTAGAACATATGTTTATGCATATTTTTCATACAACAGTAGCAAGAGAAAGAGTTGGGACATCATTTATAGTTGTTGCAAGTAGTCCATGTCCATAGGGATCAATAATAGTCTCACTGCCTAGAGCTTGAGCCAAAGTTGTTCTTTATTTCACTCTGCGTCTCCTCCAAATAGGAGCCTCTTACTGAGCGACTGAGGAATGTAACAAAGACGTAGGTTTTGGATTGAATTTGTAGTCTGAAGTTGCTTCCAACTTTGAAAAGGTCTTTATTTCTCACTATATTTATGGGCTTTTGGGGAGTGGGCAAGAACATTGTGCTCGGTACGAGAAGGAGGAAAGGTGGAAAAAAGTGTGCCACAGATAGGTATTAACAAAGCTCTCTGTTCTGTTTCAAATGCTTGAAACTATGGGTCTGTTGCCTGCTATTTACTGATGCTGTGAAATAAAGGTATGGACTTGGGGGTTTAAGGTCTACCAGGCTAATGCAGATAAAGGACTCAGTCTTGTCAAGATGAACTCATGGGAATTTTTACTCTGCAGAGCAATCCCAGCGAATGCAAGGGACCTGCTCAGAGGCATAAAGGTGTCACAACGCCATTGCTGTGATCAGATTCATGCAACAACAAGACTCCCCCATAAAATAGCTGATAGGACAGAGGTGCACGTGCCAAGCAACAACTGATAGGGCTTAGCAAAGACCATGTGTATTACTATGCCTGAGCATGGGAAATGAGAGATTTTCCCCTGCTCTTCTAATGATGTCTAAGAGCAAGTTCTGTGTAAAGAAATATTTCTTTAGGAAATAGCTGACTGACTGAAATCCTTAAGAAAAAAGAGACGGATTTCCATTTCTTTTTTCTTGGATTAGAGGCAGTCTTGGTTTCTGCTCCCTTCCCAGGTTTCTTAAAATTGTTTTCCAGACATTCCCACGATGCTAATGTCAGGCCAATATCTAATAACTTTTTCCTGAACTGCTTATTTTCTGACACAATATCTTTCAATTCAAAGGGCATAAAGCAATTATGTTATTCTCCCAGCCAACGCTCAGGACATACAGAAAAGCCTTCCTGCTTCTGACTGGTAACAGATGCAGATCTTATAATGGATTGAGACAAAAGTTTCCAAATGCTAAAAAGTTTTCGTGATATATTACTGATGTGTATGTGTCAGTTACAGAGCCTAATCCATACAATCAGTTTATAATGTAATTTCATGAGTAGCCTAGGTTTAGTAGCACAGAAAATTATGTTTGTCACTATTGGAATATAAATTCTTGTAGAATTGTCTATTGTCATGAGTGAAACTTCAAGCATAATCATAATTTTTTAGTGTTATTATTTTATTGCTCTACCAACACAACTTGATTTTCTTGAGCTGTCCACTGCACTACCGGGTATTAGATATAATTATATGAGGGGAAAAACACCAAGTTATTCCCAACAGCTTGTTTATTAGACAACACATCAACATTTGCTAGTAAATAAGACAACTTATTTTGGTTAAGCAAGGCTGTGTACAATATTTATAACCCTACTAGATATACAATCTTAGCATACCTGCTAATAAAGAGATCTTGAGGGAATCAAAAATCTTGTGTAGCACATTCTTGTATGTAAGTGCCATCTATCTTGGAATACCATTATCTGTATTAAGGTAAAAGTCTGATATTGTTGTCTGCCTTTCATACCAGATTAATCAAGCTTGTGTCTATTTCTAACAGGTCCAAGAATTTCATATATGATTCCAGCCTAAATCAGGAGTAATGTCGCTTTGCACTTCAAACTATTTTTATGGCTCTTTATACTTTACCTGTTTTGCAAATAACAAGACAATTTCTGTGAAAATACTATCTTATTGCATGACTTTTCATAGGACTTAAATTGTAAACTCAACTGGTCATTAAAGAAGATGCTTTATGTTATTTTCAGGAGTTAGAATAAATATAAAATGTGTATAGCAAAAAAGACAGAATGTAATTTATTTTAAAAGCTGTTAAAAAGCTAGTAGCAGTCACAAAGAAAAGCTAAATCAAATATGGTGATCTTCAATTTTCTGTTGCTAACATTTAGAAAAACAAATGAAAAAAAAGTCTGAATATGCCTGTAGGACACAGTGACAGTCAAACAAACTTACATAGACCAGCACTCACATAACTGATTCCCAAAGCAGTTTTGAGGCTACTCCATTCAAGAATTTGGCCATGCCAGCTTCAGTCTATATTGCTACGCAAAGTTGCTAATAGCACTTGGCTTCTGTAATCTTGATGCTAGCCAAAATAAATGCTTGCTCAAATATATCACAGTTACTAATCTGATTTTCCTTCTCTTCATTAAAAAGAGTTTCTGGCTCTTTCTTGATATCTTATCTTCTACATTAGCCCTGATCTGGGCAGGGAAGATATCCAGCTTTCTCTGTAACAGAGAACCTTCAGAAGCATGCAGATTTGCTCTTTGCTGGACAAATCATTATTTACTTATTTATTAATTTCAAAAGAAAACATTTAATATAGAATGGTCTGTTGAAATACTTTTTCAAAACCAGTTATTTCTTAAGAAAAGAAATATTTTTGTCTAAAGGTCTGAACAGTGGTAGTTTATGCCACTAACAGGAGGACCTCCCCATTTTTAGGATGTTGTTGTCACATATGACCAGCTGTTAAGTTGAACTGCTCACCAACATGTTTCTCAGGTGGATCCTAGAGGAATTTCTTCAGAAAGCTTTATGGAATATGTTCCATGACTTTAGGTGCTGTTTCTGGAAGTGGGCAAGGCTGAAATAAGCAAGGCCCCAGTTTTTCTAGATATGATCTTGTAGCCCATCCTCATATTTCTATGAGATTTTAGAAGCATAAAAATGACACAACAGGTAACATGATAAAAAAACATAACACATTTAGTTCAAAATGTAGATACTTTCAATTGAAGGTTCAAAAATAATGCCTTTCTTAATTTCCTTTTTTAACACTTTTGCAATTTAGTTACAGCAACAGAGCTTTGTTACAGCAATTGTATAATGTTTTGAAGATAGTATGGAAGTGACAATACTTTGCTGTGGCCACAAATCTGTGTTTTCAGTACAATAAGGACTTCTGTGATCATTTTGTTAGCATTTGCATATGTTTTCAACTAAGATGGCAAAAGAATGCCCATAGAAACTTCTTTTCTTGATGATTTTTGGCAAAGATATTGTTTTGAACACGAAAATATTTTTTAATGGAAAATGTTTCATTTTAAGCCCTACAATTAATTTTCATGGACCACTATTTATACACATGAATAAGCCCAAATCTAACATAAACCAAAATCTTTCTTGTTCCTTTAATTGCAATAGAAATCGCTTGGGTTTTTCAGACCTCTCCGAAAAGTCTCCAAATTTTTAAAAGAAAATCTTCCCACCTAAGGCAGGCAGATAGGCAGCATCACTGTACCCCTGGTATGGGGTATGCACTACTATGTGTTTTGACACATATTTTTGTGGTAGATGAAACTTGGGTGGCTTAAGTATCAAAATGCTGCCCACTGCTAGTCCCACTGCCTTTCTGGAGCATGCTGGCTCAAAAGCCATGGGAGAGGGCAGAATCCGCCCGCACGTCCTGCCTGGTGCTCTGCTGCTTCCCAGAGAGGCCGTGGGCCTCAGCGGGGCTCCTTGCAGTGCAGTGCAGCAGGATCCATCTTTAGATACTTTTGGCAGGGTCCCACAGGGCCAGGGAAATGGAAATAATTTTTATTCCAGGAGGCTGGCTGGTTTGTCTTTTCTAATGCCCACATTAAGCTTCAAACAAATACTTGCATGTGTTCTTAAAGCAGATGTAGTGTTCAGTCAAGCAGCAGGCATGAGGCTGTAGCCTGGATTTCAGGAGTAGTTTTAAGAAGCTAGATCAATTTATGTATTCACAGTAAGGAGAAAAAAACACCCCAAGAATTGCGATTATTGTTATGTATTTGGAATTACTGGCATCATCATATATTCTCTACCCAAACTGGGAATGTTAATGTTTAAATTAAAAAAAAAAAATCCTAATACTGCAATTAAATAAAGAATGACTTTTTTTTTTTTGTTTATAAAAGCCAGAATCAAAGAGCCAATGCAGTTTTTCCGATGGTTTTGCCAAGTGTGATCCTATGGCATAGAATAGGCAAGATGGCCTGAACAAAAGACTCACAGCACATGGAGAAATGGAAAAAATACATGTTATGTGTCTGAATTTCATCCAGTGGTCACAGTGCTTCCCCGTTTCATGTAAATTATTTCATCTGTGTGTGAATAGGGCATTGAAGGTCTTAAAAGGAGATTGCGAGGGAGGAGAAAAGTTGATTTCCTAATGGGTATTTCCCAGTCTTTTGCTCTACTCACACCTTCTTAAACTGTAATTTCCTTTTATAGTGAATGTTCCTAACTTCATTCTAGACAGAGAAAATTGCTTCAAAGTGTGTTTGTTACCTAGAGTATAATCTGCTGAAATGTCTTGGAATTTTTAGTTGTTTTTAAGTATGCAAGTTTAAACTTCCTGAGCAGTCCCTCAGATTCAACTTTCTAACAGGTTATTTATACCACCTGCATTTGCATTCTGATCTCTTTAAAAAATTTAATGAGGTTTGCATAGTTTTACGTAGACTTTTTTTTCCCCCCTGCACAGGACACATCTCTGGGTTTATCTTTTGCAGCGTCCTGATCTATAACTGAGCAAGCAACTGGGGGTCTAAGTCTGATCACACAGCCCTGTCACTGGGATGGACTGCAGAAGCTGGTGCAGACAGCGTGTGGGCAATTTGGCCTGAGCTGAAGCAAAGAGAACCACCACAGCTTCCTCACTGTAGAAGTGACACCTTTTTTTCAACTTTCCTAGGTGTCAGACGCACGTGCATGTGTATGTGCACACAGACTAGGGACCTGCTAGAGATAAGGAGACAGCAGCAGCCCAGAAGTTGCGTCTGTGTCATTTCTTTTGCTCTTACTCCGCGCTCTGGAGACCTGGGCTGTTCCTCAAACCCGTCACTGACCAGGGGTTAGTCTGGGCATCCGCTTTGGATGCAATACCCGGAAGCAGCAGGAGGGAGATGTATGCCTCCTTCTGGGCAAAGTCCTCAACAATCCTCCATGAGGGTCGGTGCCCTCAGACAGGGCTCTGCAGAGTCAGAGGCTGACTCCTTCCAAAATCCTTCATCTCTTAGTCATTTTATTCTAAGAAAACCAAGTAATCTTGAATATGATGGCAGTTTAGCAATTGGCTCACAGCCTCATCTAAAGTACAGATAGTTAGTCAAGGAAACCTTTAGGGGTTTCTTGGTTTCTAAGAGAGAAAATACAAGGTATGATGAAATATTCAGTGGGCTGAAATCAATCTGTACTTTTGCAGTGTAAGTGGAAAAAACCCCCATCTTCAGATCACATCCTACACGGGCAATAGAGCTCATGCAAAGCCTTTGGCAGACAAATACTGAAGCAGCATGGAAGCAACAAAGAAGGGCCTCAGGATATTAGGTGCCAGGGAGAATGATTTTCAAGTTTAGATTTCAAGAAATTAGAACACTAGGAAGAAACCCTTTTTGGGTGGATGATACTGCCCAGCCCGAACAATTAAAAACCAGGGCATTCACTAGAAAAAAAAGCTAATTGCATATAAAACCAGAAAAACTAATTATAAATAATGAATATGAACTATACCACTTCATTGGCATGCAAACACTAGGATAAAATCACTTAAAACTGTAGGCAACAGCTTAGTTTCATACCAGCAAGTGTCTTGCTGTAGCAAAAAGGCAGGGTAGAGGGCACCCAGATTAGACAGGAATGTCACCCCTATGAATGCCCTGGCATAGGGCAATTTTGGTGGCGGCCTCTCAGTTCTGCTTCCCACAGTCTGCACCCACTTCCAAGAGAGTGGCTGATTGGAGAGAGGCACACTTTTTTACTGCTTTACGCTTCTGAAACAACCCAGAGGACCACAGATTTGAGTGGACAACATTTAGCCTACCTCAGCCAGCATTTTCAGCTGACGCCCTGGTCTTCCTACTGAGGAGTTAAAATAGGGGCATTAAATTCCTTCTGCTGAAAGTAAAGGGAAGGATCAGGTAGAGAGGCAGACTATATGACTGAGGTTGATATGCCTTAAACTTCATTGGCAACATCTCTGAAAGTTTATTGGCACAGGTAAAGCTAGTCAGACAGCAGCAAGTCATACAGCTAACTAAAATTCACCTTGAGCATGTTATTTGTACACTGACTCCATTAATTAAAAAGGCAGCCCTGCCTCTAGCAGGATGCAATGCTTGGAATTAAAACAGGAATGTCTCTGATATCTATTTACAATGAGGAAAATTAGTGTCATTACGAGTATGAGTTCAAGAAAGGAATTTTATTAAAAAATAAAATTGAAAGTGTGTTTTACTGTCAGAAAAATTACATCCTGCTATCATCTAGCATTCTCACAACAAACTAACATCCAACAGACATCCTTACACCAACCCTAATCTTCTCATATTCTTCTATATAAACTATAGAATGAACATCAATAATCTTTAAGAAAAACAAACACAATAATTCCTAGGATTATGCTTAGAAGGCTCAATCGCTACCCTGCAAATTTATACTGCTTCACTGCTTAATAATACCATAGCCTGTATAGCAAGTACTGTTCTCCAAAGTCCGTATCTCCTATCAGAGGCAAGATAACTTTATGAGTAGTCTTGAATGCAGTTTTCTTCTTTGCAGGATGAACTACTGCGAATTTATGTGGTTTGTATATGTTTTAAGCAAGGAGACCTTTCACTTTGTTATGGTTCTAAACTAATAGATCAGGCTTCCTAGCCAAAAAAAGTATATTTTCAGTGATGTTTCAGATGAAGGTGGCCTGCTGTTTGAAAGTGAGCTTGGAAGGGAGCTTGACGTTGCTTTCTTGCAAGTAGCTATTAAACATAACAACCAGCATCCTAGACGCTTGCCTGCAAGGGACTTTGTCTGTACAGCTGGATGGAAAGTATTATTTGTTCTAACTGCTGCTTGCAGATGCTTTCTTCGTGGTTTCACAGCTTGGTCATAAGGCAAACCTTTTTAATTTTTATTTTTACAGCTGTTTAATTAGGGCAGTCCCCACTGATATTTATTTGTGGTGTTTGTTTACACAGAAGGCTTTTAGGTTTGCAAAGGCAGGGTTTTGCTGGTTGGAGGGGCCAGGTACAGTGTTTGTGCAGCTGGTCGCCAGGTAACCTTCCCAAACACTGCTGGGGATCACTGGAATCAGTGCGAGGATCAGAAATGGTGCTCTCCCTGGGACTACTTGCATTGCAGCACAAGCTCAGATGTTTGCTCATTTTTTTTTGATGTCAGGCAGAATCATAATTCTACTTTGAAAAGATAAAAACTGTGAAGCAGCAATTAACTCTCTTCAATAAGGACATTTTAAGCAGAAGAAAATTAACTGTTTTATTGCTGAGTGGGGCTGGGGAAAACCACGATGGTTTATTAATAAAATTTCAGTGTATGGTTGATCCCACGCAGCCAAAAATCTCAAGTCAGACACCAAATATCAAGAGGCTTAAAAAAGAAAAAAAAATCATATTCATTCTCAAATAACGAATATGAAACTCTTTGTTTGCTATGATTTTAGAGACTTTAAGCTTAAATTGCACAATGTTTTTGAGTTTTTCTCTCTTCAGTTGAGGCAGCTAAGAACACGGGCCTGATTCTCAGCATAAACTTTGTCTCCTGTCCCCACAATTAGACACAGTATTGTGTAATTGGCAGTCAGCTCTGTCTGAAAAGTGAGGTCCTACTGTAAAGCAAGGCTTGCTGGTGCTGGTAGAGCTGGGAGCCAGAGGAGCCCTTCTGGAAAGCACCACTCTGGTCAATGTACCCCTGACTGAGGGGCTGAGAAAGATCTCTAAAGCTGGCAATTCTGCAAAGGTACATGGAGCACTAACAAGAAAAGGTTTGAAGTTCATATCAAAGTGTTACAAAATATCCAGGAAAAAATATACCAACTACCAAAGACGTCTGAACAGATTGAGCACAGTTTAATCTAGTTATGGTCCTGTAATGGCTCTGGGAATTCATAGATCTGGACTGCAGTAAAACTCCTAAGAGAAACCCAGTCGTGTAAAATTCAACCCTCCCTTTCCCACCAACTTCATTTGCACTTTCCGTGAATATTTGATTTAATTCCAGTCTGTATGGATTTAAATGACTTCAAAAGCTCAAAGAAAAGCTCATTTGGAAAGGACAAGTTCCACCAGTCCTACTTTTAAAATTTACCAAATGTAGCTTACATGTAATTTCAGAACCAACATAGCAAATCAGCTGAGGCTGCTTCTAAAAGTTAATCAATACTAGCAATTCTTCCTGAAATTTTGGGGTGAAATAATGTCTAATAAAAAAGGAAGACCAACTAGATGCATGTATTTGGAGACAGAGATACATAATGCAAATCGATGCACACACATTTCACACTGCTGATACAGAAAAACAACTACTGTTTAAAACATGCATACAAACATCACTAAGTACTTGCACTACACATGGTATGTATATAACAGGGTTCTCCAGCTTCATTTAAATCGCATGCTGTCTAGGATGAATCTTGTCTCTTAAAAGTGGGGTTGTTACAAGAGCTGCATTGTCAGGGATTCCCCAGTGTCTGATTTCTCCTAAGCATTTCTCATGGTATGTTTCAGATCATTGATTGAGGAAGAAAAGCAGCAAGTTAATGAAGAGCAGGAGAGGTGTTAGGACAGTGCTGTGGGAGCACAGCCATAGACTTTTTCTTTGGCACTTGTTACTTGCTCAGTCTTGTGAAGATTTTGGGTTGTTTGTTTGTTTGTTTTAAAGGCAAAAAGTGTCATGTAAGTGGCACTTAATCAGAGATTTCAAAAGATACATGAGTGCCTTACAAATAATATATAATATAAATATGAAATTATCTTTCTTTGTTCTCCCCTTTGAGCCTGTTAGAAGACATTCACTCCCAGAATTACTTGGGGGTGGACAGGGTGGTGGTGGTGGGTGTGGTGTTAAAAAAAATTGTTGAGATTTTTCTGGTAGTCACATGCTTTCAGGAGCTGCAAATTTAAAAGAATATCACCTCTAAGTATGTTGGAAATTGGTCAAGCAACAGGTTTATTTGGAACCACAGGGAAGAAGAATAAATGGAAATAATATTTCCCTTTGTACTTTAGAACCACCAAGAAATACCGAGACAGTACGATGCATGTTATCAGGCCTCTTATTTTTAACTTTTATATGATTCTGCATTCCATCGTGCTTGACGCGTTTAGATTTTGTACTGCATCTGTAGTATTTCTAGTTAACCCTCTCTGAAATCTGAATTGTCATAATCACGCTGCAATTCTGCGTTAAGCGTAAGATAGTCATTCTGCATATGGAAAACCAACTTACAACAGTCTTAGTCTTATACGAAACATACTCTATAGAACATGTTTGTGTGGATGTGCGCACTACCCCAAGGCAACCAAATGGCAGAAAGACCCTTTCCTTAAGGAGCACATCGGTCAGACCCTTCACCCTGAAATACCTAGATGGTGAATGCTATAGGGTCTAAATTTTTGTTTTCTTTTACCTGGATCAATGACTGTGAGCTTTTTTCCCTTTTATCTTACAGTCACCTTCTGTGCCTTCATCCAGATATAACCTCAAATAATAGTTTCCACCAGGGACTTTTTCCTTTCTCCTTTTCAGTGCAGAGAAAGAAGTTAAACAAGAAAGAAAGGTTCTGGGCAAATCAATGAGGCTGAGGTTAGTGGCTTTTAGAAACACCCCCCCCGTAGTACTGATACTAGTGGGTAACAGTAACTTACCAATTTATTTCCATTCCCATAGTAACATTCTAAGTACCATGGTAACAAACCTAAGCAAACACAAATATTATCTTTCCTTCTGGTCCCAAAATTTTCACATTTAAGCCGTCGTAATAAATAGCTACAGCAGCAGTTCCCCAGCTATTGTTCACAAAGACGTGCTACAGTAAATAGAGTCTCAGTGTGCCTACCAGAATATGCAAGCAGTTGCAGTGGCTAATAAATAATATGTGATTATACATACATAATTGATTTTATTTAGCAATATAGGTACATGTAACAGTAAGTAGCGTATGTCAATGAAACAGTATTTTAAGTAAGACAGGTTTGGTGAACTTACTGGCATGGCTTATCAGTTTGTTTGACAGTCTGAAAAACTAGAGCTATTTTCCACGTTCATAATACCTGTCAGAAGCATATTATGTGATTAACTTATGATTGTAAGGAAAATAGATGCCTTTAAAAATTTTTATTCGAGTGGAAATTCATCTCAGAGCTTATGTAGGCACTTGGCTCTTTTATTCTTGATCTGTTTCACAATGTTATACACTTTATTATTTACCCACAGTTCAATTTTTGTTTGGTAGTTTGATCATGTCAAATCTTAATTTTCTAATACAAATATACTCTGCTGCTAACTGCCAACTGAGCTTTCCAGTATATGAATCCTAAAGGCTTTGCAAGCAGACAGCGCTCCTGCGTTGGGAAGCTTGCCTTTACCATACAGTGACCAAGTGAGGGCTGTCCACCCTGCTGTGATCAAGCCTCTGGCTGCTCTTAGCAGCCCAGCTGTTTCCAAGCAGTGCCTCACCTGGGGGTGCGACAGTGCCCTTCTCGAAGGACTTGAATCAGCACTGCCAACTTTAGGTAGCTGTCAGCATATTACAGATGCAGCTCATCTCACATGCACGGTTTGCACAGGATTCTGACCAGATGACTTACTTTTTAAACAAAGAGAAAGACACTCCAAAAGACCTATTCTTTAGAAAAGTAGTTTGAACGCAATAGTTCCCTCTCACACTTATCTTTCCCTCAGAAAACCAGTGAGTCTGAGTGTGTTTAAAAAGACAGGGATACACCCTGTTTTATGAGGCTCCTGGAATACCTCCAACATAAAATAGTAAAATTGTCCTCCAGAGCTGGGAGGCTCTCGCCCTTTTGTCGTGTTGCAGTCTGCCATCAGGCAGGCTTGCTCAGCATCTCAAAGCAAGCACAGACCTTAGTGCGCAACCTTATTGATAGCTGATGTCTGCCCATACAAATCTGTTTTCCAAGGTAAGAGCTTGCCTGTTCTTTAACTTGATTTGATTTCAGGGGTAGCCATCAACCCAACACCATGAGTTTTCTGCCTCTGGCCTTTCGTATTCCATCACAGAGATAGAACCAGAGAACAAAGAGCTGAATATTCAGTGGAGCATGGGATCTGATTAAAATACATGCAGGGACCTCATAGGCTCAGACAGATTAACACCCACTGAGGAAAATAGTTTCTAACCTGCACAAAGCAAAAGGGCAGAAAAGATGAACTAAAGTATGTAAGTGGAGGCTCATGTTTGCGATGCCTCCGATGCCTCCAACAGGATAGCTAAAGCTACACAAACACATTGGCCCTTGACCCTAGGCTTGTTTGGGTTGGAGGTCTAACGCAAAAGCTGTTCTGAGCTCAAGTGAGCTGCTCCTTGGCTTTGGGCACGACCACAGCTTTGCACGACCTCATTTCATCTGGAAAACACTTTGAGTTCTGGGTAAAATGACAGATTTTCTGCTTTAGATTTATATACTTTTTGTAATGTCTAGTTCACCAAATGTCAGCAGAGCTAACTGGGAGAGCTGAACTTTTTGCCTGTCTTGCTTGAGCCAGTTCAAAGCCATTGGAGTTGCAACAAGAAAGAAAATTATAGTGAGGCAAACTATTATTTTTGCATAATATTAGCAAAAAGCCATTGACTGATAGTCAATAGTTGGTGGTGCTCACAGACACAACAGGCAATGGGTGTAAATTGAAACACATGAATTTCTGTCAGAATACAAAAACCCCAAACGATATTTTCACTCTGAGGATGGAACAGGTTGTCCAGAGAGGTTGTGGAGTCTCCATCCTCAGAGATATTAAAAAAACTGAGCAGACAGAGTCATGGGCAACCTGCTTTAAGTGACCCTGCTCGAAGAAGGGGGACAGACCAATGATCCCAAAAGGTCCCTGCCAACCTCAACCATTCCATGATCCCTGTTCCTATGGTAGATACTGTGCAAAGTTAAACCAGAGAAGGAGTGGTCAACCCTCAGAGAGACTTTATGTCTCTAAATTTCTGTGGTCAAAACCCAACTAAAATCCCTGCTATTTGGTGAGTCACAGCACAGCTCTTCTCAGTCTTATTCTCAATTTGTTGACAGGGAAGCCAAAATCCACTGGGACTTCCAAGACAGATATTTGCACTGAAGAGCATACAAGCATCTCAAGGCAATTATTTTTCTTCAAAGTTCTTAACTCCGCCCCCCCACCCCCCACCCCCGACAGGTATCATCACCTAAAGACATCTGCTCTTTGCAGATGTTTTCAGACTTAGAACCAGAAGTTATGCCTGGAATGTCAAAATTGCTCAACAGTGGATTCCATCCCACAGTGATACAACTGGAGGCTCTATTTGCTTTTCTTTGAAGCCTGAAGCCCAGTTACTTCAGCAATACAGCTTAGATTGCATTTGGGAAACTTTCCCTTATTTTGCCAGCTTTTGTTTTTATTACCATTTGTCTTTGTTGCTCTTTGTCAGCTAACACCTCAAGGAAGTTTCAACATCCAAACATAAAATAAAATCTAGCTTTTTCTCAAACCCCATTTAACAGCTGTGAAGATAAAATCCTAGACAGACCAACAGATAGTTGATGTTCAATCCATATACGCATTTGAATCATTCATAACACTTTTTTCCTTTAATTCGGAAATTTAAAAAAATATTTTCAAGTGCCCTACCTAACGCCTCCAGATATTTGGTAGAAAAACACATGTGTTTGAGTTGTCTCTAATGCAAGTGGTCCTGTTTTTCTGGATTCTACACTACACGTGCACTCTCAAGAGAGTGCTCTGAGGAGCACAAAGGCAGGAACTGAAGTACTTGTTTAAGAAAATGCTTTAAAATAAACCAGAAAATCTGACAGACATGCAGAAATTTGCTGAGTTTGTCCTTCAGGCTCTTAAAGAACAAAAATCTTGTTACAAAGCTGTTTGAGTGTCCGTATCTGCAGTTTGAAGAAAAAAGGAGTGCCTTTCATTGAGTGGGACACTGCGAAGAATTAAAGTGTTTGATTTCATTTTGTAAATTAGAAGCAAGACAGATTTTACATAACTTATTCATAAAGAATTAATTTTTATCAGACTCTAATGTACTGTCACATCAGTCAAGCGCAGTCTATTCTGGTGATTTTACCCGGACTAAGTTGCTACTAAAACCATGAAACCAAAAACCTAATCTGAAAAGCTTCCTGTCAGCTGATGCTAGCGCTAACTACAACAACTACTGCTTAAGTTCCAAATCCCTGACCAAATTCGCATTGTTTTGAGCCAGCAAGAAGTGGAAGATCCAGTTCTGCTCAGGTCGCAAGCACGTAATGGAGAGAAAACAGCCACACATTTCTAAAGCCTTATAGCTTGAAAACCATACTACCAATAATCCTGTAACTCTCAGACAATGCCTCAGATTCTCTTATTGTTCTTAATAGCCTGGTGAACATATTACAGCCAGCTTTGAGCAATCTACCCCACCATTTACTATCTTTGTACTTTTTCTATTTGTAGACCTATTGAGTGTTAATATTCTTACCTAAACTGTGTGATATCAGAAAAATCATTAACCTTCCTCAAAAATAATAATAAATGTGAAACTGAGATGAAATTTCCAAATTGTATTTCATAAAAAGCTAAGGCATTAAGTAATTAAGATATTTTGAACAAAGAGAACGTGAGAGTAGGTAAACTGAAAAACACTAGGAATAGAAAATTTGAGACCAATATTGTAGTCTTCTTATAGACTTACAGGGAAATTAAGGCATTTCTCTCAGTCACCACAACCAGAATTCCTAGGACAGAAATTTGCTCCAAACAGGAAATTTTTATGAGACTGTTTCAAGGCATACTCTTTTGCTCTTGAAATTTGTTGCTTTTATATTTTTATTTTCAGTCTCCTAGTTGCTAAAGTTCAGCTAAGGAGGGTAGCCTTTCCTGTGTACCATTATTGTCATTAGCCACGGATTTCTATCCATAACCAGGAAATCTGAACCCTGGGAGAACCAAACCCGGCCCCTGGAGGAAGGGAGGCTCTGGCAGAAGCAGCTGTCTCCTGTCCCATGGCACTGGGGTTCTGCTTTCACACTCCTCTGTTCTAGAGTCTCTCTTATTGCATAGTTTCTTTCAATGCTAGAGCAGGAATGAATAGCACTGATAGTAAACATTAATTTGTTATTCATCTGTCCCTTATGGCATTATTATAATAAGGTCTTGGTTTGAAAGGTTTGGGGGAGGGTTTGCTGACACCAAGACGCAATATACATTTTGAACAGTGGTTTGTATTTTATGTACAAATATTACCAGGAGAAGCTTTCTCTTTGTACCCGCTGTACTACTGAGAACTAAAAGAACTGTACTCTCTCTCTTACCCAAAATTGGATGTAAAAAAAGAACCCTGTTAGTGGGGGCAGGATGCAATAAAGCTTGTTTCTGCTGACAAGGTACAAGGTATTACAGTCTGACCCCTCATAGAAACACATTTCCACAGCAAATACACAAACTGTTTACAATGGCAGTGATAAAGTGTTTCATGCTCTAGTCTTCTGCCTTGCCGCTTAGACCAGCAGCCAAGAGAAAAGCTGAGGCTCCTAGATATTGTGATAGTCTGGAAAAAATTGACCATAGGAGGCAAAGGTCCACTGTAATAAACTGAGTCAAAGGCTGGGCTGGAAATTTTTGTCTTTGTCAAGCTTGTACTTATTAATAGTTAGGGGATTTGGGTTATACTGGTAAGTGTTTATTTCTTGTGATTACTGCATTCATTCTAATTGGTGCTGCTGGAGAGGGGCAGAATGCGTCAGCTACGCGAGGGCTAGTTTCATTGCGGGAGGCACAATGACAGGCACAGAGCGAGAGCAAACTCTGCTTCGAAGATGTGGCCAGACAGGTCTGGGATTGCAAATGCTGAGGCACGGAGAAAGACAGCGATTTGCCTAAGGTGAGCCAAACACAGAGCTTTGCAAACAGTGAACAAGAAAATGGGTAATGTAAGCTGTGATCGCAGCTCGCTCTGCTGCTCATCCAGCAGCCACAGGTCTACATTTACATGTCTGTTACTTGAATGAAGGCAAAGAAAAAAGTAATTTTCATAATTATGAGGCAAACTCTCCCACTCAGCTAGCTGCCTCCTCTCATCCTGGCACAGGACCCCACTTATCACATCAATAAATACAAAAAAATGGAGCAGTAGATGTAGCTGAACATATTCATACATATTGGAAACCTTCAGCTTTGCGTTTTCTTTCTATTTTACGTTGCTGCAACAACCCACATCCCTGCTGGGCTTTGATTGCAGCTTTAGCTAATTATATTAGTCGAGACATTTTGTCATACAGTGAATCAGATCCTCAACTGATTTAAATGAATGCAGCTGCACTGATGTTAGTGGAGATTTGCCTGTTCTTACTAATTATTCATTATCTCCCCAAAAATGAAAATGCAAACTGCCATACCCTAAAATACAGTCTTAAAGCAGAGATACGCTTTTAGTAGTTCTTTCCAATTTATTTCCTAGAACACACATCGAGAACTCCATTTGCACTCTAGAAAGCACAAAGAAAGCGTACTGGCTAACAAAGACGACATGAACTGTGCCTTCAGTACATTCTGCAGATCTATCGTCCCATAGAAATAAAACTTCAAGACTATTACCACATCCAAATCTGTTACATATCTCCAAGAAACCAACAAGCATGGAAGACTGCTAGATGACTATTCTTACATACAGAAGAAAAGAAACCAGAATAGGGAAGTTATCCTAGTTATCCTCCAGACTAGAATTCATCATGGATTGTCAATTAGGAACAACTGTAAAAATATTATTTTTCTTTGTCTTATACCAGTTCTATTTGGTCTGGAAACGGTCATAAGTTCTGACACGTCCAAAGATTTACAAAGCTAATGAATAAGTCCAGCTAGAAGCAAACTAGCTTTGAAAGGCTCCAGTGTTCTGCAGCTA
The DNA here is from genome assembly GCA_013398815.1 of Ibidorhyncha struthersii. Taxonomy (NCBI): domain Eukaryota; kingdom Metazoa; phylum Chordata; class Aves; order Charadriiformes; family Charadriidae; genus Ibidorhyncha; species Ibidorhyncha struthersii. Next base: position 164,437 of record VZSZ01011737.1, read on the forward strand.
TTGGTGTTTAGGGCACTGGATTTGCTTTTTCAAATACTGTGGCATGAAATAAAAGCAGATGACTTTCCTCAACCAGCTGTGGATTTTCTCAGTCTTTTTTCACAGTGGACTGCGTGAACTCTTTGTCTATAAGCACCTAAACATACAAATTCTTTCTGGCAACATTAACAGGTTAAATTTCAGCTGTCACTCTGCCTTGTCTCTGATGCCTAGAGATGCATCTTTATAGACCCACTCATCTTCCGTACCCTTATACCTCTGGAAACAACAAAAAAAAAGCAGTCTAACAGAGGTTTATTTCTGGTTTGGCATGTAGCTTAAACTTCATATATCAGATATGTAATGACTTGTTTTCCACAGCATTGCTGGCACCGGCCTTGCTGCTGCCGCCTACGTGTTTGCGCAGAGGTTCCTTAGGAAATGCTTTATAGCTGGCAAAGTTGCAGGAGGTGGCACGTGAATCTCGCAGAAGGAACACAACTCCCACCCCACATGCAGCCCCAGCCAGGCCTGGGGCCGCCCTCGGCACGAACACAGGCTCGGGGTGTGTGTTCTCCCACCAGGAGCACAGAAACAGCTCTTAGAGATGCTGTGCCTTTTGCAAGCCCCAGCACAGACACTACCGTTTGCTTGTGTGTGCCGCCGCTGCCCGCTGTTTCGCGGAGGAAGCCCTTGCCTTCAGCGGGAGGGAGAGCAACCCCTCAGCAGCCCGGGCTCCTCACCCCGTTTGGGCTGAGAGGGCCCCGGAGTAGGTGCCTTCTCTCACTCTCAGGGGCCTTATAACTTGGGAGGGAGAAGAGGTGGCTCCAGTTACTGCTTCATTAGCACAAAGAATTCTCAAGTGTTTGGGAGTGAATCTTTCTGCCTGTGCTGGCTCTGGCACTTTCTAGATACAAATAAAAAACTGCAAATTATTCAGGTGACCAGTACAATTTTTTTCCCTTTCCTTTCAATTTTGTCAATGCAAGTGTTCACAGCCCTTCTTGACCACATCAAATAAATTAACAACAACCCATAGTAGTCAGCTATACCTTATCCCCATCTTTTCCCTTTCTCAAGGGAAACCATTAAAACCAATCCTTCCTACTATATCTAAGCTAATAAAATGTTTTCTCTATTCTTTCCTCTGACGTTCTTACACTTAGCCCCTGCCGAGAAACACTCTATTTATGAGACTGCTTTTTTTTTAATGGTAATTTTGCTGATTTTTTCCATCATAAATGCAGATGATTTTGAACCGTGCAGTGTTCAATTGCCTGATTGTGAAACTCTAATGTTAACAGGATTATTCATGCAAGCCCTCTCCATATTATGCAACAATTGCATAATCACTGCCTGAATATTGCCTTAGGTTCCAGCTCCAGATTCTCCAAATCTCATCCTCCCACCCTGTTACAAGTGTTCGTGCTGCATGCAGCTATGGCAAAAATTCCCTCCAATAAGTACTGAAGATAAAGCATTGAAATTTGGTTTCTCCCAGCTTTCTAATGCATTTCTTAGCACTAGAGCTCTAGACACTGCTTGATGGGATTTTGGGGGTTTTCTCATTGGGTTGTGTGGTTGGTTTTGTTTTTTTTTTTGCTGTTTGCTGAAAGGAATGGAAATGGCAAAGACAAAGCAGTTTCCCCCGGGTTCTTCCTGCAAGTGAAACAGTTTTGTTTTTTTATAGCAAACACAAATGGAAGTGCAGCTGTCCAAAATGGATTTCTAGACTTTGCCATTCTGAAATGGAAAGAGGAAAGCAAGGTGATCGTTGCTCCCTTTTCTTTGCTTCTCACTCTCAGACTTTTCTTTTAGCCATTGCTCTAATCATTTTACTGCTCTTCTAATAGTTACATTGTTTCTGTGTGGTCAAAAGGTGAATAAAAACGTTCAGCTTTGGAAGGCGTATTGCTCTGTGGGGACCACGCCTCATCATCCATACTAGAAACAGTAGTAAAATGAGAGACCATCTGGCCTATTTACCTGCTCATGGAGAAGCAACGGTCCCCAGGCCAGCTGGAGCTATGTTTGCCAGCATTCTGGAAGTCCCCAAAGCTGAAATTAATGACCAGATGTTAGTGGAAGCTCAGCATCACCACCTCCACTTCACACACCCTACGCCTTTTTGTCACAGTTTCAGTTGCCTTTGGGTGCACAGAGCATGGAAAAACTGGCCTTAGATACTCAGCACTGTTTCAAGTCTTCTTAGAATAAGCTGATTTTGCATCGTGGTAGAGAAGGGATGGAGTGTGTCTGTGAAACAATGTCTGTGACAGTAAATCCAATCTGAAACTCATAAATATGCTTGCTGCTTTCAGAGCTGCATGTTTGAAAAGATGGTCAAAATTCAAATGCTGTATATTCTGAGGCTCTATCTGCACTAACATATTTTCAGTTTTTCTGTACAGTATCAGTAGCAAGTGTCCCAAGTCTAGGCTCTCCTCTTTCTTTATACCGCTATGTCTGGCTTTTTCTTCCCTCCACCACTCTTTCTTTCTTCTGCCATCTGTATTACAGAGCTAGAAAAATACAGAGGATTTTAGTGTATGCAGTCACTATATGCTAGCTCAGTGACACAGATTCCTTGAAGACACAATATTATCAAATATATTATAGCACTTTGTGAATGCACTTGGCATCCAGCACAAGCCGTTGAGCTGGGGAACCTGAAGCGGGGCTTGAATGTACCTGATGCTGGCGCCAAACCCCTCAAATCTGCCGGTCTATGGGAAAAAGGATCATTGCCTGATGTATCAGAAGGCTGCAACTACCAAATGTGCAATTATGAATCTTCATGGCATGGACAGAACTGGAAGCTGCATGGTGTTGCCTTTCCCCAGGCAGCCTCTTCTGCCACCTGACATCCAGGTAAAGGCTGAGGAAACTAGACTATTAATAGGTACCTCAGACATTAATAGGCACTACAGATTTACATTACAGCTGTGTTCCATATTATTTTCTGAACAAACTATAAACTTCAAATATCCAGTAGTGTTAATTTGACCTCTTTGCAGATTTTTTCTACTTATATTCTCGTTAGAGTGAGGATAAAAGACAGTCACTTCTCCCCAGCCCACAGAACCAGTTGTTTCATCCCAGTATGTAGGCTACCAGATTGGTCAGGCCCAGTTTGCCCTTGGTAAATCTATTCTGGCTGTTCCCAATCATCATCTTGTCCTAGATGGAACTGAAGATGGAAAATATAAAATGGTGTACTGGTGACAGATTACAGCCCACACAGATTCCTGAGGACTCTACATAACTATTACAGTGACAAGGGTAAAGATGACAAATGCAAGATATGAAATTACAAGCATAACACTCCTAGAGTCCATTAATTTACCCCAACACACTCAAATCCCAGGAAATTGTCAGTATGCATGCCTTTTTTTGTACATGTAGAATAATACAGATGATCGTATATTTCCTATAGCAACCACTGTTTGTTAGAGTAATACATTCTCAATCTCAAAAATTCCATCCTAATATAAACCAGACCATATCAACAAATGCCAATAGAAACCCCGCCTTCTCTCTCTTTCAATTACTTCCAAATGTGCACAGTTTATCTGAAGGTACATGGGGCATCTCTGCATCTCCCCGTTTGGTAGTGCTTAGGCACACAAAGGCTGGCAGCTACACCATTTTAATAGGGAAAATACATTAGTAACTCTAAAGCAGCTTGTCTGTTTAAGTCTTGACTTTCCTCCTTTCTCAATGCTTACAGCTTCCTTTGCTCAGGAACACTTCTTTTAGATTAAGAGTGAGAGATTTCAGCAGCTGTCCAGTAACTGCAAATTAAAAAGCATTCTACGTATCAAATCATATTGCCCTTTTTTCTTCATAATTGAGCTGGTACGTTCTTAAAAATATTAAAGCTGGTGGTTTTGCTTACCTAAGGACTGATCTAAAGCTCTTTAGAATCAGTGGGAAGGATTCCATCAACAGGCATTAGACTAAGCCCCTCCTGCTCAAGCAGTGACTTTTGTGTATCATAGGATTTAGGCATACACCAAGGGTGTATGTTAAAGTTACAGATCTTCTAACAGAGAAATGTGTGGAAAAACTTGCTGCTGACTAAAACAGAGAGGTACCACGTGGAAGACAAGTCTGTAATGGAGTAGGTGGATGGCTTTTTCCCCATCTTCCTGCCCTCTACTCCAGAAGAAAAAAAAAAAAAGTTGGTGGCCATAGAGGGATGTGGGTTTTATTCTCCGCATGTGAAGAAGCTCTTAAAGGTATTTTCCTCTTTTACTGGTTTTGCGTCTCCTGGAACTATTCCTCTCTGTACTTGGTCAAAGGGGCTCTGTTCTACACAGACTTCAGTTCTGGAAAAAAAATAACATGCTGAGCTGGAAAAGTGAAGTAGGACAGCAAATTAGAGAGAAAAAAACCACACAGTTATAGCTATAAGGGGAGCTAGTCAAAAAGTAGTTTCCAATTCCCAGGAAATATGCCTGTTCTGGAGTGTGGGTTTGGACAAATGTGAGTTGACAGAAAGACTTGTTCAAAAACATGTTTCCATAGAAAATAAGTTCTCAGGACCCTGCAAGCTGCACTGGCTGATTCATTTTCTTTATGCTTTGCGGTTCTCAAAACTGATGGATTCTAGACAGACTTGCCAGGAGGTCAGCCCTGAAGTCACAGGCGCTGGACAATTATTCCCACATTTTCAAGTCTTGACCCATGCTTTGGAGTAGGAAGCCACACAGCGGTGGAGCCAGGTCTCACCAGGCTGCTAGTTGCCCTGCCACAGGGCCAAACCTGCTGGGACTGCTGTGGGGGCTTCCTACTCAGGACAGAGCTTGGAGTTTCTGCCAGGGCAACCTCAGAGACAAATGTTGCAGGACTATGATCAGCCTTGGAGCAATCTGCCTAGACTCCAAAGATTTCCTTTTGGGGCAAAATCTTAGGAGAGCCAGTTTTCCAAAGGTAAGTAGCAAGTCCTTCCAAAACTGCTGGTTCTGGCGTAACCTGGATGGGATGCCCCTGGCTTCTGCAGTCCTAGCTTCAGAAAGGTTTCATCGGACTTGCAATCAACCGTTGCAAACACGAGACGCATTTGGGTTTCCATAAACTGTCTTTTGGCATTTGTATGTATAAGAAAACTTTTGCCTGAAACATCTTTAGCTTTATTTCTTACTTTCCTCCATGAACCAGGCATAAATAAGCTGAAGTTTTACCTATCAGCCTTGTCAGCTGCATCTAATTTAAGATCTATTCCATCAGTTCTAGTACAATTGTTTTGTCTTTTATGTATGTAGTTTACTGCATTTATATTAAGTTTATCTCGGTTCATTAAATGAATTCATGAAACATCTAGCAAATGGCTATGCTTTGCTCCCAAGATTTAATTAAGACCTGATCAGACAGCAGGTTGCACCTTCCACACAAATATAACTACTGACCAGCAAAGTAATTTATGAATATAAATGCCTCTTTCTACCAAAGTGTATTCTTTCTAACAGGTACTACCGTGGTCTCTGAAACCCAGTTAATAATTACGGTACTAGATCCTATCTCCACTTTACACATACAAGTATATGACAGTACTCTTGTGTATTAGTAGCAAAAACATAAAACCAAGGCATAGGAAAGTTTACACATCAATGAAGTGCTTTACTGGGAACAGATGAGAAAATGGAGTCAGAAGGAAAGTTTTGAGTAATAAGAAAATAGTTAGAGGGAAAAAAAATCATGTGGAATGTTTAGTTATTTCTTCTGAGAAAAGATTTGATCCTGTGCAAAACATGTGGTATGTGGTGTAAATAATTATTTGGAAGTGTAGAAATTTGTTCAGCTTCTCAAAATGTAATCTCTGGTGCTTGTTCCTTATTTTCAATTCACACTGAAAACCATTATGAATTTTACAATGGGTAAAACCTTAAGGTCTGTCTTGTTACAATATTCCATTCCTAGAATAAATCTAAGTATAAAATTCCTATAGGCAATAAAAGCTTTAATAAAGCCAATGTAGCGTTAGTATGTTTGTTTCACAGACATACACTGAGATTATTCTCTAAATAAATAAAGCTGAAAACAGGGATGAAAAATACTAGATGCCCTTGAAGCAGCACTGGTGTTCTGGTTTGAGGTCTACTGAAGTGCCTAGGGCACTGTGCCATTGTAGAACTACATTGCAAAATTTGTACAACTTTCAATGATACTAATAGATACTATATGACTACAAGCTCCATTTGTCACTCAAAAAGCCTGAGTTTGTCTCAAGATTCTTAGTTTATTTTTGAAATAAATGCGCTTAATACTTTTAAAAGTTAAAAGAATGCAATGGTAAAACACACCTATTCCTCTTGATTTATTTTCAACCAATTCTTTTCTGTTCATTACTATTTTTTTTTCAGAATTGCATAAAAAAATTTCCATAATATAGTCACAGCTACTGCTCTTAGTCTCTGCAACTAGGAGACCACAGAGAAGACACAAGAAATACCGCAGCACTGACACTGACTGCTTTCCCCATCTATGGCATAGTTCAGAGTAGTTTAAAAGCTGCTTTAACGCCACTGATTGAAAGACTTCAAACTACTGCCTGCCGCCTAAGAGCCAAGGATTTATTTATGGCAATGCATATCTCAGATACGATTCAATCTATTTTTTTGTATAAAGTACCTAAAGAATCTGATCCAGTGTCTTTCCGTTACGAAGGTAAGTTTAATTGGTAGCTATTTTCCCAAAGCTAAACACTCATAGTTTTACACTTGAATTGATAATTTTGACTAAACGTGTTAGTTTTCCCTTGTTATCACTGATCTGAAACCTCTAGGAGAGATATAATAGTTCCAGCTCTGCCTTTCTTCAACTACCAGAAGAGACAAACTGTCAACTAGTGATGAAAGTTAATGATCTGACAAAGATTTCCATAGTCTACACAGTTGTCCACAGAAAAATGGATTAAAATTCAGCTTTGTCATATAGGCTATCATGCACTCATCAGATTCTATCTAATTACAAAAAAAAGTGAGAAGAACCTGAAGGTGTAAATTTCTGGTGTGTTTCGGTTTGAGAACTGTATACTTATAACCAATACACAACATTTGTCCTGGCACCTGAAAGTTGTGGCTTATTCTGACATATGTACTATATTAGAAGATGGCCAGTCTGGACAAGAAAGGTCTGTTCATTTCTTTAAGTAAACAAACAGAAAAAAACAGTAGATTGACTTCAGAGCAATGGATATATAGTCATCTACAGAAAGTTAGTGAACCTGGTAAATGCTTGGTCACTAAGAGGATGGACATTAAAAATTGAACCATATAGACAAAATGAAATAAAAAAGCTTTTACTTTTAATGGGATACCCTTTTGTCAATTATATAAGCAAGGTCAGCATGTAATGGGATAAAACCCTAGATACACAGGAAAGAATAAAATTTTTACCATCACGATAACAGTTACACACTTCAATTTAACAAAATTGAATGAATGCTTAAAGTCCTATTCTGACCTTCTTAGGGTGTAGCCACTGTTGACTTCAACCCACAGTATTTGGCTTGTAAAATGCTTTTTTCCTTTATACACCACTGGTTTTGCTGTTTGTATGTATATACACCATCTGAGTTTACAGTGACATACTGCAGGTGCTACAATAGTGTTCAGCATGGATTATGGAACTGCACTGGGATCCCCATTTTCTCTGCTGCAGGTTGCTCAGAACAGAATTTTGTCTTACATATGCCAGGTGTTTTCTTCTGTTCAGGCAGTGATTGATACTGAGCTCAATTATCTGATTCAATGGTAAAACTTGGGAAGTCTCTTTCCAAAAAGAAAAAATTGGATATCCTCCAGAAAATACATTATCCTTTTTTCTGTTGATCAAGATCTTGTTCCTCACCAGTACTGTTACGATTCCTTGTTAGCATCTCTGAAAGAAGTGTCTAAACCCTTCTGTTTATATATCACAGGAAAGATCTGTATTTTTTTTTTTTCAGTTTGTGAAGTTTAAATGAATTGGTTTGAGGTTGAAATGTTTGAAATTCATTGTCATTTACATTTTTTTGACCCTAAACAAGAAAATTGTTTCCAGTTTAGAGCCCTTCAAAAGGAGACAGAGGAACCTCATTAAGTTTACAAAGCTTAACCTCCTTGCTTTAAAGAACCATGGAATAGTTTCTTGGGATTTGTTACAAGTACTTTACAAAGATGCGTTAATTATCTGATCTAAGTTTATATTTGTTTTATCTTCATTTTGTGCAGACCGCAGCATATTCGTTTCATGCTGCCTCCTTAAAAAGGGTTATTAAAGCAGTAATTGAGGTTAAAACCAATTCAAGTCAACTTTATGCTGCACACATGCCTCAACAGCATAGCACTGCCCAGTATACTCCACATGAAGGAAAGGCGAGCCCAATGACAAACAAGGAGAATGAGGATACCTCATCCAGTGTTGGAGATTTCTTTTACAGTAATTGTTAATACCTGTCTGCAATAATTATCCAAGGAGAGAATTTTTTACCGAGTACAGATCTTGTTGATTTTCACTAAGATCTATGGGTATATATCCCTGGGTGTTTTGAAAAGTACTCACTTCAGTGCCAATACAAATCTTTGTACATTTTTTGTTAGCCTAAATAGCAAGCTATGTTTATTTAAAGGTGTACGGGACTTAATGGAAATTTACAGAGATCATACTTGAACTCCCAGTGTCCAGACGTTACAGTACCACAGAAGGCAAGTGGCCATGTCAACACGTTTTCGGGTATTAGTCTACCTCCAAGAAAAATTATTGCATTGCAGGACACTAGAGACAGCTGTGAATGTTTTCCTTCATATGAGGTAAGGACAACTGAGGAAAATGGATGAGATTTTTCTTCATTTCTGTCAAAGTCCATATACAAAGAAAACATTTCATTTCTGAACAGGGTATGAAGCAACCTGTCTAAAATAAACAAGTCTGGCTTAAAAGAAAATCAGGTATGAGATGGCAAGGACGGCTGCTCGCATCTATAAGAAATGATTCCATAGAGTGTGTAAAGTACATTTGAAATGACAGGACAAGATAAATATAGCTGTGCGTTACCAACTTCCACTGACTCACAGAATATCAAATCCAAGTGTAATGTTTTCTTCTGTTGCAGTTGGTCTAAAACAAGCCCTTCTATGACCAAATATTTAGAGGAAAGGGGTAGGAAAAGGTATAATTCCACTGATGAATAACTCACTTGTTTTTCAGTCTTGGTGATCTCAATTAAAATTCCTGCCTCATGAATGAGTTAATTGTTTTAACTTTCACGACCAACAAACCCAACCTGTGCCTTAAGAGATCTATGGCAAGGAACCCTTTTTTCAGGGTTAACGGAAAACACATACAAAAATAAGTTCCCCACACACATCAGGAGGACAGCAGATTCCAAAACAAGCCTTCTAGCGATACTTGGTGCATTGTTGCATATATGTACCCCCTCATGAAACCAGTGTTTTTGTTGTAGCTAGACTTCACATTCTGACAATGCCAAATGTTTTTCACGTTTTCAACAGCAGTGCCCATCAGAACACCAACAGCTCTGACTTGGGGCTTTGCAGCTCAAAAGCAGCCCCCAAGCACAAAACCTACTTTTGAGATAGCAAATCACCTAGGGTAAGAACTCACTGGTGGTGCAGTGAAACCCCTGTTCTATGTGCCTATACCACCCACCATCCACATGTAAAGAGCTTACAAAGAGGAAGGAGCCTGATAATTAGCTACAGAAGCATTATTAATATTGTTTTGTAACAACTATATTGTCTATTTTATGGACTACACCAGAAATGTCTGTGACAATGAATTAAAGCTTCAGCTCATAAGAATTTTCTAGGTGGATTTTCCAAAGTGCTTGAAATTCCAGGTTTAGGCACAAGTTCAGAAAACTGAAAAGGTGACTAAACTGAGGTTTGTAAGTACCTACATAGGTAAAAGGCTCTCTGATGCAACAAACAAAAGCACAATAAAATCCACTACAAGATGTGCTGGGGGCAGAGTCTCATTTGTGGTGAAATAGCACACACATCCCACAAAGGTGACAAAAATGAAGGTACTGAAAGATGTCACGAGAAGAGTCTTCTAACAGATCGCACCAGCTTCAGACTAACGACGACTAAATGAAAAGGGATGCTGCAATTTAAGGCTCTTTTCTAAATTGGGGGGCTGGCTTTGTCTAAGAGTTGCTGTGAAATGTGTGGAGCCCATGAACAAGTTGTTTGAAACGGCACAATAATCTGAGACAGTTCACATCTTGGGGAAGAAATGACAAGGAATCTCCAGAGAACAAGTTGTTCCATGAGCACTGTTGCTAACTACATCTGGTTTCCACTGGACTCATACCTTCTAGTTGGTTGACTTTTAACTGAATGTGTGTGAGCTCACCCTAATTAAACATCCAGTAGGTGTTACTTGGAAAAAAATCATCATCTTCTATTGCTCCTTGTTTGAAAATAGGTAATTCACACAGGAAAGAAGCTTTAGTTGAGGAGGGGATTCTCTAACATCTGAAACAGCAAAAACTCCAAGAGACACTTCTTTTTTTCCAAGCAGTTAAGCAATTGCTATCCTGTGTAGATTTTTTTACTTTAGCAAAAATTCAAGTGAGACTTATTCTTTCACTCCCTCCAGTGGGTATACTAAAAGGATATTTACTTTCCAGGAGAGCTTTTTTCATTACTTATTAGGAATTTAATATGATTAAGAACTCTGTTCATAAACATGTCTGGTTCAAAAATGGCAGATAGGTAAAAATGCTTACATAAACCTTATTTCCTTAGGAAATCAGGATTCAAATAATTCAGATACTCAGAGAGGTGGCAATAACCTGAGGTACTGAGTAAACTTGGAATTCACAGTGGTTTCCCAGTTGATTAGTGAATCTTATTTCAAAATCCCTCATGGTGGAAGAACGATTGTCCTGGGAAAATCCAAATATTATTTCTGTGATTACCACACCACCATCTACTCCTTAAGGAGTATGTGATCCATGCAAACAAAGAAAGAAGGAAATATAATTTCTATTTTAGGAAAACGCAATTCTGACGCTGTTGCCATTTATGATATAGATTCTTTTGCATGTTTGGGGACATGGTGCTTAATCTCCAAGCTCAAGTTTCCAGATCTCCATGCTAATCCTTAAGCACAGAAGCATTTTTCCTCCTGGACATACTCAGGGATACGTGAACTCTTCCATGTTAGTAATCTCAGCAGGGAAAGGTGATACTTCTGTGCAGTGGAACATGGTATCTGGCAGGCTGCCAGAAAACCCAGCACTGGGGATTCTGGATGTCATTTATGAAAGAGAATTTAGGCTGCCTGATTAGGTTCCAGATTTTTCTCATTGTGGACTGCAACGAGATAGAGACTAAGCAAAGACACTGCTATGTAGAAAATAAGAATACTGGGTGAAAGATAAAGGCGCAGTCACTCTTTGCATGGTTGAAACAGCGCTCCACTACATTGATAATGACAATGAAAAACTATTGGGAAGAAAATTTTACTATATTCACTTTTTAATTTAAGAAACTGTCAACAGAATAAACTAAAGGTTTGATTATGGGCATATTCAGAAGAGTATCAATGTGCGTTTTTTTTTAAAAAAAAATATGCATGACAGCTACTGTGATCTGTTTTAGAGAATGACTCAGCTTTGAGATAAAGCGAGAGCATGCCTTCTAAACGTTGCCACTCTCTTCAAGTAAAAGGCTTCTTTAGCTTAGATTCCTGGCCACACAGTATTTCCACTAAACTTGGGTTATTTTCACCAGCTCACAAGTGGTTTTGTTTCTTTTAAAATGAGTAAAAGTGATAAATCCACTATGAAACTATGAAGTCTACTAGAAAGACTTCCATTAATTTCAATGGGATCCAAACCAGGCCCTGTCTGGCTACCAGGCAAAATGTACTTTGCTATTTTCACCAGAGAATACAAATTAAAAATTACTAACCAATAGAAAAGAATGAAAAAGTTTCCTGTCCTGCCTTTTATAATGGCAGAGAGATGCATAAACAGAAGAGAAAAAGGAAGGTGTTATTTCATTCTGAATGGAAAAAAGCAGCATTAACTTAGGGTGGCTCCACTAATTATCTGCTTCAAAAGGAGTGAGAATTATGTAGCCCTAGGAATTTTCCAAGGTATGAGCCCTAGAAAAAACTACAGTAGTTAATTAGCCAGCCCCATATGCTGGAACCAACAATCAGTTAGAGGGCACTCTAAATTTAAGGTTAATGACTTGGTTTGTTGCTTCTGTCTTTTTATGACTTAATTGCATTAACTTAAACCTGTTTTTAAGTAAACATCTTCTATAAATTTCATCTTGCGGCTTAAATCACTTCTAAATTATCTGTCCCAGCACAGTAGATCCTAATTCCACTACGCAGCTGGAGAGAGAGAAGCTCCACCCTTCCAATGCTCTGCATCCTGATGCAGGCACAGGGGGGAGGGAAAGACAACTCAGTATTCCTCTTCAAAGCTTCGTGGGCAGCTTTGGAGATTACAGACAGTACCAGACATTAGCTTGGGACTGCCCATTGGGTGGTAGTGAGGAAGCTTCCCAGTAATCACAAGCACAATCCAAATGGCATGAAAACACCAGTGCAGTGCCATCATCTTCACCCTTGTGGGATTAAGTTGCTTCCCAGGGTATCAAGCAAGGGCAAAAGCAGTCCTCTCTTTCCCAGTACTGCTGTTATGGTGAGAAGCAGGAAACTTATTATTACAAAATGATATATATGACATAGAGTGCATGCAGGAATCTCAGAACAATAGCTCTCATAGCACAGAGAAACAAGCAATATGCAAGGAAGACACACTTACTCCTAGTCTTGGTTACAGTATACTTTCTACTCACTTTTTCCTCCAGTGAGAAATGCTTCCTTACTTCCTGCAGGTTTGTGCAGAATGAGTGTAAATTTAAAAAAAAATATTAGGAATTATATGAAGAGATACTAGATATTCAAATGCTACCTTTGGTCCTTAAACCTGTTACTTTGTAATGGGGAAGAGTGAAATCAGACAGCTGGCCCTGTTAGGACCACCAGTGGAGACTGTAGAGCAGAAATGAAGAAAAGCCTTTATCTGCTTTTTCCATTTTTGAAACTGCATTGGCCAGCTTCCATCACATTGGTAACAGCAAATAGCGATGTCATTTTGCACTGTCTCCTTCTATCCCAGTGTTCGGGAAGGATGTTATGCTACTGGGAATTCATATATCAGTTTTAGAAACCTGCCTTCCCCGAGAGCTAAAAGCCATAATTTTCTATTTTTATCTCCTTTGTGTCTGGAAGAGGAGGAAGATGCAGATGCCCTCTATAGTTAGAGAAGTCTTTTCCATGCAGTCTGTCAAAACTTCTCTAGGGACCCACTCCGTGACACAAATAACTTCCATAGGTACAGAAGGAAGCTGATGCACGTTTTCTGCCTGTTCCGCACAATCCTTGCAACAGCTGCTGTTTTTCAGCGGAAACAAAAATCTATTAGGTATCTCTAAGTAAAATAGACAGGGAAATCCCAGAGCCACTCTTTAACAAGATACATTAGACACAGTTAATCACGGTCTCTGAAAGCTACATAAGCAAGTAAATATATGCAGAACAGGCTGAGCATTTGATCCTCACTCTGTGCATCTTAGTTTACACATTTTAGTGAAAACTCCAGGAAAGTTCTATGTGAGTCACAGTCCTGAATCTTTTCTACCTTCCTAGGGCAGTATCCTGACTTTGAATCTGTTTTTACTCTGTTTTAGAGGATTCTAAGAGAAATTAACGTTACGGTTCCACTGCACAATATGTAGTTAACACTGTGGCACTCCATCCAGGCATGAGCATAACAAGTGGCAATTCATCTGTAAACCTGGCAAACCTCGGTTAAACCCTCTAACGAAAGTTCTCTTTTGCCCTCAGTTACACCTAGGAGATGTTATTTCTATCAGTGATGCGTTCTGGGACATACTTTTACATGAAGACATTCATTTTCAGGCCCATCTGAAACAGCTGACTGTCTTTTTTAAACAACATCCTCTCACTCCTGATTCAGGACGAGTGCCACCTACTGACAGCAAGAGCTGTTTCTATTTGCTTAATTAAATTCATCAAGAACTCTACCCTAAGTTGCTGTTGTTTCAGGCATCTTTGCTTCGAGGCCAAATGGTGAAAACAGGCCTCAACGAAAAAGAAACGTTTCAAAAAACTGGAATGGTACGTGCCAGATTCTCATTAAAGCCGGCCTGCCCATGATGCTGCTGACTGACGAAGAATTCCCTAGCACCACCAACAACCATCACTCTACCAACTTTTTCTGCAAAAAAATAAGCAAGTCAGACAAAAAAGTTCACCTTCAGTGGATAATCAAGTATTGAATTCAAAAGATGAATTAGAAAGAAAAGAAATCAAACGGAAGAGACAAATTTGTAGAAATGTGTAAATCTGGAAAAAAAAGCCCAACAAACCTCTATATAAAGGAAACCGAGTGTTACAGGATGAATAAAAATACCACTGCATTGTAAAAAGTCAGCTGCATGGATTCATCAAAAAGTCTCCTGGAAAAGATTTAATATAAATTACACCTCTGCTCTATATACAAGCTTCATAAATGAAGTATAGGATTTTAAGAGACATTTTCTCTTTCTTTTGTCAGGTCTGGAATCATTAAACAGAGATTAGCTGGATAAATAGAGGAAGTGATTTTTAAACTGTTTGCAAACTTAATGTGAAGAGCCCAGCCTTGCAAATTATCACGTCTAATCAGAGATGCACGCTTCACTGCTCCAGTAATTGTACTAGTATTAGTCAAATTCTTGTTGTCTCCTCATTAGCCATGAAAAGGAGACTCAAGATGTACTTCATTAGAGTATCCTGAATATAAATTGTTAGTGTAAGGAGGAAGAGATATATTACTGCACTGTATATAGAAAGAAAAATACTACAAACATAAAACATATTGAATCAGTCTGGTGTTATGCTGAATGTGACTTTAACAACCAAACCCCTCTTCTCTCTTTTCATTGTTACTGTCTTGATCCCCTCTTTTATTTGCAATGAGACCGTAGTACTTGAAAATGTAATTTACAACCAATGCTATAAAAAGTAAGTGGTGTATTATGCACCCTTTCCTATTTCCATAGACAGAAGAACGCAGCTTAATCAAGAACTGCGTCTTTACTAGAGACATTTGGTAAATTCTTTACTACTGGATAACAGGTAAAGGTGATCTAACTCACATTAAATGTAGATCAAATGAAAAGTTTGGTTTCTTTGATCAGCAAAGCATTTAAGTACATGCTCATGCCCTTCTTTATTCAGCAATGCCCGTAAGTACATGCCACTACATCAAGAGAATTTAAACACATGCCTAACATATGAAGCATGTGCTTAAGGGAACTGGGGTTTGAAAAATCCAGCTTGAATAGGATTTCCAAACAGGTCTATTAAAAGGGTAAAAGTAAAAACATTTCTAAGACTTTCAGTAGAAGCAGAGGCAAAGCAAGTTTTCACAGTTTTTTTTTTTTAATAGCTATTTTTGTTGGTGTGAATCCAAGTCTGAAATATTTTTGTTACACAATAGTTAAGAGGAGCTGCAAATGAACCAGGTGGGTCACCAAAATGCTACCAATAAATGCCTTCTACCTCCTTACTTTATCACAGATTAAAAAGAACGAAAAAGCAAATAACATGCAAAAACATACCCTTTGACCCCTTGAACTACAACACCAAATCATCATGAAATCTGATGTCTGAAAACTACAATCTAAGCCAAATCCAGTCTAGCATTCATTTGTGTGGAAGACTTGGCATGAGGGCATTAAGTAGTTCAAAAGGGGAGTTAAGTCCATAATGTATTGTCCGATAACCCTGCCTACTGCAAGAAAATGAGCTGGATTTCTTAGCCTGAGGTTTGATCCCCATTCAGTTGTGTGCTCTCAGAACACACCAATATCCTCACCCAACATTAGCTCTATCCCTCAATAAAAGACTAGAATCTTCATTTGATTATTATTTACTATAATTTACACAGCATGCAGGAGCTCATTATGGAAGGGAACCCATCTTGCTTGGTCAAGATATCCTGGGCAAAAAAAATAATTCTGAAATACTTGCTGGTGCCTCTTTGAACAATATTAAAACACTTCAGCAACCTTTCATACAGAATTAATTAACATAAAAACCAGCCTCCACAATGCAGCAGAGCCCTAAAGTGGTTTCTGGAATTTAATTAGGCTAACCTTCTTTTCTCTACATTGGTACCACTCTATAATAAGTGCAAATCATTATTAATTCCTTTGGTGTTCACTGTAATAACATTAATCATGATGAACTCTTTTAGTACTAAAGTGTATGTAATACGTAATTCCACAATAATTTAGCATTAACTTGAAATTAATTTATAAAACATACTATTTGTCACCACACACTGAACATTTATAAAATTCCTCATCATCATTAGTATTAGAATAACTTGCATAAAAAAACACATTGGCCACAGACTTAAAAAGTTCATAGATACATTTGGGAATTTGAGTGAGAGGTATTAGTGATCATTTAAGTAGCAACTTTTCCTTTGAAAACTATAGTAGGGTCATTTTAAGAAGTAATAAAATCACCTATTGTGGAAAACACCTGAGTCTTTTTCATTACTAATATTTGTTCAACACAGATTCTAGTTTAAAGCTGATTAAAGTCTGGAATTTAAAGGAGAGTTGGAGGATGAGTCATAAAGGATAACTTAGCCAATTAAATGATAAGAGAAACACATATAGAAAGAATTTCAACTGTAATTTGGATGTGTTGAAACAACTAAGTGACATGTAAGAGTACTGCTCTGTACCCAAGAACTGACCACGTTATGATAGTGGGAGATGATAGAGTTTGACTTTGTTAGCTTTTGGTAAGTTATTCTTAATGGAGTGACCATGAGATGATGAGAGTTGGTTTGTTTCATCAGGAAACATTAGCAACACGGAATTACAGGCCAGATCACACCTCATTGAAGCTAATAACTTTGACCACTCAAAGATATTACAACTTAAACCACTGTCTCAAAGCAAGGACAAATAGGAAGCTGCCTACTGCTTAAAATTATCTGGATAGAATAGTTTTGTTATACATAATTTTGGGAAGAGTTGTGGAGAGGAGGCATTCTAGTGCAGCAAATGGAAAATGAAACAAGGTTAAAATCAGAGGGATTGCTGGTAGTAGATCCCCGAAAGAGTTGTGATGGAGAGATTTTTGGTTCAGTACTAGTTGAAAAACTGGATTATTTGAAGCAAAAAAATTATTTCCCAATTTCTTTGATTTCTCTGGGATTTAAAATCCAGAACTCGTGTATTTTTTGTAAAAAAAAAAAAAAAACAATTTTGCATCAGAGAACTTTACCTGCTCATCAATTCTCTCTCCCTATTAGGCTAGCTTAAAGAACACTGATTTTTCTCCGGCATCCTCAGGCAGGGTTTTCTGTGATTGTGAGAAAAAAACAGCATGATGATTTCAAATAGATGGGCTCTGCAGCTTGCAAAGAAAGGAGAGGAAGATACAAAATAAAAGTGCTTGTCAAGTGACATATCTTGTTGCTACAAATGGCAAAGTGATTAAGTTTAAGATGCTATCAGACACCGAATGTATACAAACATCCTCAGTGAGTGATACTAATGGAAAAACAGTTTTGTCTTTCCACAGATGATTTGTTTTCATTACTGGACAATGCAAAATCTCTGTATTAAAAAATTCACAGAAGATGCATTTGGAATCCTTTTATCTGTCTGTCTTAAGTATTTCTAAGGTGCCAATCACTATATTATCTAAATGCATTAACAGAGTAGCTGGCTTTTACTAAATATAAAAAGAGATTCTGAACGAATTCAAGATCAAAACACCTTCTTACCCAGACACAGAAAGCCCTTCTCGGTGCTGGGAAAGGCTTCTCACAGCAGCTCTGAGGAGCTGAGGCACTTGCAAGCTGTTTACAGGGCCCAGAACCTGATGGGAACACATTTACTTACACAGCCTACAGCTCTGCGTATATTCTGAAATGACTCGCATCATAGTTTTAGGACTATGCTATAGCTGATGTAAACTGTGTGTGATAGTGAAGCAACAGAACATGTAAGCATATGCTATGAGTGGGAATGAATTTAAGCATGTGTTTATATACTTGGCTGAATCAGACCCCTCATCACTTGGGCAGATCTTAAGTGTATTTTATATCAGCATTACCTCAGCAGAGTTGCCTCTCCTTTAAATTGGTGCGAGTAAAGAGCAAGAATTATGCCCCATAAGTTTTAGGTGTATTGACAGGTCTCTCCCACCTTAAATGAAAAATACTCTGCATGTCTTTTACTCTATGTAATTACTTTTCCATAATACTAGGTATTCGTTGTGAAAAATGGTTATTTAAACAATTTCTTCTGGCCTAATATTTAAAACTATATTTTGCTCTTAAAAACATGTTGACTTAATTTACACAAAAGGAGACTCTGCTTTGGAAAAAGTCAAGGATCTTTTGTCTCATCTATTTCCTGCAAAGATTCATTGATGGATAAAATAGACAAGAAGGATCAGATCTTCTCCTGGTATAAATTGTTAGCTGCAGACCTTGCATCATAAATATCTTCCTCTTTTATATTACTGCTAATGTTAATTACAGGAGACCCTCTAAGAAGTTACTTCTTAAGGAAGTATCAGTCATGATCCTGTGTTTCAGACTGTGCTAAGCTTTGCATTTAAAATGTAACTAAATAGCTGGATGTACATACAATGAATTCAGTTTATTTCTCCCCAAATCATAACATTTATTTTTTGAATGGAGAAAGAATTTTTAAATAATGTGTATTCGTACCCAAAAGACTTACATTTAAGAAGTCTCCTCAGGCCTGCTGTTTAAAGTTGGAACTTGATTGAATTCCATTTATGTTCAGTGTCAATGATAATTCAGTGATAATTCACCATGTACTGGAAACAAAGAAAAAACTTACAGCTTGGAAAAATTACATTTAAATATCAAATATACAAGGAGAAGAATAAGTGTTTTCCTAGTCATACTGGAGAGCTCTTTCTCATTATGCACTTCGCTGTGCATTTCCCTCATCAGTACTGGAATTTAACCATCAGAATTGGAGAGGGACAAATTTCAATTAGTCTGACCCTTATTATGAGAGCTATCAGGGCTCTTTCGTGAACTGCCACAGCTCAGCACTGGCCTAATTCCAGCACTGCTTCTTATGCTTTCTCTACTCTTTTTCTTAATGTTATTTTCCATTTTTCATGTGATCTTTTCTGCACTGTTCCCCCCACCCCCCAAAAAAATTTGCATGACTTCTGTATCCTCCCCTCTATCCTCTTTCCTCCTGGATCCAGTGCCTAGCCTTCAAACCTCACCTCTTCCCCACCCCCTTTATTTTTCTTTTCTCTTCAAGTTTTCCTCTTCGATGAAGACCCTTCTTGTTCTATCAATGAGCATGTAAAAAAGAAACCCCAGCAAATTTCCTCTCTGTACAAATGGAGACTTTCTTTAAAGAGACCATTTTTTGTTGCAACTCAAAATATGCTCCCACTGATACTACAACTTCACTCAACTCAAGGTCATAAAAAGTAGCTTATGTATTTTACCAGCCTAGTGATTTTAAGTGTTTATTCTCAACAGATGTGAGCCTGAATTAAAATTTCCAGCACATGCCAGACATCACAGGTATTGCTGCAAACAAATTACTACTCAAATGACTTCATGACACTGTCATTCCAGGAAAAGGGTATTTCTAGGTATTGTATCAAAGCCCCAGACAAGCTACATTTGAAGCCCTAGTCATAATGCTTTATGCACTCTATAAAAGTATCTTTCATCCCCAAGTGTTCTTTCTTTTTTATGAACTATTCCTATGTAGATGCCTTTGGGGTGGAGTTGTTGGACAAAAGTTTCCCAAGTCGAAATTTTAGTCAAGTATATGGGGTTAGGTTCTTATAGAACAAATAATGTAGGATCCCTGACATTTCTAAAATAAACAGAAAGCTTGTGATCTCAAGGCTCAGTAGAAAAATACTACATTGCTTGCTTAACAACTTTACAATTGCATAATGGGGAAATAAATGTACATAGGGGTATTTAGGATTTTTTTTTTTTTAATGAAAGATTCCTTAGAAGACGTTCTCAACAATTGGCTGTGATTGAAACAGCCTTTTGTGTGTGGAATTGCACACAGAGGAAAAAAGCTAAGTCAGTTAATTACATGCAGAAATTGGGCCAGGTAACATTCACACCACCGTCTCTTTACATAATACAGAACTCTTGCGTACATGAAAGAAACAGGAAGCTTCCCCAAATTATTATATCAAACCCTTGGCTGGGGTAAATGAGCACAGCTCTTTTGTGCATTGAAAGTCGTAGGAATTTATATGGCTAAACTGTTATTTAATCACTGATTAATAACAAGAATCGTGGCTCAATGTAAAACATTATCCTTCCACCTAATTTGCCCCTGCAATTTATAAGCCTGCTTTCCAAAGGTGAGGCTAGGCAGCAGTTTTCTACAACTTCTACCTCTTGTCCAAGCTCAGAAGCAGCAGACTCCCCATCCAACACCTAACTTGTAGCTAGGGCCATTTATTCCATCTGGAAAAAGTACTTAGATGTCTCCCACATCAATGAAACATTACCATCTTTCCTCCATTTTCCTATTGCGCAGCAGCGGGGCAACCAGGTGTTGTATTTTCTCTATTCAGGCATCAGTTTCTCTTCTCTGAGATTGAGGGGGTCACTTGCAAAATCACGAGTAACACACTGACTTAGCTCCAGAGAGCACCACAGGCCTCCAGGGAACTATGACTTATTGCTATTGTGCCCAGAAGACACTTCCCACAGCAGAACTGTGCTCCGCACCCAGGCTGCTAGATAAGCTTGCCTGGGAAACTGCAGGTTTACTACTGGCAAGCTAAATACTCCTGCCAGTAAGCCTGCACATTATGATTTTGTAAACAGAGATTGCTCCTTGCTCTTAACCGACCTGGGTTTTTTCCTTTACAGAACTGTTGGATTGTCTGCCTAAGCTTTTTTGACTGTTACATATACTAATTCATTAGCAGCATTTTCATGTAATCCCCATCTATTTATACATTCCCAGCTACAACAAAACAAAACTCAGCAGGTTGTTAGCTAAAAATCACCTAAAAAAAGCAAATGGGTTGCTATCAGTGGCAGGGAGATAGGGGAGGAGAGATTAATAGGGGTTTGCCCCAGCCTTGGCTCATCTCTTAATAATAAACTAATTCAGATAGCAAACATACTGAGATTAGCAATGAAGCTGAAGTACCAATGCGTAACAAAGATTAATGTAAGTCAGTCTGATGCTGTCAATTCACATATTTTTAAAGAGCCATGATGGAACCAGGGGCTTAGGGCCACTTGCAGTTCACTCATCCAAAACACAAACGCTTCTGGATGCTGCACAGGTCTGTGTGGGCAGGAATTACAAACTAAAAGACAAGCTTCACCTATATTCTAGGGAAGCAGCAGCATCACCCCCATCTCCTGCAATGT
Organism: Ibidorhyncha struthersii; assembly: GCA_013398815.1. Classification (NCBI taxonomy): domain Eukaryota; kingdom Metazoa; phylum Chordata; class Aves; order Charadriiformes; family Charadriidae; genus Ibidorhyncha; species Ibidorhyncha struthersii. The sequence continues at coordinate 185,915 of VZSZ01011737.1, forward strand.
TCATGGCAAGTCTGCCGTGCCTATATAACACAATGAGGAGAATATTAGCCTCTAGCATTGGAAAAACATTGCTACAAAGGCCAGGGCTGACTCATCAAATCTGGTGTTGCCTTACGGGAGAGAAGGCTGGCTATGCCCTTTCATAAGATTTGTCCATTGCATAAAAGAATGTTCAATTACAGTCTAACCCAAATTTCTCAGGCTGCTTTTGAGGATGAAGTTAACAGTTTACTACATTTTTCAAAATCATTGTGTTAAGTGAATTTTGCCACTCACTGGGAAGCTTCAAGGAAATTATCTTGATAGGAAGATGTTTTATTCTGTGTTTTGGGCCCATATGAGGTTACAGGATCTCAGCACACCTCTGCAAACCAAGCCAAAGTTCGGACACAATTGTATCTTTAATTGCAAAAAGCACAAAACTCCCTTCCCAGATCCTCACCTGCCTGACAAATCCCAGCTCTTCCTCCTATCGCCACTATGGAGGAATTACATGCTCACATATCCAGGGGTGTGGGGAGTGTTTGTGAGGATAAAAAAATATTTTGTGCCTTCACATCACTCTTGCTTTACAAGCATATTTAAAGTGTCCTTCTAAAAATTTGTCAAGGACAACATGCAACCAGTTTGCCATCAGTACTGCATCTGATAGGGAAAAAATGCTACATTTCAAATCACCATTTCTTTGATCTGAAGGAACAGGTCAAAGAGAAATTGCCAGAGTAGTTCTAACCAATACACTAACACTTACAGAAAATGACCTTATTTCCTCCTATCAAAGTTTTTCTCCTTCTCCAAAACATTAGAGATTAGCTTCTAATCGAAGTTCTTGCTTATGAGCTGATATTTGTTGATATTCTACCTATATCCATATCTTACAACATGTTAAATTACAGTAGCACCATGTGCAATTACTCCCATTTCCAGCCATGTAAGGCGTGAAATGCGCAAGCCAAGAAAAAGCACCAGAGGTTACTAAGGAAAGCAAAGAACAATTTGAAATTAGTGCACGTTGGCTACCTGGGAGAAAAACAAGAAAGCTCTTTGGAATTTTATCCCACACTATAAAAAAAAAACCCAGGATTCAGAAACAGTTTAGCTATCCTTCGTCATTATTTCAAGAGCTGCTACTTACCTGAACCCTGAGGAGAGCTACAGAGAGGTTCTTTTTCCTTTTCACTGTTTTTATTACCTCTCACACCTGCTTGGAGCAGGTGTCAATCGTTTCCATTTCAGCACAGGTGTGAATGCTTGCAGAAGGCTCAAGCAAGGAGCTTGCTTGAAGGCAGGTTTGTTAGCTCCATGAGAGCTTTCTTGCTAGAGACAGTCCTTCTTTGGATTTAAAGAGTTCAGATATATCTCAGAAAATCTGACTCAGCGGGCAAGTTGTCCAAACTACAGCCCTAGCTCTAAACTCCTGACACAAATGACTTAGAAGAAATGAAGAGAAACCTCATAATGTCACAGAGGTGCTAAAATTATTGATAGATTCTCTCTAGTTTTTCAAATAAGGAATTCTGCAAGTGTTTCAAACAGGCAGGGTGGAAACAGCCACTACCAAACTATCTCCTCCTAAAGTCACAGTTCTGGTTTTGCAGCCTCTGTTATGCTTTTGCAGGATAACAGTATTACTTGGAGGTTTCTAATCCAAAGGTTGAGTGGGATGCCAGAGAAAGGACTGAGGCGACTGACAGTGAAACTCATTTCAGTTCCTCTTCGTTTCTTTTAAGCTGCACCTTCCTAATCCCTTCTTGCTGCTGCTGAGGCTTTCCCAGCCCATTGGTGCTGCTGATTCTCTTCCCCCTCTGCTATCCCCTGCCCTACCTCTCTCAGCGGTAGCTGTCACACAGCCCCATCTGCCACGCAGCTCTTCCCTTCCAAACCTGCATACTTCTCTCTCCGCTCTGCAGCTAGCCTGAACAGCACTGCTGGAATAAACTCCAGCATATAATAAATAATCTAATCTAGCAGGTGACAAAATTCAACTTAAAATGTTTAAACCCTCAGTTTAACTCTATTGCATTAGGTATTTTTGAACAGGGAAGTGAGGATAAAGGAAGAGGTTTCCTTAATTTTTTTGAAGTTTTTTTCTTCCAGTCCAGTGCTTTAGACAAATTATTTCCCACAGTGCATGTGAGATGAAAAAAAAATAGCCACTGTACAGTAAAATTATAGGCAGTGCCTTTCTTTTTAATCAGATAAATTATCACCAGCTGACTGATGAATCCACTCTGGAGAGGGCAACATGACACAGTTTACAACCTTAAGGATTACAGTAGTCCAGATGCTATCATCTTAATTGGAAAAACACAGTGTTGCCAACTGTCCATGTCAGAAAATGGAAGGTTGCATTATTATTATTTTTCCTTTGCCTCCACCCCTTTCTTTTCCTCCAAACATCCAAGAAGTATTAGATCCTTTGTATGGTTTTCCTTATTGAAGTCTTTTTATCAGCTCATAAAGACAGCCTTTTTGAGACAACGTTAAGTCCCACTGCATGGGAGCTCAGTGTTTCCATTCCCAATACTCTAATTTCCCCAAAAAGGGGAAGATAACAGAAAAGCCTTTTCAAACATTCAAGTTCAGCCTCAAAAAGCACCTAAGCTTAAGCCCTCGTGTCACAAACAGTAATTACTGTGAGGGAAGGGAAGAGGGATAACTAAGTAGCTAAGGTAATCATCCACGAGTCAGGAGCTTCCTAGTCTGACTTCTCTTGTTCTCCTTTTAACTGCATGCCCAGAACACCAGCACAACAGTCTAGAGCACTTCAAAACTTTTTATGTAATTACTACATACTACTGTGAAAAAAATATAATTTTCTATTTAAAGCACACAGGGACTTTCAGAAACATCTGAGAAGGCACTGAATGAAACTGGAGAGGTTCAAGCTAATGCTCTAGCCATTGTTCCTTTTTTTCTGTCCTTGGGTGAACCACTTAAATCACACTGTGTCTTAATTTCCCATCTGGAAAAAACCTCTTAGATTGTAGACTATATCTCACCAGGTTTGATCCTTTTGTGGGGAAGGTACAGTCACAATGCATACATAACGTAAAGTAATTCCAGTTGCTTTCATGCATGTGAAGCAGCTGGTGAAAACCTCCTTTATCTCTGTCCTTTCTCAGAGTATCCAGCATCGGCTTTACCTTGTGCCGCGGCCAGTTTGGGAAGGAACAGGGAAGAGGACGAAGGGGCTTGAGCCAATCTTTCGATGCAGGCAGTGATTTAAGGGAATCTGTTCACATACAGTTTAAGTACGGTTCTCTCCTGCAAGATCACTAAACAGAACAACACACTCCCACTGCTGGAGTGTACTTACAATCCCGCCTCAGAGCAGCTAAAACTAGCTTTGAGGATGGGAGTTTCAGAAGAATCCAAGGGAGTTAAGGACAAACCTCTTTGATGTCTTACTGGGTTTTCTGCTCCCAAATTCCCTAGATGCTTTGAAAAAAAAACATTTACTTTATATTTGTAGCTCTTTTTAGAATATGTGGAAGAAAGGTTGCTTCTAGTCTATCTTCAGCGAGATCAGAATTATCTCACAGTATTTCCTAAGAGCAGATCCATCAGTCACACTGTTTAATTCTAGCCAATTAAATTGTACAGGTTTCTTTGTAGAGAAGACAGTAAGGGTACGAAAAAACAGTGAGATACGCTGGGGTTGGTGGGGTCTTTACGGGCTGATGGAATTTTTACTGCTTTTTCTGGGAAGAAAGGAGACAAAGCTGTCAGTGCTGGAGGCACTCTGGAGCTGTGCTTGCAGGGCAAAATGGAGTTCAAAATAGATGTGAAAATAAAAAATAGGTACTAGAGCAATTAATATGAGATAAGAGGTATTACAGAGGTAGAAAAAGACTTAGTTTAAACAGCATAAGATTTCATAAATAACACTGCAGCCTTCATGCCTGATTTTGTTTTATGGTTGTTCTAGTTTGTATGTAATATGACTGTGGATGTAAAACAAGTCACTTTTTCTAACCTTTCAAATTCTTGTGTCCTCATCTCAAAACCAGACACAGAGCGCAACTGAAAAAGAGAGAAAGATGATTTAAGGGATGGAATGGTTTTCATACAAGTAATGACTACAGCTCTTCAACCTGGAAGAGAGACAGCTGAGTGGGTGTATGACAGAGATATTTAAAACATGAGTGGAATGGAGACAGTAAATAGAGAATCAATATTCATTGTTTTTTCCAACAAGAACTACAGTGCATCAAATGAAACTAGCAGGTATAAGATTTAGATCAAAGAAAAGATACTACTTTGTCATGCAACATAGCTAAGTTGTGAAAGCCCTAACAAAAGGGCATTATGGGTACTAAAATTTACATTTGTTCAACAAATGATGAGCTCATAGAAGAAAAATCCATAAAGACTTATCGAACAGGAAAGCAATATATTTCATCTCAGAAAGACCGAACTGGCAATTCCTGAAGGCTGGCAGAGTATGAGCACAATATTTGCTTGCTCTGTTCTTATGAACTTCTGTGGGTGCTAATGGTGTCATGGGTAATGACTGAAAATCCCATCTAGTCCTGTCTAGTTTCCCAGCTCAGCATGGATCTTTTCAGCTCTCAGTTTCTGAGGTTTCAACATGTGAAGTCATTTGACCACTCTAGAGTCAGGGGCGATGGGTCAGATTTGTTGCTGACTTGAGAGGAAGCCTTTGGCACGAGTGCAGAGTCCTGCCTTCAGCTGCAGTTCAGTGCTGTGGCCCATCCTTCCAACAGTCTCTATCCCACTTATCTGGTGTCAGGATGCTGAGCTGCATCTAGCACGTGAACCCTTGAAGGGAGAGATGCTACAAACTGACTGGCAAATACCCTGAGATGTGAATGTAGCAAGACAGTCAAACATGAAACTGAAACAGGAGCTCTGAGATTTGACAGAAATGCTGTCCATGTGCAGAACTGGGGTTTGGGTCAGAAGGATGAGCAATGAAGCTGCAGACCTAAGTGTCTGTATAGAAAACATTTTATTAAAATGAATAAAAGAAAATGATCATGATATATGATTATGCTCTGTTCCTCTCCTTGTTGAGGGACTTAGAAGTAAGTAAACTCATATATATTCCTTAATATTTTCATATGTAAAAATGTAGCTAATGTTATTTAAGCTTTCATGGTCCTTTTTAATTCTCCCCATCCCTCCATATGTGGTCAAAAAAACATATTTTGTGTATTCTAATTAACCTTTTCCTTAATCACTGAAAACATATTTTAAAATTTCACCCCTGTTGGCACTGCAAGATTATACAGAAAGTTCCCTGGGTGACAATGCTGAAAACAAGGAGTCAGCATGAAATGGAATGGGGGACATTGTGCTCTCTGGGAGAAAGATGAACTCGTGATAACATAATCAGTTCAGTGCGACTGTTTGGCTGGGAGGTACATTCTAATCAACTGTCTATCCTACAGCCAAACAATTTTCCCTTTTTTTGTTGTGTTTTGTTGCCAAGTAAATCATACTACAGCATGTTGGTTCTCTTCACAAGATGTCTGACATCTGTGTCTGCATTAAAGATGCCAACTTGGTTTTCTGTGAGTATGAAAAACCACAATAAATTCAACACTCCACAATTTTGCTTCCTGCATGATGCTATGCTGTATAACTACTGGGATTTCCTTCGCTTTATTATAAAACAACCCAAATGAAACAAACAAACAAACAAAAAAGTAGAACCTCCCTGCACAGATTTACAATAAACATCAAAATTTTAACTTTTTATCTTTGAGTTAGGTAGATGATTATGAAGACCAATCAGAGGTCATATATTCCTTTTGTCATTAGCTGGAATGGGGACTATTCTAATCAAAACTTCCAGAAGAAAGCGTTTTGCAAGTTTTCAAAGTTCAGCAGACTTGGGATCTTATGAAGTGCTTAATAATGAAAAAATACTATGGAGAATTTTAAGTCAAGGAGGAAGAAACGTGCTGTTTCTTAATTAGTCTGTAGCCTGTTTCCCCATTGGGCAACACCACCTCTCAAAGAGCTTTAAGTAAAGCAATCTGCAAGTGGCTTCTTCTGCTTCAGACACATCTTTGCATGTTCACTGTGTGGGTGTTTGATTTGGCATTTGAAAACTATTCAGATTCAAAAGACAAGGAGGAAGAAATCACCCATCACCATTAAACATGGAGAATAACCAGTAGACATTTTCATAGAATAATAGAATCATAGAATTGTTAAGGTTGGAATGGACCTTTAAGATCATTGAGTCCAACCATTAACCTAACCTGACAAAACCACTTCTAAACCATATCCCCAAGTACCACATCTACCCTTTTTTTAAACACCGCCAGGGATGGCAAATCCACCACCTCCCTGGGCAGCCTATTCCAATGCTGGATAACCCTTTCAGTGAAAATTTTTTTCCTAATATCCAACCTAAACCTCCCCTGGCTTAACTTGAACCCATTTCCTCTCGTCCTATCACTTGTAACCAGTAGCCTTTGATTGATCTGCACTGTTTTGTTAAGACCTTCTCCACTTACTGAGACACGAATATTTGAAGGTCTTACTATTGATTTCAAAGTGGGGCTGTACAAACCTTTTAACCTGGAGAAACATACACAACGGAAAATGCAGATCCTATCTATTTACCTACAAAGAAAAAGAAAGAGATATGCAAACCATGAAAAAAAAGTGGAAATATGGTGACTGAAAGAATCCAGACAGAAAAAAGGTACATTTAGGGAATGGGAATGACGATAAGTCTAGAAAGACAAATTAAAAGGAAATATCTTCAATGTTATTTTCTTAAAGCATCTATGTTTCCCAACTCTCCAACCATCTAAATAAGTTACCATATTATTTTCTGCATTTTCCATTTTCTTGCGTAGTCTCTTCCAACCATCATCCCTGGACTGGAACTGATTTCAAAAGGCAATCAACATAGATGAGGCTTTGTTAAGGCTTACTAACTGAGACCAATCAAAATTAAAACTCAGCCACTTTCCATAAGTAAAGTGAGATCACTGCCTAAGTCTTCATGATCTCTATCTTTTGTTCTGCTATCTATCTTTTAGCCTTTGGTTTCCCCCTTTCTTTTTTCTCACTGTCTACCTTTTGTCTCTCTCATATATCCCCATTTTCCCTTGCTTTTCTTCCTTTATGTTCACCCTGCAAACATAAAGTAGAAATGGCAAAAATATAATCTGGAATAAGCACCATTATAAGGGACTTAAGAGCTATTAACTAATTCACTGGCAGCGGGACCAACAGCACACCACCGTGCCAGACACTAAGAAACAACAGGAGACCTACGCCACTGTGATGGTTCTCAGTCACTGACAGCAATCCAGTCAGGATTTTTCCATCTGGTGGCCATGTCAAGAGGTAGCTGAAAAAGAAAAATTTTGGCATATAAAGAGAGTTTGGAGCCTTTTAACTTTTCTTACATCTAAGTCCGGGTCCCCATCTGCTATAAATTGGTCTGCTTTAGTGGACTACATACAGCGTTCAGGACACACAAGGAGGAGCAATCTTTGGTACACAGTGACATGAAGCCTCCTTACTTCTATACAAGAAACAGGGATGATGACATATATTCTTCAATGCCATCTGCTGGCACTGTATTTAATAGTGAATTCTTTACAAATACCTACATTTAACATTCTTACAAAAACAGGTGTCTGAGGATTCATATTATTTAGCTTTCCATGGCTGGACAGAGCAAAACATGAATCTGGATTGCTCATGCCCACTGCTCCAGTTCCCCCTGTTACCTTACAAGCTACCTGAGGAATACCACTGGTGTTTTTCAGTGGCAGGAAAGACTGCTACTTAAAGGGTCTATTCCATCTTAGGGCATCTAACTTTTTTTCATTTATTCACAAAACTTTCATGCTAGCAAGCATTTCATGCACTAAGTGTACAGTTAAAATATTCTTTAACTGGCGAGCAAGGTGTCCAAGATGCTCAAATTTATAAGGGATTTCCTAAATCTATTTGTATGTAAAAAAAATGAGAGTACAAATAATTAAAAGTAATGTGCTTGCAGTCAGTGTTGCACACACAGCCATTAACTAGATCTTTTCCTTGCTCTTCCCTGCGTCTGTAAGGCCAGTGCACAGAAGGAAGGCTGAGAAGGCCTGACAGGCTTTCTGTGCAGAGAGGAGCTGGTTGTGACGTTACAAAGCAGAGATGTATTTGTAACAAGACCAACAGCTGAAAAATGCAGAAGACTTGTAAGAAGCTTAACGTGCAATAGAGCTTGATGCTGGGGGTGAAAGGGAGGGCACTGGGACAACTACTGCTTCTGATCTCTGCCTAGTCTCGCTTTAACATAATGATAGATGATCCTCAATGAATTCTACATTACGGACTCCTGATTATACTTAAATTATTTTGAAAGCTTAGATTTATGTTAAATTAACACTTTCTCATGATTTCTAGGATAAGGCTGTCCAGTGCTGTCACAGACTGTAAATGAGCTTTTGCAGTATTTGGGGTTAGTCTTGTCTGGTCCATACCCTCTAAGAAATTTATCAAGAAGCTATACCGCTAAGATTGTTTTCATACTTCTTCCACTTGAGAGGAGCAGCAAGGAGGTTACTTAATATTGTTGGCACTTTTTGTATCTACCCTTTTGTCTATTATTTTAATTAATCCACGACAGACATAATTCAGACCACCTTCCAAGTAATTTGACTGTAAGTCAATGCAAATTATTAACCTATTAATATTTTACATTTTACTGAAACACTTCAAACACCATACATCAAATTCTGCATTCACTTACCATTGTCCTCTTTTAGATAAGTTGGTTTTTGGTTTGGTTAGTTGTTTTTTTTTAACTCAGCAGAGCTAATCCAGGAGGAAGATGTGGCCCCAAGTCACAAGGGACACAACCAGACTGCAATTGCTTAAATAGCACAGGAAGATTGGAATAGCTTGTGACATGTAGCATGTCATTCCCCATTGTCTTGCACCTTTTGTAGTCATTTATATCAATACACTTATACCAATGTCTGCAAATGGCAGACACGTACATGATTGTATTCCCAGGAAACCCTATGATACCAGACCCCATCTTACAGATACTGCACAAAGAAATGGACTACAATTATACCCAGTTATTCAGCTATAAAAGACTAGAGTGAGGTTCAGACCTACAAAATATTCATATCCTGTTATGTGACAGCTGCTCTTTTTTAATAATAGTGCTTTCTTACCCATATTAATATATAGAAAAATTACTTGCATTTTTAAAAATCTATTTGGTCTTTCTCTGCAAGGACTTCCTTAATTTTGTGAAGATGCATTGATTCTTTAATGTCAGGGCTGAAATCAGCATGAAACTAATATGTAAATCTTTTCAGGAAATGGGCATCTTAAGAAGCCATAGATGTTCTCTAAGCCAAGCTGCAGAGGTAATCATTAAGCTCCAAAGAGGAAGAAAAAGAAAAGAGGAGAAATTTGAAGGTAAAGTCAAATGCTTGTTTGTCAGCCTACCAATGACCCTATCTTGACTACGTTTTACAAGCTCAATTCCTCCAATAAAAAAAAAAAGACACACCAAACAATATTTTCTGAATGCATCAGATATATTACCTGTACTCTCACCAGTGAGAGACCTGCAGAAGTTCAGTTACTGAGTTTCAGAGGAAAGCGCACAGGCACTTGTTGTTGTTAACTGGAAAGATTGAAACTGATACCCATAGATTTGTATCATGGAGAAAACTGTCAAGCTTTGGTACAGCGTTTAATGGTGCTAGTCAGATTTTTTCCAGCTGGGTCCTGACTCTAGCTGTGATATAGCTATTAAGTCAAAAATGAGCACTGAACAATCCTTGATCTGGGTATCTAATAAACTTTAAGATAAAATCAATCAAAGTTCAAGCTATTGGAAAATCAACTCCTATTTAGGAACCTCTAATTTAAAACCTTTTTGCAATTATTTTCAGGAATGAAGCTTTCAAGAGGGACCAGGAAAGGATGTATTCTGCCCTAAAAATAATAATAGAAAATTAGTCAGAGCTGTCGAGTCTACCACCAGCAGAACCACCAAGGGAAAGTACTAGATGTGGCCAAAGATACAAACTATATGATCTGGCACAGTGCAATATCGTCAACAATTTGGCACAACTTTAATTTGCGCTGTCAAACACTCCTTGTGATGGCAAGTGAACCATCCCACTAGAATTTAAAGCAGGTAAAATAAACGGGAAAAGGAGGAAATACGTAGCGTTCCTCACAACTGAAGTGATAAACCAATCTATTCTGAAAACGTACAGGCTGAATTCTACCCTTAGTATAAATCCACAGGATTTACTTCAAGGACGAATTCAGGGTGAACATTGTTACCAATCCTCAAATTAGGATAACAATTCTTAAAAATAGAAAGCACAACCACCTCATTTCATTTCGTGAAGCTGCACAGACTTACATGCAGCTATCATTTATCCCTTCTCTTGATAAGAAACTGTTTAACTTTTTTCTGTCATTTCAAACTCATTTGGGCTTTGCAGTTCAGAAGATCAGCTAAAATGTGTGCATCATTTTTTATGCAACACATAAAGATGAAAAAGAAAAAAAGTAGGAGTGAAAAAACAGAGAAAGCATCAGGAAAAGTAAAATTAATCCGGTAAAGATGTAAAAGGTTGGCTGAGGCATTAAGGCAGGAAAAAGAACACACCTTCCTTCTGGGTCAGGCTTCACCTTCCCAAGAGCCCAAGTCCTTCATAAATGGGTACTTCATTTTAGCTGTTTTTTTTGTGTTTTTTTTTTCTTTTTTTCCTGCCAGTACAGTTACACTGAAAATTTAATGTTCGTGAAATGAACACTTGGGATCAATGGCAGCCAGAGTCACTAACTTAAACAAGTTACTCTGAAGTTCACAAACAACTTGTTGACCCTTTGGTTTTGATCAAAATTATCAGTGTTTTTAGCAAGCCAGCAAACTATTTTGAACTCTCCCTTTCTCTCTGTTGACAGACAAAAGAAATATGAAATTACAAGTGAATGAAGAAAAAAAAAAGGCTTTTTCTTTATAAGAATTAAAAAAATAAATCGCTCAGAGGCTAAGATAAAAAGGACTCCTGTACAGTGGTTAGGTTACCAGACAGAGAATTCCTTGAACTAAATGACAAGGAATACGCTGCCCAGAGGGGTTATTGTGTTGCAGAACAGTGGCACCATGTACCATGGAGAAAAGCACTCCTGCACTGCAATCAGGAAAGTGACAGGGACTATTTCCAAAAGTGCCCACTATGTGAATAAAGCCCCTTCTCAGTAACGTCAGTCAAAACTTCCAGTAGGATTAAGTTTTTGAGCCTTCTAAAATGGAAACTATAATAATGGACTTTAAGAAAAAAAGAAAGAAAAAAATAAAAAAAGAAATCAAGCCTGAGGGATGACACTGAGAGACCCACAGTATGGAGGGCCCTAGAATTACTAAATGGTTTTCAAAATCTGCATTAATTTCTTCTAACAATGCAAAAGTTAGCACAGGTGGGTTAGAAATAATACCTTACTATTGTGAGATTGCAATAAAAATTACTATCCTATTAAGAAGCACTGCATCTCTATAGCATCACAGAATTATAACAAGAAAACATTTTTCAACATTTTGAAATTACTTAAGATATGGTTTGGGTTCATGAATATTAGAAAAAAAAACCCAACAGCAGGATTTACTAGTCTATAAGACAAACCCTTAATAGAAGTGAAGGAACCCACTATGATTTATTAATTTAGGATGGCTAGGACAAAGTGCTAGAAGATGTCCTGTGGTGAACAATCTTGCATTTCCAGTGAGTTGCACAAGATGATCTAATAAGTCTTTTCCATAAGCCTGTGTTTTAGCCAGATGCTCATAATTAAAAATATTCAACTGAGGCTGACCGATTACTAAGTAGAGCTGCAGGTCTTTGGGAAAAGTTGTCTCATGAACAGTTCTATTTTTAAAAAGAAAAATAGAGCCCAGTGAGTCCACCACATTGAAAAGGCCAATTAAAGTTACTGGAGACTTTACAAGCCAGGAAAAAAAATCAAAATAATCAGAACAAACAGTTTTTAAGAGATGGAATTTTTCCTTTTCTGGAAAAATGCTTCAAGATTTTTTCCAGTGTCCCACTTAAAAGAAGGCTTTTGGTTCCTTCCTTGCTCCTGAGCTGTCTGTTTGACATTACACTTGAAAAATAGTTGGAAATTTTTGGCCAGAGCAGAAAAATGCTCTTTGTCATGGACTGTTGAGGGGCGTTCAGTACAATTATACAGAACTATATATAAGTTGGATCGTACCAGCTACCTCAGAGTCAACATATCACAAAGTCTTGTTGCTGATGCATGGGCTTCTCTTTTACATTATACATAGGATCCTTCAGTAAGAGCAGGTACTGCACTTTGTGTCACATTGACCCAAACTGTCATGAGGTGTGCTACAGCATTGACACAAAGTCTCTAGCAGAAATGTGTATCACTGCTCTAAAAAACACAGCTTGGATGTGACATGCAACCTTCTCTGAATGTACCATTTCACAGGCTGAAATATTTTTTGATGCTGTTGTTAAATCTGAAAGACAAAAGTTGTTTTGCTAAAAGCAGCTGTTTTCAGTCAGGCACACACACTTCTACTACCTACCCAGCAAAGCCTGGATTCATTAGTTTTCAAGCATTTTTGACCTCTCTTAGCTCCGTTGCTGTGAGCAGAAAGCCCACACTTACAGTGTTTGGGTGAAGTCACGTGTTTGAAGCAAAGGCTAGAAGTGCCTTTAAACTGATTTGTCTTTATTATTTTCTGTTATTTAATGTGTTCCTCTTATGTGGGGCTGCTACCAGAGATTACCTGCAGGTGCATTTTGCATGCAGCAAGCACTATACAGAGAGAAATATCAGCAGGCATAGCCATGCCACGCCGCAGGGCTGTGACTTGCAGCTGGTGTGTGCAGGTGCAGCGTGCTGTCCAAGCACCTCACGGGCACCGGCAAAGGTCCTGGGTGCTTCTGAACCAGCCAAGCCTGCCTCACTGAGCCAAACCGCAAGAGAAAGGCTGTGGTTCTTGGAGGGTGATGTTCAGCAAGACAAGTGAAGAATTCCTCGCGCAGCTGAGGGAGATATCACTAGAAATAACTTGATGGAATTGGTAAAGGGGAAATTTCAGTCTAATATTTTGATGCTCTCATCAGTGTCACCAGGACTGGTGAGACTTGTTCAACTGTGTAATAATCACCTAGGAAAACAGATGAAGTTTTGTCACATGAAAAATGGAAGAATAATTTGACACATTATTCAGACATGTACTTTCTGAAACAGTTCTGCACTGGCAGGTGGATCGGACAAACCGGCTCTTTTCCAGATCTAGGGCCAGCTCCTTATCAGCTGTATATCAGCATCTCTTCCCTGAAATCAGGAGAGCTATCCTACCTCACATCTGACAGTTTGACGTTGAATTTCTGTGAAGCTTAATATCTACCTAGAAAGCACCTCCACTGAAGTCTCATAGGGATTTTGACTCTGCAATTGTGTGACATGAAAATTTCCAAAATAGTAATAGAAAACTCAAACACATCATAGGAATAAGTGATTATTTCCTACCAAGATATCTCTATGACAATGCAAGAGACCTGATGGCTGTGAAAACTCCCTGTCAGTAGTGGAGGGCAGAACACAGTCTAGTCCTTAACGAAGTTAGGAAGACGAGGGATGTTTAAAACAATGGTGAAATATTCCTTTCCTTAAACGCAAAGCAGATTTCATAAAAAAGTTGTTTCCCATTCCAAAGTATTTTACCTGTGAGCTGAATTCTTTTCCCTTTAAGAGAAAAGACAGCTGTGTGCAAAAGGAGTTGATATTAGGATACTCATTACAGGGCAATTACAGTCTACAGCAAAGGCAGTTCTGGAACTTTCATAAAAATCTTCTGCCACTTTTCCACTGGTCATAGATCACATTTTCCAGGCTCAGACATCAGAAGCCTGATAAGTGAGTAATCCTTAAAGAGTTTGCCTTCATCTTTTGCAACCTGCAGGGAAAGGGCTTCTCTGAGATCCGAAAGCTCACTGATGGTAAATGGTTCAGGTGAGACCATTTTCTCCAGCAGTTTTATCCTCACTGAAGTTAAACCCACTGCACTGAGTACTCAGTTGCTGTTTGAAGGGGCAGGGAAGAAAGAAAAAAGAATAAAATGCAATCTTTCTCCAGCTCAATCCAAATGCCTTTTCTGTAGACCTCGGAAACTGATTGCAATTTCAGTCAAAAGAGCTTATCAAGTGGGGGCTACCTTTTGCACACAAAGCATCCTGGCCAAGGGATCATGTACAAAATGCACCCCAGAAGGATTAAATCCAAGTGGGAGGCTCATTTCTCTCTGCCGCTTGGTTTGCTCCAGAATGGGAGGGAGTAGCATGCTGCAGTCTGTTATCAGGAAGGGCAGGATCCACCATCTTAAAACCTCGCTTCACCTAGGCTGTGACAAGCGAGAAATGAGACTGGAGCTCTCACTGCTTCCTTGTTTGGGCACATGTTTGACAGCTCAGCCAGGCATTTCACCCACGGCATTTCATCAAAGCTTCCACGTCCCCCACAACTCCAAACACACACACAAACACCCACGGAGTTGAGGAAATAAAAGCAGTATGCAGACAAAGGTTCATTGTGAAACATGCTGTCATAGCAGCAAAGGCCTTTCTAAATCCATACAAATGTTTTCCATTAGCAAGAACTAACTGATGATGCTTACTTATAGGAGGCAAAATTGACAGTAAAGGAAGACAAAGTAAAAAGAGGAGACTGTGGCTAGACGATGTGATATCACAGAAGGAGAAAGGGATCACCCTCTATTTGGGAATAACAATATATTTATGTATTTGGATAAATGGTTTTTCCACCACTATGTTTCCGCTTGACTGTGGAAGAGAGGAGACTGACATCTGTGGTCTTTGCATTGTACTTCTCGAACAGCAGGACGTGTGCAATAAGGTATGTTTATTTTACTTGCCACTCATTTATCACCTCAACTAGAAATATTCCTGAAGAGCAGCACTTGCATTGTAGCAGCTGATTAGAGGTTTTCCTCAGAAGAGACGTATGAATCTTCACTTTCCCCCAGCGCTAGCTCTGCAGAGCTGCTGTCAGTCAGGAGCTGTGCGTGGCACGCCTGCGTGGAGGTGAGGAACACCTTAATCAGAGCCACGGGAGGCCTTTTCAGCCCGCTACATACGTGAGAGGCAGAAAGGGGAGCTGGAACACGTGTCCTAACTGAAGGACCAAATGTAGGAATTTCAAATGCTGCTTCTCCTAGAGCCCTTGAGACAGATCTTAAAGGATAGCTTGGGATAGAACCAAGCAGCTCTTTTATAAATCCAGACAAAACAAGAAGAAAATAGGGTAAGATTGCTCCTTGCAGGACACAGGATACTCGTCTGACTGGACAGTGGGTCTGAGGCCATGCAGTTATTCCTTTACAATGCACGTTCTGACAGGTATTCAAATATATGCCCTCCCACAGCTAGGGGAGACAACCTCTTGATTTTTGGTCTGTTGCAAAGAGACCAAATAAATTTTTTTGTCATTCATTAGGTCTCTAATATTTTCTTAATTTAATCTCTTCCACTTTCAATTATGAAAGCCTTTGAGATTTGAGTTGTTAGTCAGGCATGGGGGTGCTTCATTTAAGGGCTTTTTGCAATGGTTTAATTAGCAGTCAGAGACTTAGCTGCTTTGCTCAGAGATGCTGTCAGAAGAACTAGTGATCCTTTGATACTAAGTTTGGAGAAACAGTTTTCTACTGATGTTTTATGAGCTGGGATAGTTCTGATTCTCAACACCACTTTCATAAATATCTCCATTTTCTAGTTCTCTTCCAACCAGGTACTCCTTCTCTCCAGCCCTGGATAACCGGAAATTGAAATTTTCCTCACTAAAACAACAAAATTCATAAATTCTTGAGGTCAGAGATGACCGTTTGATCATGTAATACAACACTGTAGGAGACATTCACAGTCAAGTCTGTATATAAAAATTACGTTGTAAACTTACATTGCAATAACCAGAACCATATTTTATAACCTCACGGCACCAGGTGTGCAGTTAGCTGCTTAGATGCCTGTGGTCTACTGCACATGCCAATTAACTGCACATGCATTTTTCTGGCTAGATTTCCAAACACATTTAAAAAGATGTGTGTACCTGATGCACCTTTCTGTCTGTTGTATAAAGCAATTTTCATTGTGTAAAAATCTTTGTATTTCGAACCCTTCATTTTAACACATAAAGCCCTTCCCCTGTGGGAGAATAGGGATGAAAGTTCACAGTATATCCACAGACAGGATGAAGTTGCTTTCTTTCAATGCATATAGTGTTATCATTGAATAAGTGACAGTATAGTTATCAGCTGAATATTGTAGATTTTAAGGGACATCTGGAAAAAAAATGCTAGCTCACTTCCTGCAGTAATGCTGACATTCAGTATTATTTTCTATTGTGGGCCTTTTAATGCAAACGTATAATCTGAAAGGCTGTTACATATTTTAAGAAAATTCCAGAAAGCTCTGAATGAGAGGCTTTGAAGTACCTCATTGCAATATTTAGTTTCAATATTTTAATCAGAAATGTAATTGACTTTTTCTCATGGAAAACTTTCTTTTAGGGAATCCTTGTTTGCTGCTGGGAAATTTTTTTGCCTAAAATATTTCAAACTGTGATAGTTCTGATTATTTAAAGTTCAGATATGCTACAGATACTGTGAAGTATCATACACAGAGCTGATAAAAAAGTATAATCCACATCATGTGGCTTTAGGGCCTTTTTTTCAAGAACTACTAAAGCTGTTAAAAACTGCTTTACTTCACTGGAAGTGAAGCCTCTGGGATAGCGTGTGTTCTGTGCCCAAGTGTCCCAGAGGAAATTGTCACTAGGTTTTCAGGTGAAGTTAAGATAGCTTAAGGCCATTACAGGTCACTTTTCTAGACAGGCCAGAATGCTTTTGGCGTCTCAAGCATCATGGATACCAGGTACTGAACTAACCCTTCCCTTTGCTGCTTTGGCCAGATGGCTGAAGAAGGGATGAGCTGCTGCACTGGTTCTCTTCCTTACATTTTCGTAACTGGGGAGGAGACACTAATTGATATGTCAGCTATTTTCCTGAGGACAACTTGCTGAAAAGGGGGATAAATGAAGTGGGAAATATCTACAAGATGACCAGATCCTCAGCTGCAGGATGTCAGTCTGCTCTCACTGGAATTTGAATTATTCTTCATGATACTCACTAAGCATCTGTGATCTTTTGGTCTGGTCAGCTTTAGGAGGCGAAATTGATAGGTTTGAAACACATTATCAGAGTAAGAGTAAAAGAGAGTAGCAGTGATTAAAACCACAATGATGCACATTGTGCCTTTTATATTGTAGATAAGGTGAGCTAGGTCATAAAGTTTAAGCGGTCTTGGTATATAAAACAGAAAAAAGTTTTAAGGCAACACCACAGAATGACATAAGAGAGACCCTCTCAGACCTAGGAGGAATACAAGTAACCTAAAAGGGACTGGCTATGATTATATATATTACCGCAATTCAGTCTTTTGGCTTCCTGCTAGGAATGCTTGAGAGAGTGGCAGTGATGGTCAGTTGCTGATTTATGTACTAGAAGTATGCTGTTAGGGGAAAAAAAAAAAGTAAATTCTACCCTTTGTATAAAGCCTCAGCATTACATCAAAGTATTTTTAATACAAAATTATGCTGACAGGATTGCAGAAGATGTTCATATCAATAGTTCTTCTAATGGAGGCAAAGAAAATATCTGGGCATCTGAGCTAGATTGTTGCTGGCTAGTGTGTGTGCGTGTGTGAATGTGCATGTGTGTGACTAAAATGACCGGTTTCCCCTGCAGAATGCACCACTGGGGATAGAATGATACAGGGAATGGCTTATGGTCTGTGTGTCTGATGGTAAAAATCAATGACTTGCCTTATTGAAAGGTGCCCTCAGCGGCAAAAAGCAGTGAATAGCTTATTAGTTTGTGTGTGCATGCTGGCAGATGATAAAGCAGCATTGAAATCAGTCATAGACCATAATAAAGTGCCCATCCCATCTTAAAGCTAGTGTGTACTTCTGTCTCAGGGGAATATGCCTCCATTAACCCAAACTGTGCAGTAACTCATCTTTAAACACAGAACAAATATGCAGTAGAAGAGGAACCAGTAATGATTTCTTATGGTTACTGATGCAAAAAATATAGCAGATAAATTACTGGTGCGCAGGGCCAGATTCTTTTCGGTGTAATATTCCATAACTCTATTTTACTACTATCTGGAATGGTGTATTGTGAAAGGACTCCAGCTGAGGATCTGGCCTGATACCAGAAATATTTTCCTCATTTCCAAAATAAAAGAGGAAAACATGGAAACAAAGAAAAGATGCAAGAGACAGACCATGCTGACCTTTTTTTCCCGTCAGTGAACTCTGTTTTGGAGTATATTCAGGTCATCCATTCAGATACAGAAGACCTACATACAACTACGTTGTCCCTGAAGTATTTATTGACCTTAATGTGTTGTCATGCTAGGCATTACATGTCATGCCCTGGGATGCTTTGCTTTGATGGCATACATCTGATTAATGCCAATAATGCCTTCAGCAAACATAATAACCATTTAACGTGAAGCTTTCCCATAAGATCACTAGGGTAGATCAAGCCTAAGAAGTAGAGGTGACGATTTCTCTTGGTTGCAAGGTGAAAGTAGCGACTTCAGTAAGCATTTTCATGCTTAATTATTTCCTAAGAGATGTTGATGTCATCTGAGCTTATATCCAAAACTAGTTCAAAGTGTGTCTTTTTTAAAGGACTTGACACTTCAAATATGTAGTATTTTGTCTTGAAATATGTCATAGTGATGACCATATGGGGCAGAATAATTCCCTTAGCTAGAGTAACTGATGTGTAGCATTTATTAAACAGATGGATAGACACGTGTACACTCACACACAGATCTGCTAACATTATGTTAGTTGTGGCACTCCCTGAAGGATGTGCCTCTGGAAACCACACGCAGAAATCCTGTCATCATATTGTTACGTAGAAAGCTGCTAATGGCTTCCATAATGGAGCTTCTAATAAAATGTTATACAAAAAGAGTTAAGCATATAGTATAGCAGTTGCATCCAGAAAATCAATAGGGCTCTTGCACCACTTAAGCACTTGTTCTTGTCTTAGACATTTCTGAACCTCCTATTGCAGCAGCTGCTGAAGGAAGAGAGGTCAGGCAAGGAACCTTGCAGCAGGAGATTCCCAGGTGTAAAGTCAACGGAAGCAAGAGTGAAAGCCTGTCCAAGCAACTGGATTCAACTGGGACTTATAAGTGCCCCAGAAAGAAGTGGCGGAAGTATTGGTGGGTGGGATAGAGACCCCAGTTTGGAAATCTACAGCTAGGAGTGTTTGTCCCCTCTTCTTAAGGAAGCAGGCCTTATCAGGTAAAAAATTTATGCCTCTTACACTTAGGATAATCCTTCACACTTCACCACAATGTAAAAGAATATTCCTTTCTACTGTGGTAGATGTCTGGGCTTTACTGACTGGACACAGTACTTCAAAAGAAAAACAAGAAACAGCAACAAAAATCCTCATCAAAATCATCATTGACAAATTAAACTTGTGGAAAACAAATGGTGATCTCTCTGTCTATTAGCTACTCAAATTTGAATTTAAGAGAAGACAAAACATCATGATGTAACCTGAAACGCTTTTGCAAAATACAGCAGCAGTTGTGAAAGAAATGTGATACATCAGATGGTAGTGAGTGGCTGAAATTATTCATTCTACTTTGCAAAATAGCAGTTGCACAGGCTGATACAAATTTAATCTTTTTCTTTTTTTGTTTCACAGGTACGCATGCAGCATGCTGCAAAGTACTGCTGAAGAAACAGAGCACTTTTGCTCTTCTCTTACTTTGTCTTCTTCAGAACAAGTCATATGTGATATTAAGCTGTAAATGTTTTCGGTTATTCATTACTTCATTCCACTCTATGAAGCATTTTTTTGGGGGGTGGTTTACATGTGTGAACTTGGACAAGCCACTTCTTGCATGGCATTTTCCCACCAGCTATGTAGGGGTAAAAGCATTTATAGCACTAGCACGTTGTGAGGACTGATTGTGAAGAAAGACTGGAAAATGGCTAGTGTCTCTGGTAATATGGAGCACATATGTATCTAAGACAGATTAATAATGACATGTTTTATGTGATATATTATATAAAACATGTTTGAAATTTGTCAACATGGGACTGTTCTGTTATGGATCAATCTTTTCCTTATAATTGCATTTTGGGCTTTCAACACAATCATGAAAGAATTTCAAATAACACTAGGAGAATACGCAGGTGAACAGAAATGAAGGAATGGGAATTGCACTTGGGAAAGGAAGTGGGTTCTTTCTGTAAAGAAAACTGGCTTTTATCTCTTCACGGCTGACCATATGCTGAGGAGTGCAGGCTATTCCCCAGCTAAACATGAACCAGGGAGTGGCAGACAGAATGGCAAAAATGAATCCATCATTACTGCTGAGTTTTTAGAGGGGAAACACAACCTTCCCTGTATTGGTCCGCAGTTCCTCTAGCTTTTTAAAAGATACATAGCATTTTTGGACTTGTTGCAGCACAGATTGAGAGAGAAAATTAAGATGGCTGTGTTGCCACTATGGACAATTTTCCAGCAGGTTTCCCCCAACCAAGAGTAACATGCAATCAAGAAGATCAGTTACTGTACACTTGATTATAGTGCTTCCTCCACAGAAAGTCCATGCCAGTAATCACACTTACTTGGTGCCTCAGTCTCTCCTAACTCAGCTCTCTTGAAAGGAAAAGGACAACTGATAGCCTCATCTGAGGACTGATCCAAAGCCTGCTGAATTCAATGTGCGCATTTATGTTAACGTTTCAGATGAGATAAGACTTGTCCTTTTAAAATGGTTCTTCTAGTTTCCCCCATTCACTGTGCTTCGGTTTGCTCTTGGAGAGCACTGGATTCCTTTCAAACGAAACTAAATGGGAAATGCACTCCAGGAGTGTACATATGCACACCAGCTCACAATAGGAGGTCAGTCCATGAAACTGGACTAGAGCTAATCTAAAGTAACCCCCCTTTCCCAAACACACACATTGTAGGTACCAGGTCCTTAGCAGCCGCTGTTTCAAGCTGCAGATACATACCTATTGTGCTGCCCCCCTTGTGAATGCAGATATAGCCAAACAGATTCCCTTCTGGACACCTGACCCCTGCACAGCCTAGTCAAATTGAAGAGAATCCTGCAAAAAAGAAGGGGAAGACTGGGTAGCATTATAAGTCATGACATAGGTTTGCAGTTAAAATGGGAAAATACATTTTGCTTTTCTCCAGTTAGGTCTTTCCTCAGGAGCTGCAAATTTCACACACAGCAAAAGAAAATAAATGCAAAAATTATTGTGGACACAAACACATCTATTTTTTTTTCTTTCCTAGGAACCTTATAATAAGACTATACTGATTCCCTAAGGAGGTAAATTTGATATTTCTCCAGTGTGAATCCAGACTCCTCCTGGATATTAATCCACTTCACAAAGTCATTACGAATAATTTAGCATAAAAGCAGCCTTTTTCCTCAGAAGACAAAGCGCTGAGGCTGAAGCATTTGTAGAGCAGTGTGAAAAACATACTGTAGCTGCCTTGGCTCCATTTGGATGGAGTATAAATAAGGAATTTTGGCTGCAAATCCTGTCAGTCTCTTAGTCTTATTTAGCACAAATATTCAGGAAAAACAATGATAATATCATTTGGCTTTCTTTTTTTCTTCTTCTTTTTTTTTTATAGTGCTAAGTCAACGCATAATTACTGGAAAGCATTTCTGACTGAATTTTAGATGAGCATTTTGACAAAATATAATATTGGAAACAATCTTTATCAAACATTCATGTGTAGTGTGAGAGATAAAAACAGGAATCCATAATTCATACAGCAGAGTGTATTACCAAGTGTGAATAAGAGGCTGAATTTAAATGAGGAGGTCTGAACGATATTTTCTGCGAGGCATCTGCTTTAATCATTTACATTATTCACTAGGTTTTCCAGAACTGTAAATCTTAAATATATATTTGTGTTTGTGAGAATGTGTATGTAAATACACACATATATGCACACATACACAAAGCATTATACGTATCCACACATCAGTGCATATTCACGCAAATACAGAAATGTGTTTGTATACAGAGACACAACAGCTTAGGGCCTGATTCTGAAATCATTCTACGTGAATGGGAGGACTCCTATTGACAATGATGGATTTGGGGATCAAGACCTTCGTGCTTTGGTTTTTCACCTCTTACCCTGAGATTGCAGTGCTATGAATCAGATTAAGGTAAAAGGAAAGACAAGTCTTCATTTACCCTAAAATAATTGAAACATTTACTTGACAACACACATTACAGAAAAGCAAAAAACCCACAGTGAATCCCCCTACACTGAGATGAAATCCTAAAGACCTTTCTGTCAACTGTTTTATCTGACTGACATTCTTACCCAAATTGTGTTTTCAGGACTAGCTCCCTATGCTTCAGGGTGCAATGACAAGAGAGACCCTTGAGTGAGGAGCTGTGTGGGGCTTGATTGCAGCCTGCATGGGGCCCCATCCAGATCCAAGGCTTCCCTTACCCCACTGACCCACATTAACTCAGATAGGAAGGCATTTTAATCCTCCTCCCAGTGGCTGTCCCTGCATAGTTTGACTCTGCCTATGCCACTTAGATGTTAACACTTGCCAAGGTAGCAAAAGGAGTCACTTAATGATTTCTGGGTGCTTCACTAGGCCCTAAACAGATTTTTGGTCCTTCACGATTAAGCAGGCTCTCTTCTTACTGGGCTTTCAAATCCCAGAGTGGCTTTTTGTTTGTTTGTTTATAACATAATAATGCTTAGATTTCACATAAACTTATCTACTTGTTAATCATACATAATCACTTTTATACAGGTATGGTTTATGCATATAGCAGTTACTGGCTCATTTTTGACTTGTAGGTAAGCAAGTGAGACTGATGATGAGTTTGAGGGCTTGCTATTCCCCACCCCGGTTGTGGAGGGTCATCCTTCTTTTTCCAGTTGTGGTTACTGTATACAGTCCAGTCCCCTTATTGAGAATCCCTTTTCAGAGGCTTGCTTAGGACACTGTGGTACCTGAGGAAGATTCGTGATGGCAAATAACAAAAGACAAAGGCCAACAATAACCCAGGCTCAGGTTCTGATGCTCAGATACCAATTCTGGCATTATATCCTACATAAGGAGCATTTACTGTGCCAGCTTCTGTGTAACTATGTCACCTGCATAACTAATCCTTTTATTTCCATGCCCTGTTTAGTGGCTGGTGAAGCAACGTCACAAAGCAGTAGCTGTCACTTTGTTTCCGGAGAAGGCCAGAGGACTAGAAATAGCTGTGCTCTACTGCAGGGACAAGGTCCTCCTCATCTGACAGGACTCAGAGATTGCCAGTTTAAAGAAATCTGTCTCTGTTTCTTCCACTGCCATTCATTTGTTACAAACAACCTACTTTTTATTTTTTTTCAATAGAACTCCGGGTGTTGCTTTTTTATCCCTTCCACTTCTCACCCCCGTTCTGTTTCATAAGAATGTGTTTCTTGATTCTAGCAGATCTGTTTGCCAGGTCAGGAACAGCTGGTATTGCTGCACAGGAGGCTGTCTTACTCTGGTATGTAGGTGTTTATTTAAATAATTGTTACTTTCTTGGAGGGTAACAGTGAACAAATGATAGAAGAAAAATACCAAAACAGTACAAATCTTTCTCAGTACAGCATCCACTGAGTTATATAGGGCATATTAAAAAAAAAATCACAAAGTTTTTAATTATGTACAGCTGAAAAGTCGATGAGGAATCATGCATGAAATCCATGCACTCTGAAGACCAATGAAAAGGAATTTCACCTCTTTTTATGAAGCTGAGCCCAAGTGATTAAAATGATTGTGCCCTATCATTTTAATTCTCTTTCCTCTAAGCTTTCTTTAATGGTGCCCTCTTCCATGCTTAAGCAAAATGATGAATTAATTCAGTTTCTCCCCTGTGGGGCAGAAGAAAAGCAAGATTCAACACATCCCATTCTGCCAATATTTCATTCACAAGGCACATTACATTTACCCATGTTTCCCCTCCTTGATTGTTTTATATTGTTATCCTGAGGAATGTACACAGATCATAGAATTTGCAACTGTGAGACATTCTGATAAGACAAGAAATCATATGTACTGCAAAACTGTGCAACGTCATTTGGAACAAAGCACTGTTGAGAGGATGGGGAAGAAGGGCAGGCACAGATTTTCTAGAATAGAAGAAGGGGCTGAGCTCCTCTTCCATTAATACTGTCCTGTCTGGGGTATATACTATTGAAGCTGTTGTATAGCTCTTACAGCTTCCAACTATTCTGGTCACAGCTGCATTGTGATCTTTGGCTAGTCACTTAGGAGTACTGACACTGCCCAGCTTTAGCCCTTCAGCTGAGATGGGAACCTAGGCTGTGGCTGTGTCCCAGCTGCCCCTTTATAGCATCTGCAATGGTATCCTCAAGGCCAAATGCCCTAACCATACCTAGAGTGTGGAATGATCTTCAGGATTCTTGCATGCTTCCTAGCTGGAAACCCAGGAAATGTAACTCAGGGCTTTTAAACAATGATCCAGGGGTTGGATGAAGCATATCCCAGAGTGCCCCTGGTGGGGGTTGCCTGAATTCACCAGTCCACGTCCCACAGGGCTTTGTGACATGGTCCTCACCATTAGGTCTTCACAAAATGTCCTGCCACTCCAAATTAAACAGTTTCTTTTCAATGGCTATATAGCACAGGTAGAATATACATCCTTTTCACACACGTGATCATCACATCAGCATCTAGGTCCACTGCCAGCTTCTTGTCCAAGGGATGGGGACAGAAGGCAATTTTGAGGTAGGATGTGGTATAGCTACTTCTCTTCAACAAGGTATATTACTCCTGAGAAGATATTTTGGAGAGTTTTTCTGAAACAGCCACATTCATTCATGGACTAACTTGGCTTAGAGTCTTAGATTAAAAGCAGTTTTGTATCAAAGTTATAAACACAGTAAAATTGACAATAAAGCTATGAATAGTTACTTCTACTTAGATTTGGATACATTCCTGCCTCAGGAATTAGCAACCACTGTAGATCCTTATTAGGGAATTTGCTATAGAATTTATGACGGTACATGATCCCAAAAGAGGAGGACAGGTATCCTTCCTGTATTTTGATGGTGATATTTTCAGGGAAGAGAATACTGAAACACCTGACATAATGATGTGGCTGTGGGCATCCTCCAACCAAAGAATGGTCACCAGCCCAAAGATAGCTTTTGACAGCCTGGCCCATGCCTAGTTTATGTAGCTCGCTCCAGTAAGCGTTGCTATTTAGCACTGTGTATTTGGCCAACAGGGCACTTCATCAGTCGGTCTCTAGTGCATTTAATGACCAGGACTCCTTCAGGTGGAAGTAGGTCATCCCCTGTAGAAGGCAGGCCAATGCTTCTTTGTGTCTGAGTGACAGCTGGCTGCTGTAAGCTGGAAGTCTTTATTAAGGCTCCTTTGTTGTATTTTCTCTGAGTAATATCTTCCTAGTGGAAAACCCCTTCCATCTTCTTGGAAAAACGAAAAACCTCAGTAACAAATAAGGAGTCATGCAGGATGTCAGTGAATTTTCTGGGTTATTCTTCTCTCAAAAAGGGAAAGATTAGAAATGGGATTTTGTTTTGAACCAAATACTTGTTACAGAAAAACAGGTAGGGTAAAGGACCTCTGTGTTTGGGTCCAAACCACAGCATCATCCATTATTCAGACTCTTGTCACAAGGCAAAACATTTTCACTTGATGCAGCCTTTTGTCATGGTAATTGATGACTATATTGTCACATCTTTTCAGTAAATCACATCTTTTCAGAAACTGCCAAGAAGGTCTGGGTTGACTGCAGCAGGGTCATGGAAGTCATCATGCACGGAGAGAATAGATTGTGACAGTGACACAGGGCACCCATATGTTTCTGAAAAACATCTGTTTGAGTGCCCTTTTTGGGAGGGTAAATCAGTGTAGAAGAATGAAGGATAGAAGGGGGTAGGGACTTTAAGATGTCACAAAGCGTGTATTGGGCAGATGAGTGAAGTAGAGGTGAATAATAGAAGAGCCTTGCTGAGGAAGCTTAAAGAACTTAGCCAAAGAAAGGTCTGTCTACCTACGTCATATGCAGGTGGGATTCACTTTGGGTAGGTAGTTGCCCTAAAAGTTTGAAGTGCGAATTTGCGAGGGTGCTGCAGCTCAGGGAACAATCACTGGTGGAGACCCCCAGTCAGTGTCAGTATGACCATTAGGACTAAATGATGACCCACAAACTAGAGATAGCAGGCGGACCTCTTTCACTGACCTGCCACTTTTGCCTTGGAGAAGAAGAGAGGTGGCTTGAAGGCTGCAAAGAAAATCCTCCTTTTGTCCTGCAATACTCAGCTAGGCAACATGAAAAAAAAGCGAACAATGCCTCTGTATATTGACCAACAAAACAAAGGAGATGCCCTTAATTGTTTCCCAGCCTTAACAGTAGCACCTTAAAAGGAAACAATTTTAATGTTTTGAGCAACTGAGAAATGATACAGCACAACTAAATCCATAACAGCAAAGATTAAAGAAAGTGCATGCCACTGGTTTCGTGTGGCCAATTTCTCCTTAAGGAAAATAATTCAAACCTATATATACATTAATGAATGAACAGATTTAGATGAGATATTCTGCTACAACTTGAACAAGAGCAATGTTAAAAGGTAGTTTTCTAATAAAGATTCCATCCGCATAAATAATGGCTTACTGCAGCCTAATAAAGCTACTCCTCCTACATAATTACGTAGGAAGCATAATACTGTGTTGCCTTGGTCCAACATTCTCCTCCCTGTGACAAATTCAAACACACACAGACTCCATTTGTAATTAACAGGAAAATTCTTTGTATTAGTTTTCTTTGCACTTTATAGAATAACAGAGAGATTAATTAAGAGGTCTGTATTTCTATTTCAAGGTTCAAGTACTTTCACTGAGCACATTGTGCTTTCAGAATCTGTAGTGTCAGCAGAATTCCTTACTTCAAAACACCGACGTTTCTCTTCCTTAAATTTTCCTTTTATATATGTAATTACTAAATGATTGTGAGTAGTTAGGAGGCCCAGACCGTATCGTCACCTGTTATAAATCTAAGGCCAGACTCTGCTGTGCTGTGGGTGTGTGCAAGGGAGGCTGCATAAATGTTATAAGACCAGGTGATGCTGACTGAAGAGGCCCTCAGATCTTAGCTGTCACCCTCGAAGATGTCCTGGACAATCTGAGCCTGGTAAAAGCATCTATATCTTCATTGAAACCAATGGAACATCCTGCTCACATGCCTGCGCTTCCCATAGAGAGTACAGCCTGCAGGTGTACTACTATAATTTAGACGTACGCTGTATCAGAGACATTACTCCTTCTGCAGCTCATCTTCTCATGCTGGACTTGTAGACATAGACTTGGACAAGGTAATGAAATCTCCTGCAGTAACCTAAAACCTGCCACCTTTTTGTATTCCTGTTACAAATTTAAAATGTTTTTTCTAGTCAATATTGAGGCTCACCCACACATCTAAAATATTATCAGATTTTGTTCTAATGATGCAAATCAATTATTTCATTAACTTTGCAAATTGCTTAAAAGCACTCCTATACATGCAGTTAGAATTTGCTTGGCACACACACATAGGGAAAAAAAAGCTTTAAACAATGCTCATAGCTAACTGAAGCACACTGTTATCTTTAAATATAGCCTTTCATTAGCAAACCAGGCAAATGAATGGAAAACCACTCTTTTTCCTCTAATTAGCTTCTATGACACCTTTTTCTACTTTTTTCCAGTGGGTGAACAGTCCTATTGAGAGCACTATGTATGTAGGTCTTAATCCTAAAAAATACTTATATTTGTGCCTAATTTCTGTACAGGGGTAGTGCCACTAGGTGTGAGAGTGAGACTGAACAACAAGGGCTTTGATAAAAACTATTTAGTCCTGTTCAGCAGAAATCTTTGAGTTTTGCTGACTAAGTTTACATCTTTCCTTAAAGATAAACAGAGATTTAAATGACCACCCTGAAGAGGAGCCTTGGTGTCTGCAAATGAATATACAAAAAGCAGAAAACAGCAGAATTATACTCCCTTCCACTTGTGCCCAGAAAAATATTTCTCTGCTATTGTGCCATAACTGTAGTTCTGTGAAATGGGAAGTGATTTCTCTGGAATGAGAGAAATGTTATCCCGTGACAGAATTGGATGGAGACTGCGGACCTGACTTCTGCTTGTTTAGTTCCTAAGCAGCTGAGTATTTTCAGTAACTCCCATGGAGATCTGTAGGCATCAAGAACACTCACCAATAAAGGCACTGGCAATCAGGTGTTAAGGGGCAACATTGTTCAGTGGGCTCTTGTAATCAAGAATTTAAATTCAGGGCTGGAGTTAAAATGAATAAAGGGAGGGAACCATTTCCCAGCAAGGTAGGGGCCAAGGAGTGGCACTTTGAAGTTGCAGCAGTTCTTTCACGAAGACTTTATTGTTGACACCATCAACAGGCAGAGTACTCAGGCATGAAAAAAACACTACCACTAAAACAAGAGTAGTGCCAGAGGCAACGGATCATTCTAGGATGTGCTTGCAAGGGCTCTGTTTTTGCCCATGAAGGTTAGCTACAGGCTTACTTTATATAATCTTGCATGATGTTTCATACATAGTTATGGCAAATAAAAGACTAAGCGGCATGTAATAATCAACACACTGTCGTGGTTTAGGCCAAATCCCACTGGGGACGTGGGGGACCCCAGATGGGACCGACAGATGCTCCCCTCTACCCCTCTTCAAAGAGAGAGGCAGAGGAGGAAAAAGAGACTTATGAGTTTAGAAGGAACTAAACTACTTTAATGAAATATTAATAATAAAATAAAAAGAAAATAATGAAATATATACAAAACCGTATCAAGCTCCCAGGATGACAATCACGACACCGGCTGGCACTGGGGCAGTCCCAGGCTGGACTCAGTGACGGATCGGAACTGGATTCCGGATCTGCAGGCAGGATCGGGACCAACGGTAGACGAACAGTCCTCCTCAGATGTCGGCCATTGAAGGAAGAGAGAGGGAGCGAGCCAGAGCCAGTGCTCCCAGCTTCCCAGCTTCCTTTCTTCCCAGCCTCCTGCTTCCCGCTCCTTGCTTGCCCTTTGATCCCTCAGAGGGCTTTTATACTGAGCATGATGCGGATGGGATGGAATACCCTGTTGGTCTGTTTTGGGTCACCTGTCCTGTCTGCTCCTCCCTGCAGGTGGGACCCCACTGTGTTTTTCTGCTTCCAACCCTCCAATGTGGCAAATAACAAAGTTGGTTGGCCTTGGGTGTTATAGCGATAAGTATAAGCAAGAGCCTCTCCGCATACCACGTCTGGACATCAGCCATAACATTGGTCTTATCACTCTGAGAGAGCGAACAGTGTCTGCACAATATGCTGTTAGTTTAGCAGTTAGAAGAGGCCCAGCTAAGAAGCAAAGTTACTGAACAAAATTAGTCCTGTTTTACCTCAAACCAGGACACACACCTAGATCCAGCCGTTTACTTTTCAGCGTGTCACTTAAAAGTTCTTGAGAAATAAGGAATGTTTGTATTTTCAAAATAGATTGCAGTGAAGTGTAATAAAGTCATATAAACTGTGAAGAAAGTTGTAGCTAGTATGCAACATATAAAAATATCTGGGATCAGACTCCGAGATGAGTTCAGCACCTACCCACCTTTGGTTTCACGGCCATGTATGGCATCGCTTAAAAGCTGAGAAAAGGAATGCGGTTGACATGTATTAGCAAATATGTTCTAAAAATGTTTTAAAGGCCTAAGGCAACTGAGTGTATGATAAAATATTCACTGACTGCTCCACACTAGATGGTGTGAGTATATTGGAATACACTGACTAGCATAAGATAACACCATAGCTTTAAACAAAGCCTGGATGGTAAAGATAACCCAACAGCCTCACCCTCATTCAAGAAAATGCAGTGGACATTAATTCCCAATAATCTGGAAAGCAGCTAGAAAGTTCTGAACCTTTTTCTAAGTTCTGTATGCCAGGAAAGTAAAAGACATGCACTAAATCAAAAGAAATTTAAGAATCAAAGAAGTGAGGCATTGCAAAAGAAAAGTCTTGCTTCTTTGACAGAAGCTGCCCTGATGCTGAACAGATTCTTCTCTTGCTCAGCCCCTGGGCTATGTTACCATAGTCAGTCTTGGGCTGACTTGGGCACTCACGGGTGATACATTTCAGACAGAGAACTCAGCCCAGAGAAGAGAATAGCAAAATAAGGTAACAAAGCTAGAAATATCAAAATACAAATTTTTTTGAAGGATGGATAGATTTTTGTGAAATAAGACTTCTTTTTCCTGTAATATTTGCTTAAATAATTTTCAATATAAAATAGTTTCTGATTCAAAATAATTTTTGAAACAAAATTATTTTTATCATCCTTATCTGACATGCAATGGAAAAGCTCAATTATTGTATCGAGAAGTATTCTGTCTGAAGCTTACTTGCTCTGCCTGAGAAAGATCCCAATGAGATAGTGTTCTTAAGACCTTTTTCTAATTTCCAGTTGTCTTCTCAAAGAACAGAGAGCTACTTGGCAGTGTTTGCCCTCATTACCGAGAGAGGAAGTTGGAAAGCATTTTTATGAAAAGATTTTTTTTTTAATTAGTGATATTAATATTCCCAGTGTTTATGTAGAATGACTTTGAATAAACATATATTAAAATAAGATTTTATGCCTACACCAGAGAACTGTTATAACATATATAATTTACAGAGAATAATTCATGATAATTTAGTTAGCTCTTTGTTTCCCCTTGATTCATCACTGAACTGTGAGAAACTTTGTCACCTATCTGCTGAGAATGAAAAAAAATCAGAGATGTAGTGAAGCATGTATTTTGGAAAGTAATGAAAATTTTGCACTTTCTAAGTAGACTTTAACAGCCTGTCATCCAAGGGAAAATCCCCATGGGTCTTCTACTCCCAAGCAATATTTTGGGGAAATCCTGTCATCGCTTCCCACTACAGCCTTCTGTAATTGAGACTGAGAACTGTATCCAGTTAATCTTTGGGTCCACCTAAGTATTTATCACCCTTCTAAGTCTGCCCTTCAAGATGCCTATGTAAAGCTCACTCTTTTTTGAAGAGTAGACTGTTAAATCATGCTCTGCTGAAGATTTCTTTGTGCAAGTGAAAAGAAAACAGAAACCAGAACTATTTATTCCAAGTGAGGGAAACTCCATCTGCCTTTAATCAGTACATGGACAACAAAGAGATGGTGCAGATTTTCAGTCACGTGCTTTTGCACAGATGTGTAAACCAGAGATTGTGGGTGTGTAAGATACAGGCACATACATATCACTGTGCATAAGTTTATCCCCATGCACCTCAAAAATGACAGACAATGCAAAATTCTCCTTCCTGACCAGTTTGTGTCCACAGGTTTGCACTGGATTTTTTGTTTAAGCCAGAGTTTTTCTGAGATATCTCATTAAAAAAAAATCATTGTTTCATGTTCTTTTTTTAGGGTGAAAAAATGATGTTTTAAAAAAACCATCATGACAGTGACAGTAGTTCAGAGGTTAACCTGTTGCTAACATGACCTCAAACTGAGAAAGCTTTTCATCACCAGCTCAGATGGTAGTGAACAAAAATCATTATCTATGTGATGGTTGCTCAGAAATCTAGGAGGGCATGAGCAGAGTATCTCATTCCATTTCTTAGCGGATAAATATGGATTCACAGCATGCAAATGCTTCTCATGCTGTCAAAAGTCACTAAATTAGCTGTTATCAAGGGTTGATTAGGAATCATAAAGGATAATCATCTTTTTTCCTCATCCAAAAACCTGCTCTCTACAGAACAGGGCAGCAGTTAAGGGATGATACTAGCTCTTTTATATGTTCAGTAGAGTTCAACAAAATACACTACGGGCCTGAACCTATGGCTGTTTTATCTGGCATCTTTCTCACAATTGCACTTCACTAAAACTTTGCAAATGAAAGTGTCTTAAACCACAGCTAGTTAGAGCTCATGTTTAACCGAACTTCGTTCCTGAATCACACTTAGTATAAGGGAAGAAAACCTTTTGTTTCCTGAAGCTTTATCAAGCATCACTCAGACCTATCAGGCCCATAATTACATAATTACCTGGCAGGGTAATGAAACATGTACCAGCCATGCAATCTCCTGAAATGATTTCACCTCTCCTTCTCCCTCTACCCTCTTTCTCTCAGCCCTTGTGCACTCGCTGTTCCTTCAGGAGCATGCCTGGATTGCTCTGTCTCTAGAAGCATTTAGTTACAGGACTAAC
Source organism: Ibidorhyncha struthersii (assembly GCA_013398815.1). Taxonomy (NCBI): domain Eukaryota; kingdom Metazoa; phylum Chordata; class Aves; order Charadriiformes; family Charadriidae; genus Ibidorhyncha; species Ibidorhyncha struthersii. The sequence continues at coordinate 218,319 of VZSZ01011737.1, forward strand.
CTATAATAATACAATCCCACCCTGTTCCCCAGAATTTCCCTTACATTGGCACATTTTCAGAATGCGTGGTAGACATTATACTGAGCCCATTTTTTCAATGGGGAGTGGTGAATCAGAGCGCAGTGGTCTTAAAATGTTTTTGTTTACATTTATTTTAAAACTGTGATGTTCCAGGAGGTAGGAAAATACAGTTATTTGTTTGTTTTTTTTTGGAGGGGGGGAAGGGGAAGAGATCCCTCCTCAGCTATCTTCTGGCTGTATCTGTGGGACTGTGCCCAGTGTTTCTGTACATTGCTCAGTTAACATACTTCGTGTTTTATGAGGTTCAAAGTTGCTCCTCATGAGATGCATGACCCTAAGCCCAGTGGGTCATGGCCAAACTTGTCACATTAGTGGGCTTTCAGAAAACAGTGCTGAAGTTCATTGCTTTTTTAGCTGTAAACCTGATTCAAACTCAGGTCTCAAGCTGAGAGGCTGGTGTATTAACCTAATGTGCTCACTTGACTCTCTCCTAAGTATCATGATAGATTTCTTTTAATCTGTTGCAGAAAATAAATTGCTGGAGAAAAAAAAAAAAGATTTGTACTCTTTAAAGACTAATCACTTTCAGGCACTGTATAGCAAACAGTAAGATTCAGAATGAATCCTTTTACTGCATTACTCATGACAGCTTACAACCCAGACTATTAAACATTCATCAATAAAAATTTAACATCCCATCTTCCCTTTGATATCCTCAACTGCTCCCAACATAAGACAACAAGAAGGCTTTCCACAGCTCAGTGTGATGGCAGGACATCAAAGCAGCCTCCACAGCTAGCCTGCTCCGAACAGTTTCTTGTATTTAGAAAGTAGAGTTGTCACATGGGAGGGGAAAAAGCAATGCAGGAGATTCTCTCTGGTTTGAATATATATAATCCCTCCCAAGGGGTGCAGTATGTCCATGTTGTGGCTGAGCAGAAAGTTGCAATTCACTTTTCTTCAGATAAGTATCTGACAGACCACACAGAAGCAGGAGAGAAGAGCTGGATATTTTCCTTTGTTAAACAATGAGCACTGCATGCCAGGACTTTAACTGCTGGAAAAAGGAAAGGCTTTTGCTTAAAAATTGCCAGGTTTTATTATATCTTGGATTGAACGATTTGTTGTAGCTACCGTTTGCTGGAGAAGCAAAGTAATACATCTATTATACAAACAAATACATCTATTTGCTTTCCTGCTGCCTTAAGAAGACTTGTGCTTGACTGAAAAGCCAAGTGGGAAATTTTCAATGGGCAAGTCCAGTTCAAATCAACAACTTCCATTTTCAGCTACTTAACAGAAAAGAGCTGGAAAATTAGAGCCTGAAATTAAATCTAGAAATCTCAGAGACAAGAACTTGTCTTATGAACAAGAGAAGATTTGGGGCAGTTTCTGCACCTCCAACCATGCTCAAATGTCATTCCCCAGTGATTTTTAATTTCTCTCATGTCTAGCCTGGTCTAAAGCAAAAGGACAGTGCTGCATGAATTTCAGGAAGAAAAAACTGGCTCAAACTTTAAAAAGTTCAATCCAGACTGAAGGTTCAGCTTAGTAATGTGATATCCATTTACTCACTTGAAATTTAGGTAACAGATTTCACCCATTCTCAATTTGAGTCTGGAACACCAACAGGTGAGTTTACCTACTTTGTGTGTACCATTACGCCAGTGAATCAGCTGAAAATAAAGATTATGTTAAAAATCATTATTTCTTATTTCATCTATTTGCAATGTTTGTTATAAATCTTTAGTTTCACAGGGGAAAAAGATGGAATTTATGGAACGGCTGCTTGAAAACATACTACTTTCAGGCACTGAACCACATTTGGAAATTGATAATATCTTCCTTGGAAATATCCCCCCCTCCAGTTCTTTTTCTCTCTGTAAATTCTTTCTACATCCCTCTCACCCAAGTGATGCAGGTTCCCTTTAATCTATTTGTTTCCCTGGAAGTGAAGAGCTGTTCAATCTTGTTTAAAAAACTCACCCTTTGGCCAAGTTGAGGCTGAGTGCAGCTTGTCCCTTATCCTGAAATTAGGTCCATTCATCTTGCAACTAAATTTGTTGTCACTAGACAGAATGTACACCAGCAGCTCTACCAGAACACCTGGCTGTATCTTCTCCCAGCAACTGTTGGGCCTCAGTCATGCATATTGTCTTGAACTTGATTCAAATCCCATTGTAATTGGAAGACTTCTGTGATGCAGTGGATTATGGATCAGATGTTAAACTGAAAGGACCTTAGGGTTGTTGAGTTCTTAGTTTTGTCCCATCTTCCTTTCTCCTGGTCCTACATCCTGACACTGGTCATTTTGACTGCCTGCTGCCCACCTGTGGTGGCCTAGGGTTTCAGGAGCAATGCTCCTGTCCAAAGGCTGCCTGTTCCAGGAGGAATGGAGGGTCAGAAGCTGAAACAAAAAAATCCCACAGTGTGCATCTTTTCAAACACTTGTCATTTTCTCAGTCAGAGCTGCACTAGGATGAGGGATGTAACAGGATAAAAAGGAAGGCAATAAAAGAAATAAAACAATGTTCTTGTGGTGGTAGAAATTCTATTTTTCAAGAGTCTTGGGTTCCTTCATTAGTTTTTTTATTGGGTGATTGATAACTTCCAGAAGCTGTCATTCAGCATAGCTTTTGATAGCATCCTATGGTATCAGCTGGCTAAACAAATTGAATTTATGTCAGCAAAGGGCGTGGAAAGAAGAGGAAGCATAGCCCACAATTATGCGTTAACTGACCTGGCTTTGCTCTGTTTTTAGTGACTTATTTAGAAGGCAAAGTGTTGTTAAAGAAGCTCAGAAAGAACACGTTCCCTGTTGGCCTCTCTGTTCTGTTGCGTTATTAACAGAGAACGAAAGTTGTTCAGATTCCACACGAACTGCAATCAAACTAGCTACCAGTGTTTTGCTGTGGCCTTTTCCTTAGTTTCTCTCACCTAAAATCCTTTATACTCTGCTCATTATAGCACTGAAATATTTGCAGAACAACAAACTAAGTTTAAAAAAATGCTCTAAGGGCAATAAATGCATTTTTTTCTGTGGTTATACTTAAAATCAATTCCCAGTATTTTAAAATTTTCTCTAGCAATAGCAGCAGCAACCACTATCTCTCACGAAGATGCAAAAGTGTCTAACATAAAGTCACAAGTACGTTTTAGAACAATTAGCAGGCTGAAAAATCATGGAAATTGATAGATTTTCCTATTTTGTTTGTCCATTTTAAGAAGCAGATTTTTGTTGTTGTTTGTGTTTTTTTTTTCCCCAGTTTGGAATTCTGTATTCAGTTACCTAGGATCTGTCTGCAATTCACTTAAGGGCTTTCTATTGACTTTCAGGCACTAGCAGTGAAATAAAAGGGGGTAAATGAAAGAATGAAATGATCTAGCTGGGACAAGAGATTTCATTTGATTTTGAGAGTCAAGAAGGACCAGAGCAGGAAAATCACACCTCTTTATATTGCTTCAGAGATGTAAAAGCACATCAATACTATCAGACCAGGCACAGTGGACCCCATAACTGGTGGTGCAATCAGTAGTGCAAACAGTGGCAGAGATGCAGCTTTAAAAGCAGCACACAGTGCCTCGTGTGTCCCACACTACACTGTAATTTTTGTTTCAATGCCAGTTCATCCTACATTGTTTGCCTCTGCAATAAACAAATATCTGAACAAAGACTACTCAGAATGAAAATTACTTATTTTATGAAAATGTCAGAAATTTCCTAGTGTCAATCTTATTTTCATAAAAATGATATCACTAAGCATACATTCGCTCCTGGGACCCATTTCAAGAGAAATTTAAATAGGTATGATACAATTCACCCAACCGCAGTTTTGCCAGGATAGTGACACTAGCACCTTTCATTTCTCTGAAATTCCATGGGAATTTTAAAGACAGCTAAACATTAGCATCTGCCAAAACGCAGCCGTCCTTTCAAGCAGTCTCTCTCTTTCTTGCTCTTTTACCCAGTTTCCATGACATTCCTGAGCAAACAGTGTAAATACTCATCAGGATTTTTGGTTCTTCGAATATGTTAATACTCACTGCTTAAGGGGATGTGGTATGTGGGTTCAAGTCATGTGGATTTGATTAGTGAAACTTAATTGACTGAAAATTTTATGATAAACATTCCTATTAATAATGACTTTTACTTCTTTACTACCAAAACTGGTGCAGCCAGCATTTCTATTTTTAAGCAGGATATATTCCTAATATAATAATCACATGATATGCAGAGTAAGGCTTTGCTGCAGGGCAGAGCTGCATCTGTTATCTCAAATATGTAAGCTGTGACTATCATTTTAAAAGTAAAATTATCTCAATGTACTGTAGCTGTGCATACAATTTTCCTTCTCTTGAAGTAGATTCCAGATGACTGTCTGTCCTAACTGCAAAGCAATTTGAGCAAATTCTCAGCACTTTGGTCAAAATTCACACCCGTGCAGAGAGACTGCACAGACCAATGTGTCATTTAAGTCCCACTCAGGTTCTGTGAATTTTGTCTCTACTTGAGTCCTAGAGTGAGATGGTGAGAGGGGAAGGTGCTCAGAAAAGCAGGCACATTCTTTTATGGGGGGAGTTCACTGTTTTCGAGTGACTAAGCTAGGTGTTTTGCACAGTGATGGAAGAATTCTCTGGTTTAAAATCAAAAGCTTCAAATATGGAAAAATTTGTAAAGCTACTGAGGCACAAGTCTAGTTAGTTATAACTCTGCCTTGAAGCAATTTTAGCTCTAAATTTGCAGGGTCTTCTCAAATTTGCACAATCTTTCCAAATTTGCACCCAGCCATAAGTATCAGCAGATGTATATTTTACTAGTATAATTAGTAATTTTAAGCTTGAGTGGTGTTAGTGGTGGTATTATAGCAAAATAATTACAGTGAGGCTGTATGCTGCTAGTATTAACGGACAACAGTCATTCAACACTGACTTTGACATTTGTGTAGTAGAAGCAGAAAATAAAAACGAGTCATGACAGTAGTGGAATAAGAAAAACATCAATGATACTGACACAGCTAGTAGATTTCACCACTTTGCCTCAGTTCTATAGGAAATGGGGAAAAAATCATGTTAATACTTAGGAGCTTATTTCCGTGCTGGTAAAAGAAAGTTAGAATTGTGTGGTCTCTCAGACATCAACCATCCATCTACCCCTGTGCCCAATATTTCAGTGAAAAAGTCCTGTGCATAGAACAAATAGGCTTGTAAAATTCTGTACTTTTGCATACTGCAAATCTGAACTAAGAAGAAAATGCAAGGAGTTAAGTACAAAATTTTCCCATCCGTTTGATTACCAACCACTTTCTTCCAACAGCTGACAATCAAAAGCACATTAGCTGCTGTCAGTCACCATCACAATTTTTATAATGTTGATACCTGTATAGCAGGAATTCAATCAACATATCAACTCAGTTTGCATATGTAAACACACAGAAGCTGTTTCAGTCATGATAACCCTAACTATACTAGAGATTTTAAAATAACTTGATTTTCCCTCCTCCAGCTACTACTGAAATATTACGAATGAGAGAATTTAAAATAACTGAAATACTATCCTCAGTCTCTAGGTAGTGAAGTAAAAGAACAATCAGTGCAATTAAATAAGTATCACACTGAGAAAACCACCACTGCCTAATTTATAGTGCCTGCCCCAGAAAGAAAGGACACCAGATAATACAGTATTGACACTTAAACCAGTGCATCTCAGAGAAGTCAGTACTCATCAAGAGCACTGATGAAATGCAGTTCCCACAGACGGCCTCCCTCTGATAACTCTGTAGTGAAAACTACAAACACACACTGCTGCACAAGATAAGAGAAGTTTTGTTTAATTACAGCAGTGGTGCCACAAGGCTGTGCTTGTGGGCACAATTGGTTTGAAACCGGTCTGCTTAGGAGTGATCACTGGAGTCGCACAATAACCCATAAGTTGTCCTGAATTCCGACTAACCACCAGTGCAATACCACCAGTAACAGTGCCAACTCTGCGTTCCTTAAATGTTTGCATATTTCTGTGTGTTCATTTCAAACTGAGAAGATCAGCTAGAGATTTACATGTCTCTGTTAAGGAGTCACAGCACAGTTGCTTAACCCTGTATTTGAGCTCATCATTCATTCACAAGAGTCTCCTCCCAGGATAAATTCGGCACACAAAGTGCTGGTCCAGGGATTTCTCACCGCTCCCTCTGCTCACGTACACACATTTCACACTAAAGCACTTGGCTGGTGTGAAGGTCTAGACTGCCATGAGTACCACTGCACTCGCCGGGCTGCAAACATGCCAATAAGGAGGAAATTCTAAAGAGCAGAAATTGAGAGAAAGCAGGCATTTAACATAAAATATCTGACCGGCATATGTTTACGTATAATGAGCTGTCAGTAACAAAAGTAAAAAAGTGGGCAATATGTTGAATAGTTCATTTTAGTGCATTTCAGTTATTTTGAAGAAATGATGGTGGAGTTGGTGGTTAACCACTACTCTTGACATTTTACAGATGTAACCAAGGGCTTGTAATAAAATCATGAAGCCTCCTGCTGCGAATGTTGTCCATTATTTCTTGAAGCATCACTTCCCATATAGCTGGAAGAGGGGAAGACAGACGGTACACAAATAACGATGTTAAGGCACAAAATCACGAAGAAAGAGTCACAGCTCTATATGCAGGGTGACATATTGGTCTTAAATACACACTGTCAACATAAGGCAGTCCACAGGACAGAGCTTAAAATCAGAACCTGGAGCTTAAGTTAGTCACACTTCACATTAAGAATCCATTTAAAATGGTTTATAGAGGGTTAATATGTGGTTAATACATTCTTTAACACATACTGCAAGCCCTCGTAGCTTTTGTGGTGATTATAGATGGCTGCAGATGGTTCCACGTACATCAGTAGTAAGTCATAAAGATGGTTATAACTCACATTTGAGCCTTCTATAAACAACCTATAATTATTTATTAAAACATCCACTAATCATTTATTAATTTTTCATCTACCACAAATGGAACGCTTGGTTTCACCACTGACTTGCTGTCACTTCTCAGAACATTCAACTGCCATAATTATAAAACAAATTAAAAAAAATTGGAAGGTATGTACCTTATGAAAATACTACCTAAAGTTAAGGTTCCGTGGCATCAGTTATGCAAGTCAACTTGAGTTACACAGTTCGATCGCTGTCACAGTTCCTTCTACCCTTATAACAATCATGCACATTTATTTGTCACAGAAGAGTTCCATGATACTTAGTTTTTGTGAAATAAAATCACAATCCTGATTAAAGAGTCACCATCCTATTTGGTTTGTAAAGTACCCTCACAACTTACATTATGCATTAAAAATAGACAGGCAGTACCACCCCAGAAATGGAAAGGATTATCGTTATCTCTCTTTTATGTATACGGAATGGAAACACGCAAAGATAAAGGACTAAGTTTTCTTGAGAGATCATTGTCTTCACCTGCAGAGTATATACCACTGTGGAAAATGCCTGGCTTGATTTTTGAAAGATGGGAAGCAGAATAAAATTCAGTGCTCCAGTTTCCCAGTGCTACGGGACATAGTCATCCTTTTACAACAAGATCATCCTGTCGCTCCCTGTGAATATCAGAGATATAAAGTCATCAACCATTCGGGGCTGAGGACACCTGGGACATATTTAATCCCTTCCTCTTTGTAGATTTCTCTTCCTGCTTCTGCCAATCCCAAACATTAAAAATAATAAAAAAGTGAGCCAAGCCTCAAAATTGTGGTTTTTTTCTTCAGTTGTTCTTTTTGAATTATCTTAAAAACCTGTTAGTTTTTATCAATGGGTACTCATATTTTCCAGGCTTTCCAATCACATCTTCCAAGCGTAGGAGTTAGAACCTTGCTTTGCAAGTTTTCAAATTAAACATAAGTTACTTCTGAAAAAACAGAAGCTGCCTCAAGACTTGCTAGAAAATCAAAGGAACTGGAAATACTGTATTTTTCACCGTTTCCAAATATATAATTTTCCTCCTAATTAAATCAGACGTGCTATCTAACAGATAAATCTGAGTTATACCCAGCTCCAAGGGAATCCAGGGACCACACATTCCAGACTTTCTTGAGTGAAAAAAAGTTAACAAAATATCTACAGATTCCTGTATGCCGTCAGACAAAGATCCATCCTAGCATCCTCATCACTTTTATTTTTGGTTCTAAGAAGATCCAAGTAGTATACAATAAGAAAGAGAAAAGAAAACAAGTTGAACTATTTTTAACTCAAAACGGCTTGACTGAATTTGATTGAAGCACTGGGCAATGTTCCAGCGGTGAAGTGTGTGTTTTATACTATCCAGACTGCTTTGCCCTTTCCTTCACATAATGCTAATAAGTAACAGAGCAACTTGAAAATCTGAGCACTGAGGTGTGCACGCATTTGGGTTAGTCTATTCCAGTCTTAAGAAGGATTACGAACTGGGAACTACAGCTCTACTGAGGTGTGGAGCTGCATTAATGGTTTTATATGTAATACTAAATCACTAGACCTGTTCCTGGATTTGTTAAGTATCAGACTACATTTGATTCCCCTCTCAAACAATTAGACTGAGAATCTACAATTCAGCAGAACACAAAAGAGCAAAGGCGAGTTATCAGGTGTTAAGCAAGAAAATGCCTGTATCTACACTATGTAAACAGTCCGATTTTTGCAAACCGTCCAAGAAGAAAATCAATGCTGAGTACGTTCTTAGTACTCCTTATGAGCCAAACAATATTTTTATGTCTTGTCTTCTAAGGAAAGTGGCTAACACAATTGTTCTGGAATAATTTTCCATGGAGATGCTATATTAAAAATTTATAATATTCTGGAGTAACTCTTCTAAGATGACAGTGATTTCTACTTTGGAACAGGAAGACCACATAGTTAACTCTTCCAGAACAGTTTATTCTGCAGAATATATATATAAAAAAAAGATAGTTTTCATCAGGATCAATACCTGACCTAACTGCCCACAAAGGTCTGTAAGATGAGTGCTGACAAAATAAAAGAAGTTGCATGTGCAGTGAGAGTAGGGATATCCCATTTGGTATTTATGTGAATTTATATTGGTTGAAAGTAATCAAGCAAATGCACCCTGATATAATTTCCCTTTCTTTCTTCCCTTGAGATCTGCTTTTCTTTTGAAATTATAACATAAAACCTGGGGAATTCACAATTATAAAACAAGCAAGTTGTAGAGGAAAATTTTTTTCTTTTTTTTTTTCCCCCATGGGTAGTAAATTTTTGCTACCAAGATGAATTCTTATAAAATGCAAAAATTTTGATGTATGCATTAGTTACAAAATATACATTATCTAATGTTGTTTGCAAGACAAATGATGACAGCTGGATTACATAATGCTAATACTTTGTTTTAATTTATTGGTGGACATCTACTGAGTGACTGGCTGTTGTCAGTTAACTTCTTAGTCAGTTATTTTAATACAGCTTGAGATGGCATTTCTGTAGAATTGTGACAGACAGGGAGAACTTTACTTTAGGCTACTAACTTAGGGGATGAAGTGAGAAATGACTTTCTAGATCCCTACAGAGTCAGGAGAGAGAGAGAGAAGCTACTCTAGAGTTCAAGTCAAAGCAGGTGCTTAATGAAGGTACTGTAAATGACCAAAGCAATCTCTTACTTTNATGATGTATCTTAGACCTTAGTGGAAGGAGTTGTATAGTCCCAGGTTTCACACTTGATTTGTTTGAAGGGATTGGATGGAAATGCAGTAAGACAGAGAGAGTGACACTCATAAATCATAGGAATTAAGGATAAGGAGGAGAAGCCTTGCTTTTCATTTCAACAAGCTATGTGAAGGAAAAAGGAATTTCCAGAAATCTAAGATGAAATTGCCTTGGAACAAAGCGATCATTTTATCGAGAAAGATTCTTAGCCTTTGACTAGTGTCTCTCTCTACTGAAAGAAACCACTAGCTAAGAGCATCGTACCTGTACTTTCTGGCTTCTTGAATATCATTCTAGGTCATCAAGCATCCTCAGATTATGATCTTGAAAGTTGGCCAACATTTGGTTAGGTTTTGTATTTCTTCTTTTTACTATTTTTGTCTTGTGTTTTTTATTAGCTGAGAGATGGATAAGGCTTTTATCCTTTGATTATAGAGTGTGAAACTGTGTTGTATGTGTTTGCCTGAATCATCTTATAACATCTACACAAGGAAGACGTCAGACAAAAGTTTAAGTGTTCTTGAATAAATCTCATAAAAATACTCAGTAAAATAGGTTCTGTATTCTGGGTTTAACATTTCTAAAAAATATAAAGCTGTCAACTATTGTGTTTCTACTAATCGGAGTGTTCTTTTAAGACCCATAATGTAGTATCTCTACCAAGGGGAATGAAAGAAGGGGTTAGCTATCGCACTATAAATTCAAGAGTAGAAGCTTTCTATTTGGCTCTAATTCTGTGGTTCAAAAATAAGACAGTAGCTTGATTTCAGCAGAAAAAATACCCATTCATCCTTAATTTACATTGGGCTGACCCAGTTAAAGTTATTTTTTGGGGGTTTCTAACTCTTTGAACAGCCATGCTTATAAGTCGCTCTTCAGAGTTCATAAGACTCATTGGTACTAATCCAATTCTAAACTAGTATTAAGGCCAGCTCATTGATTTCCTCATGGTCTGGTTTGTATTGTTTTAGAAAATGTTTATTTTGCTGTTATGATCAGTAGCCTGCCACTTGTGACAGCTTTTTCTTAGTGTTAATTTTTTAAATACTTTTAGCATAATGCATAAAAGGGAGTCTGTGTTTCTTTCCATCAGTAATGTGTTTTGGGGACCTTTCAGCCTCTAGCTAGATATAAACAGGTTGACCTGAAAGCCATGAACAAGCGTGGACTCTCAAGCATAATTAACATCCATTCTGTTATGCTGACTACATCTTCAGGATAGGCCTTGCTCAAGCATGATGAACACAAATTCAAATTCAGACTTGTTTTCCTGCTTTGCTGAAAATGTACATGCAACTTTATTTTCTCTTGCATTACACTGGCCCCAGACCTCGTATTATCTCAAATACAGCAGATATAAATATATATTTAACCTATGTGTAGCTAACAAAGAAAAGCCATGGGTGCTAGCAGCATTTGTATTTTGCATACAATCAGTTACCTCAGGCCACTAGAGGCTACCGCAGGCTAGTAGTAATACTCATTTTCCAGACTATTCTGCCATTTATTGCTTAAAAAGAGAGGACATGGAAACAGGAGTTAACATCTCTGATATGCTGAAGTATCTTGAAAAAATTAGGACATGTTTATAAGGAGTATCTTTGTCTACTGCAAAAGATTTCTGCCAAGAGTCTGAACAGTGGCATTAATTAAAAATATGTTGGTTTTTACTAAATAGATCAATCAAAGATTGAACCACCTTGAGGTCAGGGTCTTCAAGCAAAATTTAGACTTTCTCTTTCCTAACTCTCAAAACCTCACAGAACGTTCTGGTTTGTTCCCAGGCAGATTTCTAAACAAATACAGTAGAAACAATGGACTGTTGCTGTGGGCTTTGATGAACCCTTTAATCCAAAGCAAATGGTATTACAGTAGAACTGGAACTCCTCCCTCACATCTATTTTGTATCCTCTCTCAAATTCATAAAGGTCACAGAGACTCAGGCCTACATGTCCTCGTATACTTTAGAAATTTTTTCTCTTGTTTTATCTCAGAGGTTTCTACATTAACATAACTTGTTATTTACAAAGAAAAAGTGCAACGACACTAAGCAGATGTATCCAGACCTAAGGAAGTTCAGCGTATTTCTGATGCACATTGGCACCAATGCTCCTCACTTCTGAGAACTGGACAGTAGTTTATAACAAAAAAGAAGTGAGAAAATATATCATTACGCTTGGGATGGTTGATATTCTTATCTGGGCTATGATTTCAGGCCTTTGACAAGTGAATAATAAGCATAATATAAAAGCAGTCATTCTCAGCATTATCTAGAACTGTTTATCAGTTCACGAAGGTATTTAACATTAGCTCTTAAAGGAAACTTTTAAAATGAGAGATGAGCTGCTGCAAAGGGAAATTAAAGGGCACATGGGAAAAAAGGATTAGGAACTCTAAAGCTAAAGAATTAACATCAAATTGTTGCTGCAAATTTACTAGTTACTTGATGCTTAAAAAATTTGCAACAGATGCACTTAGTAAGACAGTTTTAGAAAGTTAACCATATTCTATATATTGAAAATGTTGACGTTAGTGGTTACTCCAAAACTGGACTTTCTCCCTACATTGTGTTGGCACAGTAGCCAGCACAGAAGGGACACAATCATGAGCTGACCTTTGAACACTACCATCATGCAAGTGAATAATTCAGGAAAGATGACAGTGCAAGTGCACTAGTACAAGGGAAACCGAGTCAGCTTGTACAAACTTTTAGGTCATTGGTCCAACTGACAGCAATTACCAGATTTTTCTTAAAATATTTTTTAAAAAACTACCTCCTCTCAATTAGTTAGCTGCTGTTTCAGCAGTTTCCAATTCCACTCTTGGAAGCAAGTGTGTTTTTTCCGCCAAGATGGCTTTATCATATCTTGCCTCACTCCCCATTTTCCAAATAGGCTACGTAGATACCACTGGCAAAATAATCATATTAGTATACTTTAACGTGCGAAGGCTATCAACATCATAATACAGATCAGGAGAGAAACTGGACCACAACTTGCACAGGGATTTATCACCAGCTGGGACTGTTAGCAATGAATGGCTTCAGAGGAAGGTTATGATGAATGGCTTCATCTCCCTCCTGGTGAAGTCCTGCTAGCACAGGGCAATGAAAACCTCAGTCAGGCCAGTGGCCCATGCCCTGCTCTGGCCTAACAGGCGCTGCCTTGGGGCTCTGCCCACTTTGGGCTGCAGCAGCAGACAGGTGCAGAGAGGTGGACACCACATGCTACTGGCAGCGTTAGTCTGGAGAACATCCAGAGACAGCTGATGGCTGAGCTGTTCAGGATCCAAATGGAAGAATCCTACTGAACAGAACAGATGTTAGTGGTGCAGGAGGTTTGAAACAAAGGCTATGTCTGAATCTAAGTCAAGTTTTGAGTTACATATGCTCTGATTAGGACAATAATGAGTTGGCAATCTCCAAGGTAGAAAAGTAATCCTGGATTTTTGGATCAAGAAACTGTTTTTCAGATATCCATGAACTGTCATTTTAGCATTTTTCAAGAACATACTGGACCATAACCTCTGTTCCTATGAATGAAAAACTACCAAAGGAAAAGGAGTTGCATGACATTTTGCAAGTAATGAGTCTGGCTTTAGAACATCATTAACATAAATTACTGACACAAGTTTCATAAGGGCTTTCTAAGCCTTGACACTACCACAGAGCTAAGAAATGAACATAATGTTAATACATCTAATTTCCAAAGTATAATAGTAGCAGTTTGCTGCTGTCTTGGGTTCTCACTCCTGAATCTTTTGGTGAACTGGGCTGGGCTGGGCTGGGCTGGCCAGACAGTGTCTTACTGCCATTGCAAAGTACTTTTTAAATTGTATTACAAAGTAGGCTGTAGCTATAGTACACCCTGGTGTCTTCCGGAGAAGGTACATAAGGGGACCAGTGGAATTGGTAGGTTGCTTTATGTTAAACTAAGTTCATAAAAAAACAAGCGCTGAGACAATGAGACAGAATGACACGGCCAGCAAGTCTATAGGAGAGCCAGGGACAGAACCTGAACTACTCAAATGTCTGTCTTATGCTCAAAACAAGGCACGCTGATTGAAGAAGTATTTTGAAATTTTCATTTTCTTTACTTTGAATTAGCAAAACTATCCATGAAAGTCACTGTTATGCAGTAACATCCAGTCACAGAATAGAGAAGAATGGAGTTTTCAGTACGAATTTGTGACTGAGTTTGAAGTTTGCAGTTTTTTGTCATTTCAAGTTATACGAAATCCTGTTCTGCTCTGTGAAGATTTTAGTAGGTCACTCATTACAATTAACCTGAGGAAAAAGGGCACATACAATGGTCTGTACAGTCTTGTTGGTTTCAGATAAAAAAACTTGTCAGCAAAAATTGTATTTTTAATGCAAATGTATTCTTGTACAACTCCATTGCAACAGAGATGAGACAGTCCTCCACAAGAAAAAGAGGAGCTTGCCCAATACATAAAAAGAACAGGACATTATCTTAAAACAAGAAAAATAAGTAAAGTATCTGGAAGGATTAAATCATGCGGAGAAACTCTCCAATCAAAACAAAGTTGTCCTTTTGTAAGTTATTTTGTTAAATTTAAAAACAGAGCTTATGTTGTCTCAGTTCTTCTTGTTGTTGTTTTAAATACCAACTTCAAAGAGCATTAAATATAAAGTATATCTTTTGATTTCGGTTACTGAACATAAACTGTACATGGAAATTAGCGAGAAGATTGGGCTGAAGGGAAATGTAAATTCAGAGATCTAGTGTACTCCAGCATGAAACGAGGGGGCTTCTGTTTTGTTCCTATGGGTTACTGAGAATAGAATTCTGTTCTGTGGCTTCCTTTTCCTTTATATGGAGCTTGCATAAGCTTGGAAAGGCAGTTTTCAACCCAGAAGGATGATAGAGGCATTTCATCCTACTTCATTCCCTTCAGAAGTCCACCTCTATTCTGCAAGCTACTCGGGCACAAACATAACTTTCAAATGTAGCCGTCAGCACATAACTAATGTCTCACTGTCCCCACCGTGCCCTAAGCATCTGCTGAAACATTTTGCTGAAGAAGGACAAACTTAAGCATGTGCCTGACACATTTTTCAATTTGGGATATATTCCAGTGTAAACTGTTATAGACCCCCAAAGGTCAATTGGTAGCAAATTTGAGAGATAACATTCATGTTATAAACAGAAACCAGATCTAGCTTAAAAATTTAGTGACAGTTTAATCTTTATTGTGCTGTGTCAAAACAGGAGTAACTATTACAGGGAAAACTGGAGAACTGCTGATGAAATGAATTTTTATTTCTTGTTGAACTTTAATCTCAAAGTATGATACCCTAGTTCTTGCTAGCATGTATGCCTGTGGAAAGAAAATTTCCAGCGTTGGCACTGGACTTTTCACTAGAAGATCACATGAAGGATGGTACTAAAAATTCTGATTTCAAACATCTTAATAACCAAATCTCATAGACTGTTATAATGATTCATTCTAGGGTCTCAGTAAGAAGAAAAAAATTGAAATAAAACACCTTAATCATAAGTCATTCAAATGGAAAATGGGAAACAGTTTCAAAACCTTATATCCATTTCTTTTTGGTGTTATGCAAAAAGGCCTCTAATCTGGCAAGGTTCCTGATACAGCAGCTATAATAATTGTGTAAGTCATGGACATAGTAATAACTGTAACTGCATAGTCAGCCTCTGAGAGCAGCTCTTATTTTAAGAGGTGACAAACGGGATTGAGTGTCTTAGTATTCACACAGAGGATGTTTCTCAAAACCACTAGTAAATTTTAAAATACAGATGGATAATTATAGTACATTTATAGTCATACTATATAGCTAAAATTTATATTATACTTATGCAGACAAGGTTATCAAGAAAGGAATGTGAACTGACTTCTAGTGAGAGTTGGTTAAGGGCTAGATATTTACATTCTGAAATGATTTAATTTTCACCCATATAGACCTATGTGTGTAACTTTAAGCAGCCATTTCAAGAATTTTATCCATCATTTACAAAGCTCACCACACCCTTTGATGACTCTTTAATCCCTGAGACGGTCAGGGAGAAAAGTTTTTACTACATAATACAACAAAAGGAAAATAAAGAATTCGTAAAATTCTTCCACATTCTAAAGACACTGAAGAAAAGTTCCTGCTGAGATGGTGGCTACCAATTCACTCTGTTTTTTCAATATTGTTCCCCAGCCTCTACCCACTTCCAAGTGACTTTCAGATTTTACTATTGCTAATATTGGTATTAGTGCTGTCAGTTAGTGATTATTACTATGCTGCTACATCAGTGATGAAAATAATGGCAAAATCCAATTGTAGGGAAGGTCTTCACATGCCATTAATGTTTACCACCTTTATAAGTCAGTACTTCATAAGACACAAATGTTAACTATGTATATCCCCCCACTGAACCTTTAGGATCTCAAAGGAAAAAAAAAAAACAGACAGTGCTGAGGAGCAACTTGTGTGTTATAACATCCACTGACTGAATCCCATATATTTGTTAATAGTAAAGAAAAGATATGAATACAAGGCAACATGCCAGGACAGCATTAGAGAGCAGAGGGGCAGTGGCATGTATTAGTCATTGAGGTTAGCTTTTTGGCTTTCATTAAAATCAGAGGAATGAGGAAACTGAAACTGCTTCTTCAATACAATCCCCTAGTTAAGTCAAAACTCACAGAGAGGCAAAGAATTTAAAATAATGGGCTGTTGTAAAAGAAAAAACATACAGTAGTGAAGTAAACTGACCTTTTGTTAACAGTGATCCTTATTTACATACTTGGATCAACACAAAGGAATTGTTAGTAATTTGTATGAACATGTTACTCTGTATCATTAGGTTGCAGAAACATTTTCCAACCCAATAGAAAGAGTAGAACTTTAATCACAGTCAGCTGAGTTCAGTCCTATGTAGGAGGAAAATTTCATCATTAATTTTGGTGGCCCAGGCACAGGTGCCTGGAAAACAGATTAAATAGGTCCACTAAAATGTCATTTGCCCTTATCAATGCTGAAGTCCCATCTCTAATCACCAATATTTTCCACAGTTTAAGTTAGATGACTAAAGCTCTTATATACCTTTAAAAATCTCATCTTCTTAGTTGTTTATTCTGCTTTTTACTTCCTCAGAGTAAATCTCTCCCTCTCATTGCCAAGATTCACAATATCCAAAATTTCTCACACTCTAAAGTTTTTTTCTACTTACCCAGTTGTCAAGAATATATTTTAGTACTTCCTGATTTTCTTCAAATACCATCATGAATATAGTGAATGCCCATATTCCTTTTTGAAATGTCATTATTGTTCATATAAAATTAAAAAAATCTATTTTTTGGAGACTATTGCATTTTCTAGTCAATTTGTACTGTCTCATTTTCCATCATTTGTCCCCAGTAATTACATTGCTCAGTCCTGATTAACTTGATTCATAGCTTTAACTTATTTTAATTGTTTATAATTGATTTTCATGTCTTATTAATCATGAAAGTTATCTCCTATATATTGATCTCAAACCTCTCTTCTTCACTACTTTTCCGCCTTAGTTCAAGGATTTGCATGCTTTACAAAAGATGGCAATGTCTTCTCTGGGACTGGTGGCCTTGTTACTTGGAAATGCTTTGGCTCTTTTTTTCCTTTAGAATGCAAATCCCTTGATCATTTTCCAGTTCTTTGTGTTTTGTTGATGGGTGGTGGATTTGGTCTTCTGGAGAGTCTTCCAGAATGTGGGAAGTTTGTGGTTTGCGTAGATGGCCTGGAAAAAGTAACGTGGCAGAAAAGTTACGAAGACCCCTGGGGGCTGAAATGAAGTCTTATGGTAAGACATGGGCTAGAGAAGTTCTGATGCTCGTCTAAAGTACTTTGGGGTCCGAAATGGCCCTGGAACAGCTTGAATACCAGAAATTGCATGTATGATTGACAGGCATATTTTCTACCCTTCCCCCAGCTGTGCCGAGTGCAGCTGATGCTCTTTTCCAAAGAATCTGAAGAACAGATTTCTCTAAATTGAAGATGATGTCTCTGTTTCAATCTATTGACTCTGGATAAAGCATCATTTTTAGCAACTATTATTTAAGATCATTCAATGAATAATTAATCTAAATATCCTTTGTTTGCAAACTCCTCATAAGTTCTGTATGAGATTCAGAACTGGGACTTATTCTCCTTCCCTTAATTGAATGGCCTCCACTTTCTGCTCGCACTCAGAGATTGTTCTATTTGCCACAAATAAATTTTATTTTCTTACTAAAGGTAATTTTGGATGCTGGCCTGATAGACTTATTTATGAAACCTGTCTTTTAGAAAGCCCATGGATGACATAGGCTCAAAGGAGTCCATAGCTGAATTAATGAAGGACAAATGTACAGATGTTTTCCCTTTCTATTTCAATACCCCTTGATAATAGGCCCTTTTCCTGTATAATCAAGAACAGCAGATTTGCATTGTACACTGAGGAGTTAATAGGGAACTGCTCATCTTTTGTCCCTGAACACTCTGTAGCACTTTAATGTCCCTTTATACTTGGATTTCTTCTGCAAAGCTTTTATTTAAAAAAATCCGTGACAAGTAGTATTTTCAAAAAGGAATAGCTGTTGCATACCTAGATCAGTTGCAGGCAGCAATGTTCAAACACACTGTGGCTTTAACGTCCACTTGATTTATACACCTTTCCTTGAGGACTCTACCTCTCGCATGGCTAATAAGCAAGGTTTCTTGTGTTTTCATTCCACTTATAATGATAATCATGAGGCAGAGGGCAAGTACGAACCAATCACAAGCAATATGATTAGTGTATAATTACTGAGTTTCTAATAAACAGACTTCAGATTTGCTCTCTTGAAATAAAATAACATGATTTAAATAAACAAACGTAACAAAATGTTAGTAATTGATATAAAAGGAACACATTCTGTCAGCCTTACGCTAGACTGATGTGTTTCATTAGTGAAATCAACATCTTTTGTTTTCTTTGTGTTTGTCATTTTAGAGTTTTGACAAGTACATATTGTTTAAGCAAAGAAACGTAAATATTAAGAGGTCTGGTTTTGCTATTGAGGCTGAGAAATAATCAGATTTACTAAAACAGGATACAAGCACTACATTGCATCATGTCATGTACTGAAAACTGAAATGGCTGTTATTGTTAATTGTGACACTTTTTCACCGGAAAAAATCATGCCTGTGAAGACAAGGGCTATCCAAAGAAGAGCATAAGAACGTGCCAGAGTAGCAGAGCCAGTGTAGCAGAGCCAGTTAACTGAGAGCCAGCAGGGCCCACCCAAAGAGAGATTTTGCAAGTGGGAGAATGAGTCACAGAGCAGTTACACAACGTGAATTAGCATAATGGCCTAAAAGGAGGAGTAAGTGTGAGAGATTTGAATATAGCTTACAAATGCAGAAGCAAACCCAGTGCAGCTAGAAGCTAAACAAAAGCTTTTATTGCACAGTGTTGCGGTGGAAAGATAACGCAAAGTTTCAAAGTCACGTGGGGACCAACCTGTGGTCATTTAGTGATACTAAAGAGAGAAAATTTGGGGGTAGCAATTCAGTAGGATAGCCCAGTGGTAGCTGTGTGGGCTCAAGTAAGACACCTCCCAGATTACTAGAGCAGCCGGTCTAGCAGCAGCTCGCTACATCCTTGGAGAATATGCTTGTAATATGTCACTGTTTGACACTACAGGCTGTCAGATATAAGGACATGGTGTGCCTCCCTCTCTCTCCAGGCTTTTTTGGGACTCTGACATAGCTGTTCATTCTGGCCGGGAACAGCTCAGTGGGGTATTAACTGACTGGTGCGTGCCCACAAGGAGGTTTTGGTCCTGTGCCTTGTTATCCTCTTTGAACATACCTATGTAGAAGCAGGTACAGCTGTACATACGCCAGGTTTAACTGGATAAAAAAAAAATACTTTCTCATTTATCAGTTTGTGGGGTTTTTTAAAGCAATACCACAGAGTATTTCTATTTTGTGTAGAAAATTTTCGTTTTGTTGAATAAATATTTTTAACCAAAGGAAACCCCAGAATCACAAATGAGTCAGATATACAAAATAGATCTTCTTTGTGGGCAGACACCAAAGCATTCAGTGGCCTGATCAGCACTGTACCCAAATGTCTACCATTATCCATTTTCATCTGCTCCTCGCTGCTCTACTAGGAAGTGTTTTCAATGCCACTTTCATAAAAATATGGTGAGGTGACATTAATTTTTAATTCCTGTGGGCAAAACATAATAGATCGCGCATTTTTGCCTTCTATATATTTGTTGATATTTTTAAATCATTTCACAATGTAGTAATGTCACAAAATGTTTTATTCCTCTTGTTATAAGGAAAGAAGAGTTGGAAAATTGCTATTTCATACTGAGTAAAACAATTAACTTTTTTCTACATACCAGATGTGTTGGGTTTTGTTTTTTTTTTTTAAATTAGTTAGGAGTTTCCTTCATAATCAGTTTAATTTGTACTGTAAAGTAAAAATTAACATGTAAGTATTAAATGTAAAAAACTATATTTTCCTGAAAATTTCCATTTTATATCTAAATTGAAAAGTCAAATCAAACTGGTGATATTTCTTGTAAAATAAAAACTTGATGTTTCAGTCAGCTCTGTACTTCCATTTATCAAAGAATAACACAGTAACTGAGTGGTACAGTCACTGATTGTCCACACAAATATAAGTTTTATACAACACCATGCAAAGAGTGCTGGCTGTTTCAGCTCAGCTCCTGTATACATTCATACTTTTAACTTTGAAGGTCCCAAGTTTGAATTTCAGGTCAAACATCAGTTTTTAGACCTAGACTTGTAGCAAGGGAGGAGAAAAATGACACCTGCTCCATGCTTCCTTCTAACTTGGATTTGGAATGAGGGTGAACATCTGTTGCCGCTAGCTTTTCTTCGTGTGGCACTGTCAAGGCTCTCTAGCAATAGGGTATCATGTGTGGGTCAGGCTTTTCTCTCTGCTGTTTCTATCAGTGAATTGCTTTTGTACAGATTTCCATATTCTAGACCATGCTAATTATTCATTACATAATTTCTGTGAACAGTTCTTGGTATCTCAGTCACTGTTCATTTTGACTGGACATATGGGTCACAAGCATCCTTGATTAAGTAACCATGTCGCTTAGCATCAGCTACTTGGAATAAACATGATTCTGAATCAGAAATTGACTCTCCGTGACTCTTCTGTGATATTTCTTTTAAAACTGTAGGAACAATAAAAGCTGCTGTGCTGACTCTATGATATAAGTATTTAAACAGAGTTCAGAATTCTAACCATTAACTTTTGTTACATATAATTAATATCAGATTGTGAACAGGTTTTCCTATATGAAATAAGATTTAGGAGAAAAATGAGTATCAGTTCGACTCATGAAAATATCTGAAACGTGACAAGTACTAAATGCTGTGTTGCAAACTTTTATATGACATGCTGAAATTTGAAAAATTTGATTTGATTTGATTATTGAGTGGTCGTTTTAAAGATTTTTACATTATTTTTTACTTGTAAAGATTTTCTAATAGCTCATTCACTTTGTATATCTTATCACATACACTATTTGGTTTCTAATACAAATAATCAGGTCACAGAGCTACAGGATAAAAGAATGATGTTAAATAAATATGTATGCCACATGAGACAAAAAAAAAGATGTTACAGAGCAGAATTCAAGAGGAGAACGATGCCACCACGTACACGAATGATAGTAGGCCTGGTGTTGCACAAAGGGAACAACATCCCTACTCTCACTGTGCGGAACGATGACTGGAATTGACCCTGATCCAAGATTAGCAGTCAGGCATGTCATTGGAAACTTTTACATAACTGTGTGACAGATGTCAAAGAGCATACATGGGATGAATGCATCCTAAGAGTCAGGATAAGCTGCAGTTATAACTGATGTGCAGTCCTTATGCTTCCCAGGATTAAATAAGATGAGTTGCAGGGTGTGCTCAGTCATTGCAGCATACATTTGAACGGGATCTCTGATCTTTATTCTCCTTTCATGCAACTTAATGCTGGAGCTCTTACTGTGTCTGCTTTCAACTGAAGAAAAACTGTTCTTTGTTTCAGATTTTAGAATCTTTGTTTGATTGATTCACTTTAGTTTTACCACCAAAACCCCCAATGTAACAGGGAATCAGTCACCTGCAATAAAATATTGCCATCTCCAGGAAGCAGTTATTCTGCACCTGCAAAGCTTCCCATCAGCATGCTAAAAATCAAAAAATACCTGTTGAACTTGGGACCATAACAAAGTAATGATACAGACAACATCCTAGGAATTATGTCCTATATCATGAGAAATGCTTGAAAATCTTCTACAAATTAGAATTGTTTTATAGCTTACACAAAATTATGGCATTTCCTAAACCTGCCGCAAATATAAGATTTGTGGATGAGATTATAATTAGTATTGACTCAATTTCAAGATCAAATTTGAAGCTCTATCTCGGTCTTAAACCCTGTCAATAGCAAATTAATCAGGGAACAATAACTTCAAAATGAATTGGCTCATCTTTTGCATTAGGCAGTGACTTAACCTG
Source organism: Ibidorhyncha struthersii (assembly GCA_013398815.1). NCBI lineage: Eukaryota > Metazoa > Chordata > Aves > Charadriiformes > Charadriidae > Ibidorhyncha > Ibidorhyncha struthersii. The sequence goes on from VZSZ01011737.1 coordinate 240,575, forward strand.
CACTACCATTCAGAATTCTTTGTGGAGCAAATCTTTCTCGTTCATAATAGGAGTGAATAATAAGAGACAGTGTGGCAATTGAGCTGCAAAGGACTGGCTGCTCATAGTAGGAATACTTAGAAGAATGCAGAAGGTGTGAATGCAATACAAAGTTTAAAACTTGGCTTGGTCTAATATTTTTATTATTTCATATCATATCAGTTAGCCTCCGTCTTTTTTACTTTAATGCTGTATTTCACAAATGAAGTGTTGTGGACTGTTTAGCTTTGCAAGAAAAGTTAGACTTCATCTACTTATAGCATTTAAACAGCTCACAAAATAAAGCAGTAACTAAAATTTCTGTATTTGAATTCCATGTAGACTCTTTCCCATGTCTAGTGACTGACATGCAATAGAAATAACAGAACAAATGGAGAACTATGAGGAGCCCAATCTTAGTACAAAACAGGAATCCACTATTTTAAATACATGGATTTCTGCCAGTGCAAAACTGATTTCTCAAGAACTGCACCAACCCAACCATCTAATTGATAAATGAGATCATAATCATATAAAAAGTCCATAAAAAAAAGTTCTGTGATAAACCCTCAGCATAACAATTATAATTTCTTGTCTAGAAAAAAAAATATTTAAATTACTTCTGCTTTTCCTTTGGTAAAGAGATGTGATATGGAATACTTAATACAAGAAAGAGCTAAGCATATTTGTAGGATGAAGGATTTCCACCAGCACAGGCCCTGCTGAATCAGTCGTGCTAACTAAATGAGGGAACAGAAAACTTGAGCGCTGATAAGAACTGTAATGTTAATGGTCTAGCTAAGGAAGGAGAGGGAATCCCTTATGACGTCTCTCAGAAAATGATTGTGTGAATAAAAAAAACACTTTAGGAGCAGTATCCACTTTTCCATTCACACACCTCATCAGAAGTCAATAAGCAGATGTTGTCTCCGTAGGAGGCTCCACTGAATGAATAAGTGAACTGCTGTATTCTGTAGTATATTTCTGAATCACTGGTTTGTTTGATAGTACTCACTGAACCCTTAAACAAATTTAGAGTCCTTCATCTGGAACCTCCATTACAACGAGGACAAAATGGAAACAGAACTAGAGGTACCTAGTTAAACTGTTTAGTATAATGTAATGTTACAGAGCATAAAAGCCTCTAATTATCTTTTACTGAAAATTCAATTTTCAACTAAGAAAAAATTTTCCTTTAAAGCTGTCAACGTTTCTCAGTTGAGATAACAGAAAATCGCAGTATTGCTAAGTCTTAAACACTGGGTCTGAACACTTGGAGTAAGTCTGGGAAACTGTCCCAATGACAATTGTTTTTTAAGACTCCCCAAAGACTCAGACACGTGCAAACCCTTGGAAAAAATAGGAAAAATGTCTGAAACCCTCATACAAGTGGCAGATGACTTTCACTGTGTGAAAATCTAAGTCTTATGGAGAGATACAGAGTTAGGCTAAGTAAATACCCCCATCCTTGCTATATTCCACTGAAAACTCTCTCTCAGTTTGAAAAAAAGTCATACAACAGAAAGACAGGTAGGATTGTAGGAAACAAACAATTCTTTCTTAGGCTAAATTTACAAGTTTGGCACGAGCTGAAATATCAGAGGTTTTTGAATTCTAGCCAAGATTCCTGCTTACAGTTCTCTAGGTTATTGTAGACAGACCATGCTTCTCTACTTACACTCCTGTTATGGTCAATGATGGTTCATAATCAAGCAATACCTACTGTAGATAACAGAACTAAAATAATCACCAAGAACCCTGGAATTTTCATCACTCTTCCATCAACTATAACAACTGAGCTGGCCCTAAGTTTGTCCAGGGCTGAATCTAAACTGACTATATTATATGCTCTCTTGTCCTCCCAATGTGCTACATCAGGAAGCCTCAAATTAGCTTTTTAGCTCTCCCATCCCATTCATACATAACACTGAGCAGCCTGTACATCTCTCATTACCATTGCCCCATGCATTACATGTTCTCTGTCACACAGCAGGAGACAGACTGAATTTTTGCACAGTTTCCCAACAGCATTGTTATTTCAGGCAGTCCTGCATATGGCAAATGATGTTTATTAGTCTTGTGGGTTGTAGCAATAGCTAAAGCCTTCAATGCCCTTGAGAAACATGGAAGAGAAAGTGTCTTCTTGTGAAACTGATACTACATGAAAATAAGCAAGAGTGGCCAATTTGACATCCAAAGGAGTTCTGCTATCTGCTCCAGCGGAGCTGGAATTTCAGCAATGGCCTATGAATGTAAATCATATAAACTGTTACATTCCCAGGCTCTATACTCTCCCTCTGTGCAGACACTCCTGGTGGAGATGAAACAATGCTACATTACTTAGAGCTTTTCCTTCTTTAACAAGCCCATCCACATACCTCCCTGTGAGCCTTGTCCAACAAGGTAGGGGAAAAACACAATGTTGTAGATATGGCCTTATATGTATGTATGTATGTGCTTTGATGATCAAAGACATGTCAAGGTCTGACCTTCCTGGCCCGTCATACTTACCTTGACTTGATGTCACTGTTGTTAAAGGTAGCTACATAACATCCTTTGAGCCTACACAGACATTTACCTTCTATTACACAAATCCATGCAAAGCTATGTAAACATCTGAAAGGAGCTTCTTTTGGACTTTACCTTAGAAAACCTTGCTATTCAGTGAGAGTGTGAGGTTATCAAGACCTCCTCACTTCACTATAATTTAATTTTGCCTCCCAATGGAGACAACAAGCACCTTACAAGAAAGGTCTCTGTGACCCTGGGGGAGAAGGGTTGTAATGCTCTAAATGTAATGCCAAAACACAGGGGGGTAGATTTGTCTCCTTTATCTGTGAAGATAAAGATGAGATGAGATGAGATGAGATGAACTTGCCTTGGCATCTTCTGTATTTTTTTAAAGCACTCACCCCTCTGCACTTCAGCTGGATTACCATTCCCAAAAGAGTGTTGTGAAAGTATGCAGATTAAATATTTAAAAGTTTAGATCTGGCAATTTTATATTGTGAGTTATGAAACCTTTATTTAGGTTCTACCTTTTATTAACCTCCAGGGTTCTCCTACTTTCCCTAATGACATTATATTGCATCAAAATAAAACCAAAGTTTTTTTACTGGGAGCTGTGCTATTTCTTGCGACTTGGTAATGCTAATGTTTAAATCCTGAGTCCTCTTACTGCTGATTAAACCTCCAAAGACTACAGCAAAATTTCCGCTTCACTGCTAGAAAAGAAGAAAACCAGCACAGTTTGTAGCGAAGAGATCACTTGAAGAATGTACGTAAGGTTACTGCATTTATGAATAAAGCAAAGCATTATCATTTTTAATAGGAATTAAACAGCTAGAGGGAGAAGTAGGGCAATGCTGTGATCAGTGCAAAGGAAAACAATCTAACCATTTTAATTAACTGTATTTTAATAGCTTTAGTTATAATTGAATAATTTAAATACCAAGGGAAATAGTTAAATCTCCTAAAAGCCCTCTTTTTATTTACATTTTAAATACAGTTCATAGAGAAGGGATGGCACTGTGAAGGCTTAAAATAAATGGGTGGGGAAAACCTTACTAATTTCTGGAGCTGCTGGACCAACAGGAAATATTTATGGGATCTTAGTCATTTCTCTCTGCAGGAGCTCCAGTCCAAACCCTAATATATTTTCTACTTTTCTCCCTGCTTCCACAAAATATTACACAATCTGTGGTGCTATTGCCCTTGACTGTTATAACCATAAAATGTACAGGAAGACAAATGTGAAGCAAGGATCATCTAATCCAATTTTTTTACATATGCACTAGCGAAGAGGATCACTGCAGAAAATAAAACTATTGGTCAATGCAGAGTTTCATTTAGACAGACTATAATAAACTGACACACGCACATTTATCTTACATATAAATCCCAATTACCACTCATAAGCAGAACCCTTCCCTACAATACTTTTCATGTCACCTGTAATGATGGAGATCATTAACACGTGGACAACATTGTGGAGATCTATTGTTTTGCAGAGGTAATGTTATGAGGCTCATGCTTCCTCTCACACAGACTTTACCTCTTCCCAGTATCACTTGGTTACATTACACTAGTTTAAGCGAGAGGGGCAGGAGTCCATGTGTCTCCGTCATTCCATCAGTCTCTGAGACGTACCATACCATCCACTGAGTCCACTGTCCTGCCTGCCATAGTGGTCAAAGGCAAAAATACCTTTGCACAGTGATTGTCTCTGTGATATAATCTCTTGGCATTCAGCAATATTTGCAGTTTAGGGACTTTCTAAGCTAGAGGAAATATTTCTGTGTTTAAATAATACGAAACAGAGTTTTCTTCCAGTAACGTGTCTACATGACTTTTCAAAATGATATAAACTTTTAATGTCCAAACATACTACTGTGAAGCGTCTCTGCCATATCTCTTACAGAAAAAAACAGTCTTTTGCTGTTTTGACCCTGCCATTACTTGAGGCCAGTTAGTTCTTGTATTAGAAGAGACAGTAAAGGATAATTTTCCTGTCACTTGGCCATACTGGTTGGGATTTAATAGACCTCTGTCATATCCCCCCTCACTGATTTCTTTTCCAATCTGAGGAATCTCAGTCTATTTAATCTTTTTAAAAAGTTGTTCCAAACCTTTGATCATTCTTTCACACACCTCTACTTCTCTAGTTCTCCTAAAACTTGTTCAAAACCAGAGAAACTGTAACTGCAGACAGTGTTCTGTTCACACATTTTTACCTCAGCAAAATAATGTCTCTGGACTTTCTGGACTTTCTCTCTGCTTTTTTTTTTTTTTTTTAGATTGCATGAAAAATATAGAACGTATTATGGACGTACAGCACTTGGTAAGGACAGAGACAAAAGTTGTCAGCAACAGTATACCTAGAAATAATTAAACTATATGTATAAATTAAAATATCTTTATATTCATCAAAATATATAAACCCAAACACAATTAACTTAGGAACAGATCTTACTACTTTTTTACCAGGTGTTATTAGTTACAATATTGACTAAATGAGATTTCAGTGAGAACAGAGTGTTACTTAATGGAATTATTTAGTAAGTGTTCAAGAATCTTTATCCAAACACCACCCTATAAATTTTGATAGGCTCAGATTTCTAATTCTGGCTCACATACTTCTGGAAATATAATGCGAAGTATATTGCATCTCAGTGTTATTGGTTTTGGTTGGTGTCTGAAGTGCATTAGATGCCTCACAGGCAGGTAAAGAGATTGGAGTCTGTCCCAAAATACTTCCAATAAACATGCAAGTGGTTGGAGGCTGGATCCAATGTAAAAACAAGATGATCATTCTGGCGCGGCTGACATTTTGCATTAGCGGACATTTGGTGATTCCATAACTTGAAATTTCAATTCAGTTCTTCTAGACATTCTCACATCTTTGACTCCTAAAGACATTAATTCCTCATAATTATTAAGGTTAACATTATCCTCAGGTTTAGGTTTCTTTCCCTTATTGCTGGAAAAGTCATGACACACCACCTTGCTGTAACATGCTGTACATTTGAGCAAATCCAGGGAATAGGATACTTTTGTTGCCATGGATGATAAGCTGAAGAATCCCACAACTGGGAACTCTGACAGGATTCCAGATGACATTTGACACCCCGAGTGCACAGAATATGATGTGAACATCTAGTCTAATTTGCATCTTATGCCTTGCTATTACTGAAATACAAAATAAGAAAAACCATAACATATTTCCAAAGTTTCAGTCCTGGCTTGATTTTCTCACTGATTTCACTGGAAACTTTACTAATTTTTATGAAACAATGGAAAATTTAAGAATACAACTGAGCTTTTGGGCAACCAGTTACACCACCATCTATTGACTTAAACTCATGTAGAGTTAAGTTTGCATATACTCAACACAGAATATAATGAAAAATATGACCTTGTTCTCTTTAGTTTCCTGAATTTCACAATTCACAGTAAAAAACAGAATCGTGAAAAAAAACAGAAAAAAAGAACAAATTTTTAGTAAACCATAAAGAATTGTCATTCTTACATTTTGTTACAGTCTAAGTGAGGCTTCATTGTTGTTTCTGTTTCATGTTTAACAAGGTAAACAAAATCGATATTTATTTATCCCATGCATCAGCACAGGTTAGGGGCTCACCTGCTGGAGAGCAGCTCTGTGGAAAGGGACCTGGGAGTCCTGGTGGACAACAGGATGACCATGAGCCAGCAATGTGCCCTGGTGGCCAAGAAGGCCAATGGCAGCCTGGGCTGCATCAGGAAGAGTGTGGCCAGCAAGTCGAGGGAGGTCATCCTTCCCCTCTACTCTGCCCTGGTGAGGCCACGTCTGGAGTATTGTGTCCAGTTCTGGGCTCCCCAGTTCAAGAAGGACAGGGAACTGCTGGAGAGGGTCCAGCAAAGGGCTACNGTAATGGGCACAAACTTGAACATAGGAAGTTCCATCTTAACATGAGGAGGGACTTCTTTCCTTTGAGGGTGGCAGAGCAGTGGCACAGGCTGCCCAGAGAGGTGGGGGAGTCTCCCACACTGGAGACATTCAAAACCCGCCTGGACACCATCCTGTGCTGCAGGTGACCCTGCTCTGGCAGGGGGGGTGGACTAGATGATCTCCAGAGGTCCCTTCCAACCCTGACCATTCTGTGATTCTGTGATATTTTGTGTATCAGTTCTGAATTCCACTTGTCAACAATGCACCTGTAATTTCTAAATTAATTCAGAAAATTTTTTTCTTTCTCTTTTAATTCCAAGTCAGGTTTTGTTTCTGAGAGGTCGAGAGAGAAGGCCAAGAGTGGAGAATTATTATAACTTGATAATACCACATATAATAGAAAAACATCTAGGATCAAGTCCTTCCCATAGCTGGACAACACTAGGAAGAACAAGGATGTTCAGTTAGTCATTGGATGGGGAATTTTTGCACTTAGAAAAGATGATCAGTAAGCTCTTGCTAGAGGGGGAAACAATTTTAAAGGACAACATCACTTTTTAGTATCAGTAAGGAGAAGAAGAGACCATAAAAAATGGCAGCAGGAAGAAATTCCATATTCTGCAAGTGAGAAAGTAGAGAGGGAGAAATCTTGAGTTCCTCAAAAGGGTCTAACATTTTTCCAGATAATATTAAAAACCAAAGAGTAAGTTGAGGCAAGAAAAAGGATAATAACACTTTGTTGTTTAGCATCTGTGCATGTAGATTAAAACAATTTTGATAGAAAACCTATGCAAACCCCAGCTATGCATACATACAAGGCTGCCTCCACATTTGGAGCTTTAGGAAAATCTACATTTATGTTGCTGAGGAATATGGAAATGACAAGTCATCAGTAATCCTGGACGCCAAGGATTTCTAAGGATATGACAACATCTAACCCACATCTCTCAATCAGGTCATGACATTCTACCAATTACGTTATGCATATAAACACAAACACAGCCAGAAAGTGAAACAGAGGATGCAGTCTAGCTAAATAGCTACTGTTGATTTGTACAATCCAGAGCACAAACTAAGTCTGACATTTTAATATGGGTGCCATAGGTCTCTGAGCCGTTTTGCAAATCTGCAACCCACTACCTTATTGATTAAAGTTCTGCGATCTTCCCCTTCTTTCCCTTCTTCAAGTTGCTTTGGGTATCAAACAATACGCTTGTTAGGGATCTGGCCTAATCCCCAATGACACATCTGGTAGGTGTGGGTGGCACTCATTAGAATATGCTCTCCAATAAATGATCTGCTGAGGTTCTGACAAAATAAATGCTTATTTTCATTATCAGTCACTTACTCCCTGCCACTTCAAATGCACATCCTCCAAAGAATGGCTTCAATCCAAACTGACATCTGAATTACAGTCAAGCGTGATGCCAGATTTTAGTTGTTAACATGAAAATGCATACATAAAAGTGGAAAACAGAAATAGCTATTTACAATATAGAAACAGCATCAAAGGTGAGGGCAAGAAAAGAAGGGAATAGTGTAATTAGTTACATAAATAGAGGGTTTGCACGAAAAAAAACAGAAGAGAAAAAGGGGTAAGAATAAATAGCAACAGCAGTTTGAAGAGCCTAGCTGGGGACAGTTTAACAAAGTCCCATCTATAAGTACGAGCAAAGACTAGAAATAGAGTGATAAGAACTAACTGGCTTCATTATTGGATTGTCCAGCAATCTGTTAGCAATACGTACAGCTGATTTCATACAAAGTCTACATCTGTCTTTCTGAAGCTTGTCAGTAATCAGAAAAGGGATGCAAAGAAAGGATAATCAAGGGATGCGTTTGTAGAGCTGTAGTTACAGATCTGTAGTAGGGGAAGCTGGACATGCTGAAAATAAGTATATGATTCTTTCTGACATGAGACTAAAAGTAATGAAAGAATGTTTACAGTATGACTCCTTCTCATAGGGGAGAAAGATATAGATGATCTAAGCTGCATGACAGATGTCAAGAAGACTGATATGTGGGTTAGGAAGATCGTTTTAATGACATGCTTGCAGCAGTTGGAAACAACTTGTCAGATTAATAGCCATTCTTTTTACTGCAGACCAGCCCAAGGAAATGAAAGTTCTGCCTTGGAAAATACAGAGGGGAGAAAGATTTGCCTTACCACAAGCAAAAAAAAATCACTGTATTAACAAGAGAGCAAAATTTACAGAGTGAAAATATTCATTTTTATCATCTTCAGAGTTCAGGGGGCAGTGGTACATGTTAGCCTGTACCAGTCAAATGCTTTAGATCATGATATTTTACTCTTCAGTGATAGCCACGCATTGCACCTATGCTTCAAATTCCCCAGTGAGTAGATAGGTAATACTAGATCCTTTCTAGTTCAGAAAGCAAGGCATAGAGAGACTAAAGGACTTGCCAAGGTTGTACACCAATTTAGCCAAGTCTCCTGAGTCTTATTCTTCCATTTCCCTTGGCAGTGAAACATGAGATTTACCTGGCGTGCTTTTGTGTCCAAGGTAAGAAGCCACAGTTTCTTACAACGTAAGCTGAAAAAACGGGAGGGAAGAAAGCAGAGAAGAATGGGGTTTGTACTATGTTCCTTCATGAGCCAGGGTGCGATGCTCAGAGACACTCCTAAAACACTTAAAGGAATAAAATTAAGTAGGACTACCACAACTACCGCAATTGAGAGTATTCAGAATAGGGTAGCAGTTGGACCGTTAGACTCAAATAGAGCATGAAAGCTGAGATCTTTCTTAACATTTTGACTGTTGGGTGGGTTTTTTTTGTTTTGTTTTGTTGTTGTTTTTTTTTTTTCTAATAAGAACTTAGACTATCTACCACAGTAAACAGACTAAAATTCCAAGTCCTGAGTTAATTCTGCTTACTTATATTTTCCCACTATTCCAGCTGCAGTTGCTGTTTTACTTCATTTCTTTTCCTACTCGACTATTTAATGTTGCAATGCAATCTTAAACAGATGGCTGCACTTCAGAGACAGGTGACTTCCCCAGAAAGGTCAGCAGTAACACACAATACTTGGAGGTGCAAACAATTATTTAAATGTTTTCTTCTGCAGACCCTTTTACAGCAGTTTTATTCTGAAGTCTCTTCTCACCTTATATTTCAGGAGCTTTGCTTTCTGAAGGAAAGCAGTTTTCCTTCCTTTCTCACAACATATTTTTTATTTTTTAGTAGATGCTGGAGCATTCAGTACAGATCAAGGCTTTCTTAATGCTGATCTCTGCAAAGCCTCTTTTCTAATGAAAGACAAGTAATAGGTAAATAGATCTTGAGAGTTAAAGGATTTGTTCAAGGCAATGTAGCAAATTGGCAGTGGAAGAACTAGGACCTGAAATATCTCAATTTAGGCAATGTTTTATGGATACAGATATTAGAAATACGTAGTCAGTATATCTGTATTGTAGACCTGACATCAAGTCCGGAATGCAGTTTATAATGCATTTTTTCCAAAGAACTTCTTGTTTTGCAAATTAGCATCTCCAGCAATTTATTCCTTAATAAATAAATAAATAAATAAAAGGACTACTTTAGCTTGGGGAGCTAAGCTCTATGCTTAGATCTGTATTTTAATGTCAGTCTCTGTACCGCAAATGAGTCTCACATCATAGCTATGATCTATTATTATGTACCACTGAAAGTTCATTACTTTAATGTGTAAAACATAGATTAAAATGTGACAGGAAGTGACTACAAAGTACTTAATGAATCAAGTCAAACTGGACTAAATGTTAGTATAAACAGAATAAAAATATATCTTCTGAAAATTAAAACCTACTTTCTTACTTAGCTTGGGGGTTTATTTTAGTTTGTTGTCATTTTTGTGTAGTGAACATTTCTTTTGGGGCAAAATCCATTCCCTAATAAGTTTACATAATGTATATTTGCAATCAGAGAACGATAATGCAGAATGACTTTTACTATTTAAGAAATGGAGTCCTTCTAGCTGGTTATCATTTCAGATGTAAAATTTCCTTGACCTCAGGCAAAATATCTCATTTATAGATTGCAGCAAGTGGAAGATGAGTCCTGTAGTCATAGTACAAGATGTAAGTTATGGAGCTCAAGGTTTTATTCCAAGCTATATCATACTATTCACATGTGAAAATAAAGAGGTCACAAACTCACGTTTAAGGACTAATATTAATTACCATTATAAACTGAAATTTTCTGAACTGGGACGTGAAGAGTAGATATTGTATATTTTAAATAGGTCTCACAGTAAGTGGGAATCACTTAGTGCTACATTTTTATGAAAAAGGTAAATGTGTCTGGAATATATTAGCCTTCATGTTTCCAACAGAAGTGGGGAAGTACAAATTGCATTGTGCAAAGTATAAAGTATAGGTACAACTTACTCTGCTTTGCTGCATCATGCACATTCAACATGATTGCACATGCAAAAAGTATGCAGAAATGTTTTAGTGTGACTAGGAAATAACTTGGAAGATCCTGTCTGCCAAGGAAGTGGAAGAGAGCTCGGCTTGCTTAGTTTTTGGAAAATTAACAGCTATGATTGTGATCCATAAGCATATCAAAGGAGTCAAACTGGTCAACAGCAGAGCTTTCAATGCTTAAGTACAAAGCTGGTATAAGAACAAGCAGTAGTAAGCTGAACAGAAAAGCTTTGGCAGCAACTTAGATGTTTCAGTCACTATAGAAATGCAGTTTTCTAATGCAGCAAAAGAGTTGGTTTAAAGATGGAGTTTGGTTAGTCTGCAAACAGGGTTCTGTGCTGCTGCTGTAATAGCAGCAGAGTGGACTTGATGACCCAGAAGTTCTGTTCCTGCCAGTGCTGTCACTTCTCTATAAATCATCTCAAGTCCTATGAAACCAGGATAATCTTCTGCTGTTTCCTCTTTGAGTAAAACAGTCACCAGCATCTGAGAAGTGTTCAGATCCTGTAGTTTTGACTATCATGCTAAAAGTTATACATAATCATACCCAACCTCATTAAACCATAAATCAGATTTGCAACAACTCTGCGATACTAAGGTACACAAACTGGTCAGAGTATTTGTTAGGAACTTCTTTATTTAATTCAGACAGATTTTCTAGTTCTGAATCATCTACCAACACACAGACATTCACTCAATTCATTATGGCAGCATAGGCATTTTCCTAAATCATTATTTAATAGCGTTAAGGTAAATTTGTGATGTAGTAAGAAGCTTGCATTGCCAGTACTTCATCATCTTTATGGACAGATATATAATACAACTTCTAGAACACTAATTCTTATTCTTCTACAGAAACCCCAACTTCACCACTAATAGTTGAATTTTTACCCTCAAATAGGTTTGCAAGGATTTTGTCTAATATAAAAATGACTGAAGTCAATAGGAAGACTACCAGCCTTCAGAAGAATCAACACAATAAAAGGAAGAGCTTTTATTCATATTATTTTTCCTTTTTTTTCCACATGTAGAGGAAAATATCCATTAACATAAGCTCGATTATGCTAGCTGATATATCGAGGCAAGAAATAGCAATATGCAGTTTTGAGTGTGATGATTATTTGATGGGATTGTTCTACATTGTGTATGTTAAGCTTTCAGTTGAAGCTTGAAGATTTAATTTATGGAAAATGCCTAGAGTGTTTGACAGATGCTATAAAATCATAATGAAATAATTGAGATGAGAATAATAGGTCCAAGGACAAAGACATGAAAAGAACAACAAAGTGATTCAAGGTGGGGAGCAGGGAAAAGCAGAAGCAGCGGGCTCCATCTAATTAGAGTTTTCAAAAGATGACTGAAGAGTGGACTCATTGCAAAGGCTTTGTAAAGGCAAAGAAAAGGCTTTACAGAGCTTGAAGATGGAGATGCCAATATTTAGGTGGCTAAAAGTCAAAAACCTTGACCGCTGGTGAAGATTTACCATAGGAACAAACTATCATGGCCAAAAAAATCTCACTTGATATGTTCAAATAAAGACAGGAAGCCTTTCTTGAACATACATACTGCTCAAGCACAAGTTAAAGTAAACAAATCACCCAACTAACTACACTCAACCATGTAAAGCACAACAGTCTGTGAAATACAGGAGATGAGATATAATGTAATACTAGAAAGTAGCACTTTAATCACTTCCTGTATAAGATAGGTATTGTGTGAATCAGACAACTGACAGTCCTTCAGATTAAGGTGGTAACGAATTTGCCTATGATGTGCTCAATTTATGTGCCTCTTGAAATGTAGGACTGTCCTGCTAACAGGATCTGGGCATTAAATTGCGCAACTATATATAATCTTTTCCCCTCCCACATCACGGACAACAGTCCCGTGTTGTTTTGATGGCAGCAGTAAACTCAGATAGGAGATGAACTGCTGATGCAGTCAGTACAGCAGATATTTGAGTTTCTTTACAATAACCGCAAGGCAGTGCTTGAAGACAATGTAGTGGAATTCGTTAAATAATATAAAATGACATGAAGGCTACCATCGCACAGCAATTGCACCCTACGGTTCTTATGAGGCACGAGGCAGAACCAAATGCCTGCCTGATCCCTGTGGGCATGATTATTTTATAATAACCATGCCCACGCCCTGCAGCTGCTGTTTGCCTTATAAAATATATTTCATTCTCCTGTGGTGAAGAAAGGGTTTGTCATTCTTTACTAATTGAAAATACAAAAGGTGGCAGTTTAAGCTGGTAACTATGCTGGTAACTATGGCAGACCTAACATTTAACACGAGTAGTCCAGTAAAGCTTGTTGGCCCTTTCACCTCATATGGTGCTGGACATTGGTGCCTGTTATAACTTACAGCCTAGTAACACATGAGATATAGTCTTAGTCTGGCCTTCTAAAATTAGGTCCTGTGTCTTTGTGGGGTACTCCGAGGTTCTTTTCAGTAAAAGGCCTCTTCACACCTTATAAAGAAACCTAAAAAAAATAAAAATTAAAGACCTGTTTTATTGTATCCTTAAAGCATGGAAGACAGGCTGGTGGGGTAGAAGACCGGCCTGGCTGAACAGAGAGCTTTGGCTGGAACTCAGGAAGAAGAGAAGAGTTTATGGCCTTTGCAAAAGGGGGCAGGCCACTACAACGATGCAGTGAAGCTACGCAGGAAGAAAATTAGAAGGGCCAAAGACCAACTAGAACTCAATCTGGCTATTGCTGGAAAAGACAATAAAAAAATGCTTCTATAAATACATTAATAACAAAAGGAGGACTAGGGAGAATCTTCCTCCTTTATTGGATGCAGGGGGAAACACAGTGACTAAGGATGAGGAAAAGGCTGAGGTACTTAACACCTTCTTTGCTTCAGTCTTTAGTAGCAGACTAGTTGTTTGCTGGGTACCCAGCCCTTTGAGCTGGAAGACAGGGATGGGGAAGAGAATGAGACCTCCATAATCCAAGAGGAAATGGTTAGTGACCTGATGTACCACCTAGACATACACAAGTCTATGGGGCCAGATGTGTTACACCCAAGAGTGCTGAAGGAGTTGGTGGATGCGCTCACCAGACCACTCTTCATAATTTATCAGCAGTCCTGGCTAACCAGGGAGGTCCCAATGAACCGGAGATGAGCAGATGTGATGCTCATCTGCAAGAAGGGCCGGAAAGAGGATCCGGGGAACTACAGATCTGTCAGTATGACCTCAGTGTCAGGGAAGATTCTGGAGCAGATCATCTTGAGTGCCGTAACATACTATTTACAGGACAACCAGAACTGGATGATCAGGCCCAGTCAACACGGGTTCATGAAGGGCAGGTCCTGCTTAATGAACTTGATCTTCTATGACAAGGTGACCCACTTGGTGGATGAGGAAAGGCTGTGGATGTTATTTACCTGGACTTCAGTAAAGCCTTTGATACTGTTCCTGACAGCATTCTCATGAAAAAAAAATGGCTATCCAAGGCTTGGACAGGCGTACACTCTGCTGGATCAAACACTGGCTGGATGGCCAGGGCCCAGAGAATGGTGGTGAATGGAGTTAAATCCAGCTGACAGCCAGTCACAAGTGGTGCTCCACAGCACTCAGTATTGGGGCCATTCCTGTTTCATACCTTTATTAATGATCTTGACAAGGAGATTGAGAGCACCCTCAGTAAGTTTGCAGATGACACCAAGTTAGGTGGGAGTTTTGATCTGCTTGACGGTAGGAGGGCTCTTCAGAGGGACCTGGATAGGCTGGATCAATGGTCTGAGGCCAGTGGCCCTGCTGAAGCTCATACGAAGTGCTGAATCCTGCATTCAGGCCACAACAACCCCATGCAATGCTACAGGCTTGGGGAGGAGTAGATGGAAAGCTGCCCTGCAGAAAAGGACCTGAGGGTGTTGACTGACAGCTGGCTGAACATGAGCCAGCAGTGGGCCCAGGTGGCCAAGAGGGCCAATGGCATCATGGCCTGCATCAGGAATAGGACTAGCTAGCAGGACTAGAGAAGTGATTGTTCCACTGCACTCAGCACTGGTGAGGCCGCACCTTGAGTGCTGCGTTCAATTCTGGGCGCTGCAGTGTAAGAAGGACATTGAGGTGCTGGAGAGGGTCCAGAGAAGGCCAATGAAGCTGGTGAAGGGTCCTGAGAATGTGTCTTATGAGGGGTGGATGAAAGACCTTGGGGTTGTTTAGTCTGAAGAAAAGGCAGCTGAGGGGAGACTTTATTGCTCTCTACAGCTACCCGAAAGGAGGTTGTAGAGAGGTGGTTGTTGGTCTCTTCTCACAAGTTACAACCGATAGAACAAGAGGAAATGGCACCAAGTTGCACCAGGGGAAGTTTAGGTTAGACATTATGAAAAACTTCTACACTGAAAGACTGGAACAGGCTGCCCAGGGAAGTGGTTGAATCACCATCCTTGGATGTATTTAAAAGCCACCTAGGTATGGTGCTCAGGGACGTGGTTTGGAAGCAGGCATGGTAGAGTTAGATAACAGTTGGACTTGATGATCTTAAAGGTCTTTTTTAGCCATAACAATTCTATGATTCTATGAAGGATAAATCTCTATAGTGTAAAAAGAAAATAATAATTGAATCATCATAAGCAGGAGAGACAAAATGCTGTCAAGTGCTGCCTGACTTTCATAAGTAGATTCTGCCCTCTGGAAATATTACCATACCCTTGCTTTTTAGTAAGCTCAGTAAAGGGATGTTGAACAAGGACCAGCTAGCAAGCTGCAGGCAACTGCGAGTGTTCCTAGTCAACCAGCAGCTTGCACGTGGGCTATGCAAGGAGGAGCCACCTTCCGTACATCAGTGACTTAGTAACTTCTGTGGTTTGCACAGCTTCCCTTGCCCCTTTTGGCTGCTTATTCAAGATGTTTTAAAAATTATTCTGTCAGATGCCATTTTCCTCTTGAACCTGATGTACAATCAAAGTGGACTTCTGGTATCAAGCAATCACCCAGCAAAAGAAGGTGAGGCTAGACTTACAAGATTACGATGTCTCTGCTGCACAGGATAAAGCAGAAAATACACCGAATCCAAGAAAAAAATCCCATATACATCTAGACGCATATAATAGCCAAAAGAATAGAGACATCAAGCAGTAAAACATCAGGATATATGAAGATGAGAAGGGAGTGTAGACATTCTCTTGCCCCAAAGTAAAAGTCTTTTCTCAAAACAAGCCTAAGAGATGCATTTCTTACTGCAATGAAGAAAAACCTGACAGAACAACAGTTTGGGGAAAACCAAACTTGTGTAAAGAGAGTTGCTTGAGGGTATCCTTACTATTCCTAGCATACAGTTGCCCACTATTTCTTATAAAATAATTAAGCTCACATTGTTGATACACATCTGTTAACCCCAATAAATATATTCGTACTTCAATAACTACTGAGTTATGTGATTTGCTTATTTGGAAGTTCCAGACTCAGTACAGCTGAAGCTATTTGTTCAGGTAGCATGATACAAACACCACAGCCAAATAATGCCAGAGCACAAAAGGAACTACCAGGAATACTTTCTAATGCTGTTTTTAAAATACCCTTGATCAAATAATGATAAAACTTCTGTGCTACTAGAGCTTGTCACAGACTGTATAACCTCTCTGTGGAGCCTGAGAACTGCTTCTAATTCATCAGGCAGGTTTAATCTTTCAAATGACTCCCAAGTTCTCCCACTCCTCAGCCTTTCTCATAGTTTCTTAGATAACTTTACTGCCTCTAATGGAACATTGCATAATAGAACAGCAGCTTTCTCTTTAATCAACTTTTAGAAAATTATGCCCAACACCATTTAGACCTAAAGGAGAAGAAAAGTAAGTTTACTCAATAGAAAGAGCACTCAATTTTACAACACCCTAGCAGAAAGTTTCATGACAATTCACAGTCACCAGAGGTAAACCTGAGACTAACTTCCCTACCTTTTAAGAGGACAATAGGCTGGGAAACCTTTACTGCCTAGTAGAAGCAAGACCTGAGAAAAAAAGATCTTTGCTTAATACCGCTAACAGGCTAACTCAAACATACACCCTGTCTTCCCATATATAGAAGCTTAAAATGAAAATCTGAAAGAACTTAATTCAAAGTTTGAATCTAATAAAGGGGGGAAGGCAAGAAAAAGAGAGTGTTTTTCTTTTTAGCTCATGTTTTCCCTACCATGCCTCACAGAGCATCTAACCCCTAATATGAGCCAAATCAACCCCTCTGAGCACCTCCATTTTACAGAGTGCTGAGGAACTACTTAATTCTTGACAGCTGGGTCAGCCCAGAGGCTGGAAATCCCTGTGCTTAGGGGATGCAGCTGTGGACTTCCCCCCCAGTCAGGGGGAGTGTTAACTCTTTCCAGGCCCGCCTCCGGCCAGAATCCACACATGGTATCTGATCGTAAAGCAAGACTGTATTGTGCACATGTCTAAATGCTAGAGTTCTCTGCAAATACTCTGTTAGGAAAACATTTCTTCAGTTTATGTCACTAGAAATCTTCCTCACAGAAGATGTGTCACATTTTGTCCCCTGCAAAGTAAACAGATTTTCTGAGAAATTGGTTTATGCTTTTTTCCCTCTCAGATGATATTCATCTGAAATCCAGCCATGCTGATTAGTAAATTAGTCAAATAATGGAATACTAAAGTCTCTGTACCATTCACATTTGGAGAAGAAACTATTTAAATCCATAAAACTCAGAGGAATTAATGACAAAATGATATTGAATCAAATTAGCAACCTAGGGGCTAAATTTGCCTAGATCCGTTGCTCCATTAAACTTTTTGACTGTGTGGGGTTACATGTCAATTTTTGACTGTGTGGGGTTACATGCCGATTAAGCAGTCCAGCCTATTTAGTATTATGAAACGCAAAACTGGATTGGGAAGCCAGCAGCTGAGATGAGATGTATGACGCAGAGCCCTTTCATTTGGTCATGGCACAAGAGCAGCAGGAGGAATGCTTCATCCTCCTCAGATCTTTGTATGTGCCTCAGCTGGCTCCAACCACCCCAAAAGCATTTTTCCACCACGCGCTGCATACTGCATATACTTTCCACAATGCTGGTCCAGGGGAACCTCTATATATGTTCACTGTGACGGACTCTCTAGACCATTAGGAGGCTGGATAATTAGCCAGAGGTGCACAGCCATAGTGGTCATTACTCATTACACACATCACTACCCATGCTGCAGGAATTGTACCAAGCCACTTGGCCCACTCCTCCCACTGGCTCTCCCCTTCCTCCAGCTGGCGCAGTTCTGAATATGAAGCTGTGGGTCTAGATTTTGCCGTTTACTGCATCCAGGCAAAATTTCTGTGCCTGTACGCCGTGAGGTATGAGACTGGGATATAACAGTATATGCAATACGTATTTTTTACATAAACTTATTACATGTCTAATTTAAATATAGTGCATGACAACTCAGCACCTATTAATCAAATTATAGATATTTTAATTACCTCTATAACCAATAATGATTGCAAGCTATGCTGCCTGAATATCACTTCGATATCAGATATGCTGGACATGAAGCTCATGAAAATGGCTTCCTGGGTCATCAAATCTTGTTTCTCCAGAATACTAGCACCCATTTCATATTGCCCTTTTCATAAAGGTATCCACCTTTAACAAAATTTATTAGACATCGATTTATGGACAAAACTTGTCAGTTTTATTCCATCTACAAGGCTATTCCAAGACATCTCCTTTAGGTAGCAAAAGCGTCTTCAAATTTCCAACCTACTTTAATTCATAGCAAGATTAATTTTATTAACTGTTTCGTCTCCATGATCCATGATGTTTGCTCCTATGAAGTATTTGTACAGTGCAATGATGTCATCCCCAAGGAAAGAGAATGGAGTAAACCCAACCCTTTCAAAAAGTGTTCAAAGCTATATTCTTATTCATTGTGTTGACTCTTGGCCTTTAATAAAACGTACACAGAGAAACAGTTCCCACAGTTTTTAAGGCTAATACAGCTCAGTCTCACAGGTTACCAGCTGTAGCTCCTTGTCTATGTACAAACCATGGGAAATTTGAAGCTGCCGAGACCTTCACGGTAAAAATAATCCCAGGTCTATAGGTCCTTTCTGGAAAAGTCGATCTTACATTGGTAAAGGCAGCAGTGAGACACTTTTCAGGAAAGGTCCACTTAATCAAATCTTTCATAAGGAAATAAGTAAAACAACTCACAGCCATAACAAAAATGTTTGTTATTTAAAAACATGTGGTATTTCACTAACAGACAGCAGAAACCCTGCTACGCAGTATCTGCTTTAGAGCTAGGGAATCTGCCACTAGTTCATTACTGGCTTTCCCTGCTGATTAATAGTGGTAAATTGGTGCAGATCAAATTAGAATAGCCAAACTGCCTCATACTGTTCTAAAAAATATCAAAGGTTAGACCCTTCCTAAAGGCCCTCCAGTTACGTTGGTGTGTAAGCTCATGAAAAGAAATGCTCTTATGATTGCCATTCTCACCAGGAAACAAAGCACAGACTATGAAGCTTTTATTCAGATGTAAAAAGGCTGTATTACCCAATAGTCAGCCATTTGCATGATGACGGAGAAAATGAAAGAGACACCCATGGAAAGTAATTCAACAGCTTGCACGAGAAAATTGTTGTCTGATACTGCACATCTAAGCTTCAGTTGCAGATTTATGCTTTGGTGGATTGTGTTATAAGTCTGAATCTCCTTCTCTTGGGAGGGGGTAAAAATGGAATTGGATTTATATCCCTGTGTTTTCTGAACCAGACACTGGCTAATAATGTAGGAGTCTAGGTACAGAATGACATTAAGGGCTGTGAGTATTTGATGTTAATCAATGGATGGCTGTCTCAGTGGGAGTTTGCTCATTTCTGTCTTAAGAGAGCTAAATTGCTACATCTAGCTATGCTGGGCAGTATTGAAACAAGCAGTCAATACTTTCTTCCAGAATCAATATATAAAAAAGTAACTCAATGGAAGCGACCTGAGAAATGTGCTGGGAGGAGGAAAGTGAGAAGCAGTCTGCCTTGTGCGCTGTACCTCACGCTGGGTAACCAGACAAAAACATATATACACCTGGGTAAGAGGACACAGTATTTCAAAGAGAAGTTGCTTGACCCAGAATTGTCTATGTAAACTCCTGAACAGTAAGACTGAAGATTAAAAGCAGAGCAGGCAAATATTCCCCCTTCCATTGACACCTGATACAGAAAAGCACTTAATCATTTGCTTAAGTCTACCCCAATTCAGCCAAGCTGTTAAGCATATGTTTAAGTGCTAGAAAGTCAATAGGATATAAGCACGTGTTTAACTGCTTTGCTGAAAGGGGCAGTTTGCTGCTCAGGATGTGAAAGATGTGACATGAAACACCGCTTTCTGCATTGGCCTTTGCCCAGTGCCAAATTCAGCTTTCATAGGGGACAGCTGGATCCCTTTCCATCTTTAAAAGGAGGGAACATTAAAGATGTCACAAGTTGTTCCCCCCTAGAGCTGCTGAGCCCTGGGAGTCTTCCTGATCTGTCTCCAAAGGAATAAGATCTCTCCATAGGAAAAAAAGGAAAAAGGGAAAAGTCCCTAAGAAATACCAATAGCCAATTTTCTGACCCAAGGTAGAAGATTGCCTTGCTGAGTCTGCTTACCTCTGCTGACACTCACCATTAATGCAATATTTGGGGCACTATTAACCCAATATTTGGGGAGCACTGGAAGGGACTTACTACTGTTTTGATGAGAGAATAAAGAAGAGTCCTCCTGATATGCTATGGTGCATTTCCATGAAGCAGCTGAAGTACAAGTGAGAGCTGCAGAATTTGATAGACTAAGTACAAAAAGACAGTGATAATGTGCAGTGACATGATAACACTGAAAGCATGCAGCGTATGCGTGTGTGCCTGTTTTCTTGGGCTTGTGTGTTTATGTGTAGGAGGAGAGCTGCACCTCTGCCTCCATCCCAACATCTGTTTTATTAATGGGTCATATGTGGTCTTTAGAAAAACAATTTTGTTATATGATTTGCAAAACGTGAGTCCCAGCGGGTTCCTAGTGGAAAAGAAGAGATGCACCACACTGATTCCCTGATCAAAAAGTAAACATGGGTGAAAAAGAAAAGTAGTATTATACCTCAGAAGTAACATTGTCTTCTTATACAAGCCTAAAGGAAATTCCATTCATTTTTCATGGTCTCAAAAAAGCCAGTTAAAGCTTCTGTATCATAGATTCCTATAGATTAGGAAAAAAATGGAGGGTTGTCATGATATGTTTTTAACATCATATACACTATATTTTGGTAAAACCTCTCTTTATATAAACAGAGAGGCAAGAACGAAGTGTACTCTGAGAGGCAGCATCCTGAAAATGAAGAGAACCTCAGTCCTTCTGTCAGCCTGTATTGTTGTGATATGTGTCAGAGATCTTCAGTGACAGTGAGAATTTGGGGTCAGATTTGCTCTTAAAGTGATTTTGCTTTATTTTTTCTGTACTTTTTTTTCTAATATAGTAGCCAAAATAATGGTTTGCTGTAATAAATCTTGTTTGTTTTTTGTTTTCTTAAGCTTATCCATAATGAGAAGAGTGAGTGCATGGAGCAAATGCATTTTAGTTATTATTGTTTCTGTGGAAGTGATTAATCTCTATTGGACAGCACATGCAAGCAACCCTTCACTTGAACCAGCAACCCAAAAATAAGCTTAGGAATCTCAGGAGCAAGAATATGTCTTCTCAAAACCTTCAAGGGCTATTTCGGGTGCTGATATTCTCAGGCAGCATGTCCTAGGAGAAAAGCATTCTCTGGGCATAAACCGTTACACTTCTGACAAGAAGCAGCGACAAAAAGAGCCTCAAAAGTTGCCCATGGCAGCTGAAAAGAAGTGAGTGTTACTGGATATGACAGAAAGCGAAGGGGAGCTGGTTGCTAACCAGGTATATAGAATGGAAATAGATGATTAAAAACACTGTGAGCCTAAAGTATTGGATCAGAGGAATAGCCGATTTTTTTCAGCATCTTTTTAAGTAGAGGAGACAGTTTTTCCGATGTGACAAAAATAAAGCCAAATTTATTTTTGTTAGATCCTGCTTTAGCAGTGGTCTGTATTTAGGACTGTAAGAAGAAGATGACACTGTTTTCTGGCTCCAGATCATCCGTTGTATACATAGCCCCAGTTTGCTGCCCTCCATTATGAAAAATCTAACTCAGCTGGTGTTCTTTATACTTCTCCTGCAGAAGCCGCCTGTCAGTCACCTGGGATACAGGTTTAAAGCAACCAGAATAAATCATGCTATGGTTGGGATGTGCAATCTATCAGTTTAGGAGAACTTTTTTTTTCTATTAAAAAAAATCATCTCTCTATGTATTTTCTTCCACTGGTCTTTGTTACATGAGTCTTGTGCAGCTTTTCAATTCGTCTTCAACTCAGCGTAGTATTTAAAGAACTAGGTTAACTTTAGGATGATACTTGAACAACATCAAAGTAAAGCATATGTTTAAGAGTTCGTTTGTGCCATCTATTGAACTGTTGGGCTTCATAAACCCCTGTAATAACAAAGCAATCTTTATCAAAGCATCGATAAGAATTTTGCTAACACTTTAGAAACCATTTAAAAACTTAAATTTAATAAAAAATTAGAAAAAACGTGGCAGAATTTCAACAGCATGGTCAACATGGTTACAGTGAACATTTAGCAAAATACATTCTTTTTTATGCCTTGTATGTCTATAAACAGACATACTCAAAATAAAAATATGTGGTGTTTTCTTAAGCTATATTAAATCTCTTTCCCAGATTTTTATGTTAATTCTGCAGCTGTGTATTCAAACTTCTATTTAATGCATATCATATTTTGAAAATAGCAATCATTTACACTAAAAATATAGCTTGTAAATTAAAAATTTAATGTAAAAATGTGTCTTCACTAACTTCATAACTGTTTTCCAGTTCACAGTAATTAATCTCTTTTCTACTTCACAGTAGTTTGGCCCTTGTTCTCATAGATGCTGACAATGGGGATAGAGACAGTGCCTATTTTTGGTTATTTAAGTGCTTTTACAAAGCTAAAATTTGGACCCTAAATTACCTGT
The DNA here is from genome assembly GCA_013398815.1 of Ibidorhyncha struthersii. Lineage (NCBI taxonomy): Eukaryota > Metazoa > Chordata > Aves > Charadriiformes > Charadriidae > Ibidorhyncha > Ibidorhyncha struthersii. The sequence continues at coordinate 263,492 of VZSZ01011737.1, forward strand.
GTAATATATCTGCATTTTTAAATGACAATTCACAGCATCTGAATTAGACATTTAAAATATGAAACTGTAAGTTGTTCCAAAAGTTGCAAATGTAATCCTAAACATTAAGTTTTTGTTCTTTGCTTTGGGGAGAAACTCCAGTAATAAATAAAAACTCATAAACAAATCCAGCCATAAATCAAAAAGTGTAGTAACATCAGCGTTGTGGTGATTATGTGAAGACTTTGGGGAAAGTTAGGGAAGACAAATGGTGTAAAAGGACCTACAGCCCAGCTTTCTACCAATTTGACACATGCCTCTAAACTGAGAGTTGTGTTGATAAACAAAGCTACATGGGTTCCGTTTCAGTATACCAAAATGGGGACCTGGTATTTGACACAGACTGACTTTCCACTGTTAAGATCTTGTAACACTTTAACGATATCACATCTGATTATTGTTCCTATATCCTAGAAATTTGATCAGAAATACTTCTTTCATACTTCTAGAGTATGTAGAGGCTTCTACAAAGAATCAATTAAAAAAAAAACAACAAAAAACAAACCAAAAAACCCCACAGCTACTTGAGAAACAAGTCTTTGTTGTATGCCTCAGGGCATATAATTGATAATACTTACCCCAAACGGCACTTATTGCAAAAAAATGTAATCAGCTGCTCGGCAATGAAAAATCATGACAGAACTTTCTTTTACATACCAGTGCAGCCAGAAACATAACCTGGAAGGTCCCATTGGCCATTAAAAACTGTTCTTGCTCTAGTGAGGTCATGTTAGGTCAGCATAGATGCATATATTACTGACTTTTGTATTATAAGTAGACATTACCCTGAAATCAGATAGCTATAACCCACTGGAGATGAGAACACGTGTCTATGCTTCATACAGCTGGAAAGAAGAATGCAAGGAAGTGGGGCACAGACCTGTAGTTTCCCATCCAAGAGGAACAGATAGCAACTGGGTCAGAAACCAAGAAATACTAAAAGCAACAGCAACATGGAGATGTGAAGACTCTAGCATCCTCCTTCTGGAAAGGCACTGAGAAAGCCAGACACTAAATTTAATGGCATTTTCCTTCTTTGGCTGGACATCACACAACCACTATCAGAAATTCAAACACAGGACTTTCCCAAATTTCAAAATTATATCCTGGATTCAACTAATTAGAGTGAAAATATACACAAACTGATAAAATATTCATACAAAATGATTATTCAGGCATAGTATCATTAAATTATAGTAACTAGTTATTAATAAAATTAAATTAATTATGGATAATTTATTAAAATATATTAATATAAAATATATTAAAATATATTTGTAATTTTTTGCAGAATTGTATCTTTATTTGAAAAGAAATATTATTTTATTTGAAACTTTGTCTAACTATGTACGAGTGTGACATGGGTAAAGGTTAGGAGAAGAAGGTGAAATTAAAACTGCAATGTATTGAAGAAAGCCAGTAAAGCCTGAGAAGTAAATGCAACTAAAATTTGGAGGACTTAACATTTTAAAATAGGACCTTTATAACATGTAAATCCAAGAGGACGTTCCCAGCCTCCGGGTGAGAATCATGTAATTTTGGGACTGGCTACTGTAACCACAGGATATTATGCAAGCTATGTCTCATTTTGGATGCAGTGCATCTGTTGTCACAGACTGTTTGGAGGTAGCTACTCTTTGAGTATTTAATAGTAATCAGAAACCTTCAAAAAATCAAAAGAAATATGAGTATAATAATATATTGATTTTAGCATTTTATAGTGCCCAATTTGGTTTCATTTTCTTGAAAAAGGAAACAGATTTAATATCCTAATTCAGCTAAAAACAAAAGCAACCATTAATTAAAGTTCATGTCACTCAATTAAAGAGTGAATTTATAAATAAGCAAACCATTTTTATAGGTTTATAAAGCTATCAAATACTTGCTGTAGGCTGATTTTTTTTTGCAATTCTTAGCTTAAACTTCTTTTTTTTGGTAACTAAGAAGTCCATTTTCCATTTTGATGTTAGGAATAAAAAAGAAAAAAGCATCTCAACAAAACTTTTAAAATGTCAATTTTTGAAAAGAAAAAGATAGGAAACTGGCTTAGAAATACTAACAGTACACCTACTGTATAATTTACAGTAGGTTTAATTTATTCATATCTCAAAGTGCTAAACATATCTTATTCTACACTCAGGCCAGTGACCCCTTACACATTTCGATTATAGTGTTTATCTATCCCCGATCCCCCTTTCTGGGTAGAAAACATGTTGTCTATATAATGTAAGCACAGAAAAGAGTAGTGGAAAGGACCTCGGGAAAAAGCTATACTTACGTACTTCCTGACAAATACGTCTAACTTTGTACAAGGCATTAATCTCACTCATTGATTCAAAGCCGTGACCACTAGCAAGAAGTCTGCATTATGTATACAATATACAAGCTGTTTACGTTGGTGGTTTGGTTCAGAACAGTAATACAGTTTTCAAGTCATTGTCACGTGTTATCTCAGTCCTCAGAGCATTTTTGGTGCTCATAAATTAGAACCCATTTGGAGAAAGCTAATCTGAAAGATCTGCTGCAGGCGCACATCAAATATGCACCAACACCTATGAGGAAAATATGGCTTTGAACCAATGACTCATTCTTTATGCAGTTTCAAACTTCATGGATGGTCAGGATATTCACTCTAGGGGACCAGACTAAATTTAGTCTAGAGGAAAACACCCAAGTGCATTAGTGCAGACATAAAGGCGTTAGTACCAACTGTTTAGATCTACTGCCAAGCTCCTATTGTACCTAATTACCTGCTAAGGTAGTTACAGCCTAAACCTCTTTTGCTTTAATTTAGGCCTATTACTTCTCCTTCCAGACAGTAAAACAAATTATTCTCTGAAAAAAAAAAAATTATTTCCTTTCTCTTTTAAGATAACATTTACATAACACAACACTGTATCCACGTCTTCAGTCTTCTACAGACATCACAACCTAATCCTTCACTCCTTCAAGAATTTTCTCCTTGCTTTCATCTGGAGCTCCTCTAAGTACTCCACACCTTCCTAGGCAGTGCCCAGCCTTTATTGGCACAGTGTGAAATGCAAGGTTTATTTCATGTGTTTTACAGAAGGTGATCCTCTTACACATCCCAATACAAGATCTGCATTTTTCCAGTGTAGTAAATGAACATAATGCTGATTCAGACTCACTTAAGATCTATTAGAAGGCATGGATCTTTTTCTACAAAGTTGCCACACAACAAATTGTTCTCCAGTGCGTGTCTGTGAAGCTGATTATTGCTGTCTAAGCACGTGGTCTCACAACTGAGCTGCCTCCAAAGTTTACCAGTAGAGCTCTGTGAAATCTGGATTTTCCATTTTATGAGAATTTTTGCTTAGATTTCATACAATAATTTATTAGTGCTTCATTTCATAGGAAATATCATCATATTCAGGCTTTAGAGACATAAGAAAAATGCTTACGTTCCTAAAATCGATACATTTCATTCTCATTTTCACTTGATAAAATTATATATCTTAGCCTATACATAAATGATTGAAATACTCATTCCAAAGTGAAACATGCTTTTTAAAAAGTCTAAATGAAACACTTTTGGTAGTGTGTTTACCAGCTTTTAAAGAAATGCCATCAAAATTGATGCGCTTCAGCAAAATCTTGAAATGAGCTGACATTTTCCTGCATAAAAATGTATCATGTCAAATAATTTTTGACCAGATACTCTCTGTGTGATATCAAGGATAATTTTGTTCTGGATATTGATTTGAGAAAATATTATGCATCAAGAAAAACCTCAAAGGTTGGTAACCGTGAAGGGCTGGCTCTGTAAAATGTGGAGGATAGTATCTCCAACTGAGAAAGGACTGTATTTGACATAAACAGATTAGAGAGTTTAGAGACAGTACAAGCTGGCCAGTTATTAAATAATGTGATAATATGCTAAAAATGATCAGTGTATGAAAAACGGAAAAATGTCACTGAAACTGTTCTTCACTGCAAACTCTTTTGAATAAACAAATTTCAAAATTTCAAAAAAATCGCAGAACACAAGGTGTTATTAAATAATGTGAATAAAAATATAATTAAAATGCATGGAAGTGATGAAAAAAAAATAACCTTTTTTTGCCTAAAGCCCTTGTTCTGTGTTTCTTTTTCTTAATAATTTTTGAGAATATATGTTTTCATTCTGACTACTGATAGTTCAAAAATCTCAATAAAAGGTGTAACAGTAGGGCCTGAATGTTTCTCCAAGACCTATATGGGCTCTCCACATGAAGCAGAAAGCTGGTGGCACCCGAATGGTCTCTGGATGCTACTCTGCTCCAACAGCAATGGCAGTTCCAAGGTAAGAATTTCTGAATCTTGGTGTTAGGGAAATTCTGATCTGGGGTTGTAAGATGAACCTGTCACTGTTAATGGAGCTTTGTGGTTCCATACAGAAATAGAATAGTAAAAAATTGCAAGCAGAATTCATTAATCCTATATTCTCAAAGCATGACACAAACATCACTGATTTAATAATTGTAAACTAAATAAGCATCCTTCTGTTTTATACATGAATAAAAATAAAAGAGTATGATTTACTTTCTTGTGATAGCTACTCTTTGATAATTTAACCTACATCTTTTTTGAAGCAATGATTAAAAGTGACATAAGTTAATTAATTAATATGTATATACAACTAGCATTGGGATAGTTAGTATCCATAGTTGCTGGACTTTGTACTTGAGGCAGATGAGGAGGATTCATACACTCTGTTCTGAGGATGAAGCAGTCACCCAGAACACACAAGAAAGAATTAAATGTAACTGAATTACTTTCCATGCATTTCTCTTTCACACTCTCAGTCATACCCAACAACTGAATATGTACAGCGATCTTCTCTCCTTTTAAGCTCTATCCACTTTCCTTTCCATTTTGTCTAACTACTTCTCAAAAACCAAACTGGGCCCTAGGCCATGGATCTCACCTGAGATTTGCTTGCACTAACCTGTGCACTGCTCGCTGGTTATGTATCTTCCTTCTGTATATTTTATTTTACAAGCGAGAGCTGGGTCTCTCTGCTTCTCTCTATGCAGTGCCTAGCACCATCAGGCCCACTGGCTATTGGCAGCCGTGAAAATCTTTTAATGAATCTGTAGCTCCAGTACAATTTTTGGAAGGCAAAGCTGCTGCTGTGTGTCAAGAAAAGAAATACAGCAAAATGCTACCACTTTAGTGTTCAGTTTTTTCTGTTCTTTAGCTATCTTACTGTGTACTAAGATAGACTATGGGTCTGCTTCTTAGTTCTGCTAATAATGTAGATGTAAACCATTCCCTGAAAATACACTTTCGATGGGGAGCCCTTATCCTGCTGCCACTGCATAGCATCAAAAAGGCTAAGGGATTTTACAGAAGCATGGCTTCCAGAGCCCAAATATGGGCAAAAGTGGGGACTCAAGCAGTTTCAACCTGTGGACTATACTTTATTTCAGGGAATCTGCTAAAGGTGTGAAGAAAATATGCATTTTTGTCAAGCTTCAATCCTCGGCACAAAGATCATACCTCCATCGGGAAACCCCTGCAAACTGGAAGTTATCAAAAAACTTTGCAATATTAGTCTTTTCTTCCATATTTGGCCAAGGACAACAGAAAGTAAATTCATGTACAGAAAGCACAAGACTCCATCTGTGCCAGGATATACATGTTTTCAAGTCCTGTCTATTCTCCTCCCACTCTGTTAGCTGTTTTAATTGAGATTCAGGTGCCAGAGTATGAACAAAAAATCAGGATTGTGCTAGTGTTTTCTGTTGAATAAAAGAAAGCCATCTGCAAAAACAGGTGATTAAAAATATCTGCTTAGAAATATCCATTTGAAAGGTGATTACACATTTGTATTTTTTCTCTGACAGTTGAATGTGGCAGTTTATGGAATATATATGCTTTTCCTCTTCCAAATTCCTCCCAGTTAAGTAGAGGAGGTCATCTGCCTTTATTCGCAGCAGTTGATCTACAGCAATTCACTATCCTTTAGCAACATGAAAAGCTTCTAATCAACTGGTAGTGTGGACCCCAGCTGGAAAATGCTGTATACAGTAGTGAAGGTGGTACCTGTTCAGAATGAAAATGTACTGCTATACTTGCTTAAAGCTACAGGTAGCAAATTATCACTCCTTGCAGGTTAGTCAGTTTGGATTTGATCTTTTGAAAACTGGGATTCTGAGAATTTGCAGTACTTGGAAGGTTTCAATGTTTTCAAGAAGTTGACTAAAATGGCCAAGGATTTGCATGCAATTGTCCTTTTTTTTTTTCTCTATTCTTTTGAATAATTCATGAAAAGAAAAAATATACACTTCTGAATGGCACCCTATTTACCTGACAAAGAAATGAGCAGAAGATGTAAAGGATGCAAACATATTTTTTTTTGTGTATAATTTTAGCATAACAGTTATTGGCAGCCTCCCACAAACAACTCTTCTCAGGCAGAAATTAGTCACTAGGAAATACACAGACATGATTGTTTACCAGTAAGGACAGGACCCAAGACATACCCTGTATAACTGTAGTGTATGACAGTACTGTTGCCTGAAGATGTCTTCATAAATGCACTTAGCAGATCTATCAGATGGGATACTTCACACAGTAATTCCTCAAGGCATTGTACAGAAGAATTAATCAACTGTATGCAGAAAGAAAGATGCAGACAGCAACTATAAAAGAAGGCACTCACATGCAATTCTTACATTTCCATGGCTTTTAGCAACTGCAATGAATGCTGCCAGATAACAGAGGTTGCCTCAAAAAATGCACCCAGGAAACCAGTGAAGGTAAGTGAAACTGGGCGTAAGACACTACAGCTGCCAGCAGGGAACAGCCTGCAGCCAGAACATGAGGATTTGTACTAATATAGTTGATAAAGTTAAAAAAAAATAAAAACCAAACCAAACCCCGTCAGCTGTCATTAGACCACAGCACCACAACCATGCTGGTGAAGAAGCAAAGGAGAGAGGGGACAAAGACCTAATTAATGACTTTCTGTATTGGGTTTGCATGGCAAGGTTCTGGTAGCAGGGGGAGCTACAGGGGTGGCTTCTGTGAGAAGCTTCTAGAAGCTTCCCCTGTATCCAACAGAGCCAATGCCAGCCGGCTCCAAGAAGGACCCGCTGCTGCGTAAGTCCGAGCCCATCAGCGATGGTGGTAGTGCCTCTGCGATAACATATTTAAGGGGGAAAAGCTGCTGCACAGCAGCAGCCAGGAAAGAGAAGTAATATGCGAGAGAAACAACCCTGCAGACACCAAGGCCAGTGAAGAAGGAGGTGCTCAAGATGCCGGAGCAAAGGTTCCCCTGCAGCCCATGTGAACACCATGGTGAGGCAGACTCCCTCTGCAGCCCATGAAGGTTAACAGTGGAGCAGATATCCACCTGCAGCCTATGGAGGATCCCACACCAGAGCAGGTGGATGCACCTGAAGGAGGTTCTGACCCCATGGGAAGCCCAGGCTGGAGCAGGCTGCTGACAGAACCTGTGGACCTGTGAAGAGAGAAGTCCATGCTGGAACAGGTTTGCTGGCAGGACTTGTGACCCCATGGGGGACCCACACTGGAGCAGTCTGTTCCTGAAGGACTGTAACCCATGGAAAGGACCCACACTGGAGCAGTTCATGAAGAACTGCAGCCCGTGGGAAGGACTTGTGTTGGAGAAGTTTGTGGAGGACTGCCTCTTATGGGACAGACTCGATGATGGAGCAGGGGAAGAGTGTGAGTAGTCCTCCTCCTGAGGAGGAAGGAGCAGCAGAGACGTGATGAACCGACCACAACCCTCACTCCCTGGCCTTCTGTGCCGCTCAGGGGGAGGAGGTAGAGAAATCGGGAATGAAGTTGAGCCTGTGAAGAAGGAAGGGGGGGAGGAAGGTGTTTTAAGATTTGTTTTTTATTTCTCATTACCCTACTCTGACTTCTAATTTGCAATAAACTAAATTAATTTCCCTGAGTCAAGTCTGTTTTGCCCGTGATGGTAACTGCTGAGAGCTCTCCCATGTACTTATCTCGCCCATAAGCCTTTCATTATATTTTCTCTCCCCTGTCCAGGTGAGGACGTGAGTGACAAAGCAGCTTTGGTGGGCATCTGGCGTCCAGCCAGGGTCAACCCACCACACATTCAGATGTGAAGTAGTGTTTTGGGGAACTGCGAGGCAGGGCCCAACCTTCTGGCCCCACTTACGGGCAAGTCAGTGAGGCACTGATGAAACACAAAGGAGAAAGCTAGCTGTCCACACCATGTACTAGGCCTACTCCACATAAATACTGAAATCTGATTATTCCTGCCTGTGAAAATAGAGTGTAAATTCTGCTGAGTTCTACTAAGATGTCCTGGCCAAGAAGAAACCAGAGTAATTTTATATGTGGAGACCAAATACATATACGTAATGCTTTCTTTCCTGCAAAGGAGAAGAGGAAGAAACAGATGCAACAGGGCAACCTGTGCTTTCAATGCCCTCCTTATCCATGTTAGCTACACCCTGACCCTTCTCCTGAGTGGTGCTGCTGCCTCGACCAGTCACTCCAGGAGTAGGACTTTGTGCTGCATGTCTGGCTCGTATGATCATCTGTGTTTCTACCTGTAAAGCTTTTTTCCTCTGGGACACTGTCAATACTTTATTAAAATAATTCAAAAAGAGCTGCCTTATAAACAAAGCATTATTTATTCATTCAGCCAAAGCACTTAGAGCAAAAGGATAAAACAACACACAGGACTATAAATATTTTTTCCTTTACCAAACACTTGATCTTTCAAGTGTTATTACTCTCTTTTCATTACAGCTACTCCCATATTTGGTTAGGAGAAACATACGGTGTATCGTGTGAGACCATGAAGCCCTGTCAGCATTCACAGACATTTTCAGGGCAGTGCTGGGAAACTACTCAGCCTTCTTTCTCCCTTTTCATCACCAGGGCAGGGCTGGGAACTGTAAAATTTTTCTAGAAAGTTGGAACCAGGATAGCAGTACTCCACCCCGTTAATAGCTTTCCCATCATTTCCCCCAGGACATCAGGTATTTTCTAGATTATCTTTGCTGTTATGGTATGTGTGGGAGGAGGGAGGCTTTCCCAGTAGTCTTCATTTCTTTTAACTCTTTACAGAGAAGAAAATGTTAGAAAGGTAAACTGAGATACACATGAGAGAGAGAGCAATAGATATCATAATTTCTTGTTCTTCATTTTCTTCATGTCCATGCTTTCCTTGACTTCTGTGAATTAGTCAGAGGAACCCTGTCATGCAGTGTTCAAGTAGGCATATTAATGAAAATTTGTTTGATTTAAAAGGAACATAGAGAAATGCCTCACAGGGAAAGTCTTGTTCTCTTTTTCTTTTTTTTTTTTTATTAAATAGTGATCCATAAATTCTTGTTTGTCTTTAACATACGGCTAAACACTAAGAAAGAATGACATACCACGTATTTTAAATAACTACTATAATAATCAATTTCATGGGTTCTCCAAGGTTGAGAGGAAATTAACCAATCAACCTCCACTTTAATCAACTCTTAGGTGATTAGGGCAAGTGATTTGCAAGGCAGCACGAACAACACATATCAGCTTGCTGAGTTTCTGCTGACTCAAGAAGCCTTCTGTGTTTGCATAATAGATCTAATAAAGATTGAGAACTACAGCTGTGGAAGGCTGCCTGATATGAAATATTCTGTGAAGGATGTTATGATGATAATCTTTCTACTGCTGTCATACAAATAACTCAAGTTGGATATATGTTTTGTTTGCACACATGCCCAATTACTGGCTAGTACCTCCCAGAGTGCAGCTTTTCAAAACAATAATAAAAACCATAGGCTGCCTCTATTTAACGTTAAATACCTAACATGACTAATCGAGCAGTTCTGTTCAATGCCATTGTGCTTCTTCCGCAGATAAAGCTTTCTAACCATCTTAAATGTCCTCCTGAGAGAAAAAAAAAAACACTTCTGAACGTTCCTCAGGATCCAGTCCTTACCTGGTGACTTAGAGAGATGAAAGATACCTGGTGATGCTGTAACCAGTATGTGATTTAGATATGTGCAGCATATTTTCTTGGGAACTGTATACATCCCGTGTTACAAAATTGTTCTCTCCAAATGCTAGACGAGACTTGGGGGAGAGCTACATCTTTGAATTCTGGCAATATAAACGGGCTAAGTCCAGGATGCAGTCTAAGTTATCTGGAAGCCTTTACTATGCTGAACACCTGCAGACTCAGGTGTTCCCCCAAGAAAGATGCAGATGTTCAGTATTCCTGAGGATTTATCCAAATAACATTAATAGCAACAACAATTGTTCGGGTACTTTCTCCAGGGAGAACATGTGGAGATAAATCAAATAATTATACAATTGAATCTAGGTATTTAAAATAACAGAAACTACTTTTAACTACACAGTGCCTCTGGGTTCCTCATAACTGCAGGGAAAGTTACGTGCTGCAATGTAAGCAACTCAACTGGCCCTTTTGCTAAAGCCACCTTTTCTCTCCTGCCAAACAGTTATACCTCCCGCCCCACTGAATATCGGCAGTATTTTCTGGTCTCTTTTTGCCTCAGACATATTCTCACAATCATAATCTCATATAAATCAGCAACTAAGTGCGGGGTAGTTAGGTCTCCGGTCCACTTGAGGATATGGGAATCTTAGCTACTTTCACAGGCTCCTGTTGCTCTGGGTTTCAGTGAAAACAACAGCTTGACAACGTGAGCAGATCACCACAGGGTAGTATTTGTCTGAATTTTCAGACAGTCTCAGCAGAGAGAATTGCTGTAGCTTCCGGAGCTCGACAAGTAACTTCAGGCCCCAAATCTGGCTAAATCCTTAAGAACAAGAAATTGCATTGGGCACTACGGAGGTGGGTTTAAATGAGGCTCCCTACCACAGCTGACAAGCAAGACATTCAGGAAGTTACTACTGCTTCATGTCCAGCCAAACTTTGCATGTGTTGTGGCAGTTTAAATTTTTTGACAAAACTGACTTTATTATCTTGTTATTAGCTTGCAGCCTCTAAGGTAGACATAACCCAGGGCCCAGTCCAACACCCATAGAAATTAACAAATGCTCCAAATGTTAGGAAATGAATGAAGGGCTGATGGACAAATTTCCAGCCAAGAAGTGTTTTTCACTCTATATACAAGCACCCAAAACATGTTCAAACAAGTAAACTGAGATTCAAAGATGCAGAACTCTTTTAAGAACCAAAACTGAGGATATGCTGTGCAGCGTTACAAAGACAGTAATGCTTTTTCCTCAGTAACTTAAAATCTAAAGCTGACTGCTACTGCAAGATTGGGCTGAAATTACCAAAGGAGAGATAGGAAGGGAATACAACATGCCTTCTCCAATCTGGTATCCTTGCTTTACTTATTAACTGTGTTAAATACCTGGCGAAGGAGAGGAGCGGTGGAAAACTCACAGCTTGTGATGCCTGGGAGAATATAGCTAAGGTGGATTTAAGCTTTACTACCACCTTCACAGAGAAGGGCTGCTGTGCCAGCTGGGAAGTTCCCAGGTGTGATGCCGGCAGCACTGACCTCTGCTTACACCGACCAGCCCATGAGGCAGCACTGGGCTGAGCCCAGCAGCTCTGAGCAGGACATTCACCCTACTCCCCCGGCATAGATGTTCAGCCTTCTCATCCAGTCTGAAGAGGCTGGAAGAGGAACATGAACACCATCCATAAAGTATATGGAAATGATTTAAAACCTGCTGGTCAGATTTTCTGATTGAAACTGTCTAACTCCTTAGAATGACCAAAGGAAGAATCCAGGCTCATAGACAAACTGGACTGTTTAACAGGATTTTAGAAAAGAAAGCTCTCTCTGTACATAAAATGTACACAATATATGCCTTTGCCAAAATAAAGTCTGAAACAGAAACAAAGGAAATGCACGAGAAGAAGCACAGACTACGAAGAGAAAAACACTTGAGTGAATTCTGCTCAACAAAGGACATCCAGATGGGTTGAATAAGTCAAAACTTGAGACAAGGAAAAAGGAATACAGTATAAAGAAACAGTAATTATAATAAATATTGTAATCTTTCATTTTGTATTGTAATCTTTCACCTCAGAGCTTATTTTTACTAGTTAGAAACTTACAAGTATTGCTGTAAATATACAATAAAAGGCTACAATAATCCCAGTTCTATTTGGTATATAAAAAAACATATTCAAATCTTGATGTCTATTACTTTTTTGTCTCTTTCAGACCCTCATACAAAGTTAAAAAATTGCACAAATATAATTATTTCTTTAAAAAATACCAAAGCATAGATTGCATAAGAGAAGCCCTAGTCACAGGAAGTTTTCCTCATCCACTTCCATGTATTGTTATTCCAGATATCATTCACAGGCCTTCAATTAATATGAAAAACTACATCTCTAAAATAATGTTAAAATGTGCTTGATTTTAATAAATTTTTTCTTAATGTACATAGAGTTCACATGTATATTTAAGTGTTTTTTTAAATGAACTGAGTCCTTAAAGACAGTAAAAAATCCAGCAAAATAAATCTCTTAGAAATTTAGAAGATATATTTCTGAGTGGCCTTCAGCTTGCAAGCTAGTAACCCACCAAGGGAGTTTATAACCACCTTCATTTTTTAAAATAATATCAATTTTATAAAGAATGCAACTGTCTTATTACGGCCTTCTCAGTTATGTCTTCAACAGAAATTCGGGAGTTTATAGGTGGATCCAAGAACAGATGATATCACAGTCTGTGGAATGCATTACAACTGTGCAATCCATGCTGCTAGGGAATCACACACACACATATGAAAACACAACTGATCTTCAAATCTGGTGACCTTGAATCTTCTTGGGATGAATATTACTCTATGAAAAATTAAAATACAAATACATCTGTATAAAACTATCAACTGAAAAACATTTACCTTTTCACAAAGGAAACCAAGGGAAGACTTTCCTTAAAAAGTTGCTCTTCTTTTTTTTAAGTGCATATATTTACAGCTTTACTGTATTTATGTTCAGAATGACTGTTCTCAGACTTAATCAGATCAACATTCTTGTAAATGTGTATTTTTTTCGTAAACTTGTGTGGGCTACTGATCTCTATAGCCCTAATAAAATGAACTGTGTGGCAATTAGCTCTAACCCACCCATATATGTAAGCACTATTACATACTGGGAGCAAATTATTGGGGTAAATCATTAGAGTTATAATAACAAGACCTGGAATATATTGAATATCTGGTTACATTAACATGCAATCCAGCATACCTTAGGAAATTAAAGGAAACATTATCCAAAGAAAAATAATCATCATTTATTTCTGCTATAATACCTTCATTTTTCAAATCTTTTCTCATTTTGTCACATAAGACATTCTAAAGTCAAGCTGTGAAATAAGAAATTCTAAGCGGTAAATCACTCAATTGCTTTTATTTTCAGGAACTTGAAAAACAAGTCACTTGCAATGTTTCTCCATTTGAATTTTGCGGAAAAGACTAACTTTCAATTAGTGTTTTGAAAGAGAAAAAAAAGACAGGTACCAGGGCCAGCCTAAAAGTAGCTGGTGCAATAAAATAGCATCTGTTCACAGAAGTCTCCAGACTCTCACAACTGCTCACGAGAACAAGTGGTTGTGGTTTTGTACTATCTCCAGAGTGGCCTGTTACTTCTCATGAGAACAAAACCAGAAGACCTACTCCCCGTCTGTTTTGTAAATCCTCCCACACACAAGTAGGACAGCCCATGGTGGCAGGACCTGTGGCCAGACCACTTTGGGGCTTAGCCACAACACCTCTGGCTTCCATCCTGACTGCCCTTTCACGAAGCCAGCCTGCAGTCAGCTGACCACGGAGTGACCACGGAGGTCACTAGCACCACAAGAGTGGACTGGAACGTCTTTAGGCTAGAAGAACAGCAAAGGAATAATGCTCAGGGCACTTGGGAATGAGCCAGATGAAAAGGGCCTACAAATCAACATGAGAAATTACTCATCAGCACAGCAATCACCCACAGGGCTCTCAGGGTTAATCAATTAATACTTTATGTAAATCACACATGAGCCTGTCACCTGTTTGTTGACACTGTGGTCTTTAGCAGCCTGTTACTGGATTATTTTAACATTCTCACGAGCCTTGTGACCCCATTAGGGCACTGCACTGTGGTACAGTTTCAAACCACGCCTGAGCTCAGGAGCATTGCAGAAGCACGAAGCAATGTACCTTTCAGCATCTTTGTCTCACTGATCTTACAGCCCACAGTCTTATTGATGGGTACCCAGAACTGCTCAGTCATTCCGGCTCCACTAACAGTAGTGCATATTGAAGCACCAGATTTCAATACAACCAGCCCGCTCAGGTACAGAAAAGCCAGTATCTTTTAAAATATATTTCAAAACCAAAAAATAAACATTATCATGGTTTAGTTTCTTATTTACTATATTTTGAATTAAAACAATGCTTGTATCAAGCCATTTTTATTATTCTTACCCATAAACTCTATTTTCTAGTTGTTTGAAGTTTACATTATTTTGAACTACACTGAAAATAGGAAATAATGTTCTCAGTGAAGAGACTTGATAACAGAGTTGAATTCTGTAGCTATACAGACAGAGCATGATAATTTGCTCTGCATACAAACTTGCCACCAACTCCAAATTAACTTCTTTAGAAATTACCTTAATAAGGTGAGGCCACAGGCCATGGCTCCACACCTAATTGAAAGTTTGGCCTTTGCTCTCAGAAGAGGAACTTTACTGATTTGTTGAGAATGACCAGGTCTCAGCTTCTGCCCTGAAGAAATGTATTCATCAGAGGAGTTTGATATTTCTGTTTGTTCTCAATGTTTGCTCATGTATGTAAAGGTAAGCATGTGCCTACTCTCTTCAAGGATTGAAACCTATATTATTTGCCCCAGGAGGGCAGCATTCAGTCCATATAAAGTAATTACATACATTTTTTTATGTCAAATGCTTTTAATTATGTTTTGACTTCATCGCACTGTGTTTTATATTGATAGCATAGTGCTGCAGAACTAAACCAGACACCTGCCTTGGCTCAAAGGCATGCCTTTCACGTGATTCAGCTAATAAAGTCATATGAATAGGAATTTATTACTGAATTTTATGCACACTAAAGTCACCATCTATATAGTTCAAGACTGGTCTGATCCTTAAGACACTACAACATATTATCTTGCAGTGTTGTGCCAAATAATCTGAGCTGGCCGTGAGTGAGTTAGCCAGGGTACCAGAAAGAGTATGGCCATATTAGCACGCTGGTCTAGTAATGCATAATTTCCCGATCTATGTTTTTTCTAAGCTAATGTATCAGCCAAATAGTTTTGATGGAACGTTACTCTGATCAAATTACTACTGCTTTTATTAGCCAAGTTAAACCCAGTCATTTATACATGGCAGGTATGTGGATATCCCTTCTGAGTCCTTGAAAGCAAATACAATATGAAAAATATCATTAATGTGTTTTTTTTTAAAACAGCAATGTCTCCGGCCCATCCTGTACCATGCACTCAGCATTCAGTGATTGGTCAGATCGAGCACCAAGACTAGAGACACCCTTACAAAACTCTTATTTCTCACGTGGGCCACACAGTTTTCTCTGAACTACTCAGAGGAAGGGATTAAACAGGTTGGTTGAGCAGCTTCCTTCCTCATAAGCAGTCCAGTATAGGCCCTAGGGAGAGGACTGTGATAAGATTCCACATTTATCTTCCAGCTGAACACATTTCTCTAGCCTCTTCCTTTCATACTGTTTCTGCCTTTTCAGTCCTCTTTCACTACTTGCACTAAGCCAAGGTACCTGTAAGGACCTCTAAGATACCTGTAAGGACAGTGATCTCATTTTTGTTCTCCTCCCGAGACCTGGACTTCAGGGGCTTACGTGCTTTGTCATACACCGCAGGGGTGCCTTTGGTCTCTGGCTCTGAGGGAACAAGCACGGCTGCCTATGTGCAGTAAGGGAGTGTGCCCTGTTCCCCCTCTCAGCTGACCTGCTGCTACCGACTAGACTGCCACCAGAGGGATAACCCTGCCGCCTGGATTCAAAACAGCAAGCGAGCCCAAAGAAAAGAGTCCATCTGTTATCCTCATGGGGAACAGCACAGGGTTTAATCCGTGGGACTCAGCCTTTACTCCCTATTCTCATGGACAATCCCTTTTGTGTTCTTCACAACAGAATACAGAGTAGGACTCAATGCAAGCAGATTTTTAGGTAATGATACAAATTCAAATGTATTTTATTACAATTCCCCCACATATTTTCTTGATGGCTTTGCAAGGCCAAAGTTGAAAGATGCTGCCATTTTAGAGGGAAAGAAAAAGCGTCAGGAAGATATGCTGGCTTAGCATACTATATAGTTAACTATATAGTTAGTATAACTATATAGTTAGCAAACAACATACAAAACTCATTAAAAAACTGCTGCTGTAACAGCTCCAAATCAGTGTCAGATGAAATCATTGCTTCCTGCACCAGTCCTTCCTTGCTAAAGACATTCAAGGCTCTTAGCCAGTCTTGCCATGCTTCACGATCTCACAAACCATTAGTATAGCCACTGAATTAGAATAGATGATTAGCTACTTTTTGTCACTATGTTTGTCTTAACATCTCACCACCATTTTCAGTCTTCATTACAGTCTATAAATGGAAAATTAAAGAGAAATGTTCAAATTTCCTCACTGACATTAACTGAAAAAGGAAAACATCTATGATGCAAGAACCGTGGTCTGGTGCTGAACAAATATGGATCTTAAACAGGTCAGACTAGTCGGGCTTATCAGGCCTCCAGTACTAGACAAGTCTGAAAGCATCCACACGTCAGGTCGAGAGAACAACTGCCCAGAGAGGACCTGACAAGGGCTGGAAGCTGTAAGTATGAGAAATAAACCACTATTTAGAACAAAAGAGGTACCACTTTATGAATTCTATTACCTCTCTACCAAATTTATTACAAGAAAATGATTCCCACTTTCTCATACTTAGTGAATACTCTCCTTGATTATTTTTTGTTCTGTACACATGCATGATGTTTTCACTGGCATTCTAAGTCACACAATAACAACAACAACAAAAAGAATAAATAATATAAATTCAGCATACTAATTAAAATATTTATTATAAATGACTTCCCAGAATCTAGCCTTCATTCCTTCTCTCATTCCCTTCTGCTTTCTTATCAATATGATATGGCATATAAGACAGAATATCTATCTGAGCCATACCTTAACTATAGCTTAAGAGACCAATGTACTCACCACTCCAAAAGAAATCCTACTTGAACTTACAGCAATGTTACCAGTGCTTGCCCATATGAATTATTTTACCAGACACACCCTCAGATCACACCTTTTCCACAACCGTTTTGCAATGGTGACTCGTAGTTCTACTGTGATCAACTAAAAGGCCCCAAATTTTTTCTTCCCCCATTGTTTACTTTTGTATAGTTTCTAGACTACAGCATGAATTCTTGCTTTACAATTTGAACATTAAATTAAATCCCACCCCTATTAATACAGACCAGTATCCAGTTATTTTTTGGTATTCTTATCCTCCTTCTTGTAGGCGATGCCTGCCTTATCCACTCCTCATCAACTGTCATTAACTCATGTTTATTTTCTTTGTCCGGGTCATTAATGAAAATATTTAGTCCTAAGAGTGGTCCCTGAGGACCTGCCTGCCTGTAGCCTTACTTCCCCTTTTGGCACAACCCTCCGTCAGTTCTTTTTAGCCAGGGCCTTATCCACTTTACAGTTCTTGCACTAATCCCCATCTAGCCTGCCTTCACCAATAATTTCCCATGTGGCACCATATCAAATGCTGTACTGAAGGCCAGAAAGATTAGAACGACCACATTTCGCTTGTCTTCAAACAAACTATTAGAGAAACCTGGGAACCAAGGGCTGAGTTTAGATAAAAATATTGGTAAGAAATAGGTACCGCACTGGAGGGAATAACAGGAAAGAAAACACTCATGGGAGGAAGAAAAAGGGTAGGCATCAGGATGGCTTGGGCCTTTGAACTGAAATAGGTGGCATTTAGAATTTCTATGAATGACTTTGAAAAGGAAGACTACAGTAAAAACATTGGCTCCTAAATTAAGTTTTCAGGATAATACAAGTGAAGTGTATTTTGAGAAGTACAGAAATAAGGTGAGAGAAGAAACTCCCCATGAACTGTCCTAGGCAATTATGCTGCAGAGCCTGATGATAAGTGAGAGTTGACCCACTTGTGTTTCAGGCAGCTAGCACTGGCCTTTGCGATGCATGGATCACTAACAGCGATGAAATAATTATCCATCTGTGTGACGCGGTTATACTACTAAATTAAGCTAATTGAGGTGCCTCCTATCTCCTTGGCTCTTCGGCTCCTGAGTCTTCCAAGTGTATCCAACAATTCTTCTGACAGAAACAGATACTTGGTCTTTTGCTGCCTCACAGGCTGCACCGTGCGCAGTGCCTAGCTACGTAGTGCAGGGGAAGGGGTTTGTACCATATAACTCATACAGGCAATTTAACCCCTTTGTTTGCCCCGTTACAGATTTATTCTCACATAGATGAAGAAATTACACCGGTTTTCAGTGTGGACTTGTTGATCTGATATATTTCAGATTAAAAGTCATTCAAATCACCATAACAAATACTTGCAATTGTATATTCCATTGCTGAATGGATAAATTCTCCGTTGAATATGACATCATGTTTCAACTATTAATTCACAGGATTTTGGTAAATCACATTTTTTAAATGGACTTTGGAAAAAATAAAACAGTATTTGAATTGAAAAGTACGCTTTTAGTCTATATTCTTTTCTGTGAACATTTTCAATGCAAATTAAACTTAAAAAAATCAAAATTCTCTTTTTAAAGTGACATGTAAATTTTGAAGTGGACTCAGCCCATCTAATTTCTTTTGGACAAAAACTGACTCAGCCACATACTTAAGTTTTAAAAAGAAGCATGCACTTGTTTTCCATTGTTAAGAGTAGTGTTTTATTCAAATGGTAGGTTCAGAGGGTTCATCTGAAAACAAAGGCCCTTCCTATCAGCTTGTGCAGACAATAGAGCAGCATAGCATATTATGATCTGGTAAAGTATGTAAATTCACACATCCTGCATGCTACAAGTGGGAACTTCATTTCAGACCTGAGTAAATTGGCATGGCAGAGGCAGTAGGGAGGCAACTTAAGGAAGGAATCCTAGGGACCAGCCCAGTACCACAGTGTGGCCCCAACCTTTTTTTCTAGCCTCAAGAATGAAATAACAGATGTCAAGATGCTTTGTTATAGCCCTGTTGTGACCTGCCTATAGATTGGGATGTTTGAATTTCATCTCCCTGCCTCCACTAAGAGTCTATTTCAAAGCCTGGTGACATTGGCTTTGTGTGGGTGAGGTGGATTTCCCCTATAGTGCATGTCGGCAAAGTAACACTTGAAATGCAAACCACAAACATTTTCTTAACGGTGCTAAATGTCCTCATTATTCAAAGGCATGGAAACAGGCCAGAAACTCTGTTCAGATTACCAGTGAGCCATTCAAGCCAGCTGTACAAAAGTAGATATTATAGCATGTGAGAAGGTACAGAGAATCTAAGTGACGACTCCGTTGACTGTAGGAACAAAAGCAATGCCAGTATAGATAGTTTATAAGACTTAATCCCTATAATCTGAAAGGTGAGAAAGGATCAGGAGAACTGTATTAATTGAAATATATCTGATTTTAAGATTATGGCTGCTGCTGAGAGATGATCAAGCACATGTTTTAAAACAGTGGGTAAAATGGAAAGGAATAATTTCATGCCTGACATTAGAGTTACTTATCCCAGAAAGAATAATGTTTCAGATGCTGCCTGAACAAGAAAGGGTACAGAAGCAGGGAACTTAGGGTTCTCTCGTGTCCTTCAAAAGACAATCAGTACCATTTTAAAGAAAACAATATTAAAAGAAATGAGACTCAGTGGGCTGAAGAGCCTTTTTTCATTCCACATTCCTGATGTTCTACATAATGTGTCTTTTTTTAAACATTACACCCCTCAGTTAACTCATAATTGCTGTCCATGCCATATGAATTATGCAGTGTTTGATGTAAATTCAGATTCCCTTGCACTGAAGAAATCTAAGGGCGTTTCAGAACCTGGTGTAATTACAAAAGTAATCCCTGTAGACTGAGGAATAAAATTAATATCATCTACTTTTTTGATCCTGGTTGGTTTGTATGGTATTCCTGTGCTAAGTTCCCCTTGGGCTGCTATCAAAGTGCAATAGCAATGAACACCCTAAACTGGTGTAAATGAGCACAGTTCAGGAGAAATCGATGGAGCTAGTGCAGTTTACATCAGCCATAGCTGTGGCTCTAACCAACTTCTCCTGATTCAAATTTTATCCTTGCTGAGTCCTTTACCAAAACTCCCCTACTGAACTCAAATCTGAGTGGAAAACATTACCGACAAAAGCAAAACAAGTCTTGCAATATACTATGCTTTGTATTATTCAACTGTTGAAAGATACCACATTTACCCAAAACAGCAGGAACAGCAGGAGGCCACAGAAAATTAGTGCAGTGAAATATAAGGCAACTGGTAGAACAGTGAACAAAGGAATATTTCTTTAACTCTTTATGTCCATGTTTATTTCTATAACCATGGTCATAAGAGATAATAAATAAAATATATTAGGGGGGAGTCTAGATTCTAAGTGATTTCTGATGAACTCTGAATACTAGGAGTCTCTCAACAAATGTAAAAAAATAGTTATCTAATAAGAATTATGTACATCAATTTTTTTTCAGTCTTCCTAGCACACAAAAATTGATTTCAGAGACTGGTCTTAGGCTGGGAACATATTTGATCAACAAACATACATGAATTTGCTATACCTTCCAGATTTAACAAAAACCCTGTTAGACAATATCAAGGAGACGGGTGGGAATTTTGACTAAATACAAGATCAAAGAAAACAAATTATCCGTGATAAGGTGCTCAGGACAGACTTCTATATGCATTTCTTAGCTAATGTGCTATTTTCAGTTTAGATAGAAGCAAAGTAACCTATCCTAATTCTCTGACTTTCCAAATCTGCAGATATGGTGAGGTCTGGTGCGAGGGGAGAGGAGATCCTGGAGAGGCAGAGACAAGGAATGCTGGGAGAAGCAGAAAAAGCAACAGAAATAGACAGAGAAGACAGAAAACAAGAAGGAGAGACAAGATATCAAGAAGAGATTACAACCGGTATCACAGATGGCTGGCACGTAAAATCAACAGTTCTTAAAGAACTTAAACAAGCTTTCAGAGTGCATTTGCCCTAGGTCAAAGGAATTTGGGCTAATGCAAAGCTTTGCATTTAAGCAAATTCATTCCTGGTATGGAACGAATCCTCCTGGGGGTTATTACAAGTCAAATGAACCATGTGATTGGGAAAAACCAGCATGGATTCACCAAGGGCAAATCGTGCTTGACAAACGTGATCGCGTTCTACGACCAAGTGACCTGCTCAGTTGATGTGGGGCAAGTGGTGGACATTGTCTACCTGGATTTCTCCAAGGCTTCTGACACTGTTCCTCGCAGCTGCCTCCTGGAGAAACTGATGGGTTATGGTCTAGACAAGTGGTCTATATGGTGGGTGGGGAACCGGCTGACAGATCACACCCAGAGCATGGTGGTAAATAGCTCTCTTTCAAACTGGCAACCCACTACAAGTGGGATCCCCCAGGGATGGATATTGGGCCCAACGCTTTTTAATATCTTCATAAGTGATCTCGATGATGGGATCAAGTGTACCCTGACAAAGTGTGTTGATGATACCAAACTGAGTGAGGAAGTGGACACTTCGGAGGAGAGAGCCATACTGCAGGAAGACCTGGATAGGCTGGAAGAGTGGGCTAACAAGAACCTTATAAATTTCAACAAGGACAAGTGTAAGGTCTTGCACCTGGGAAAACATAAGCCAGGAGTGCAGCACAGGCTGGGATCTATCTGGCTGGGGAGCAGCTCTGTGGAAAGGGACCTGGGGGTCCTGGTGGCCAACAGGGTCAGTATAAGTGAACAGTGTGTGGCTGCAAAGCAAGCCGACAGGATGCTGGGTTACATTAACAAGGGCATCACCAGCAGAAATAAAGAAGTCATTACCCCACTCTGCTCAGCATTTGTCAGGCCACACCTGGAATACTGTGTTCAGTTTTGGTCCACAGCATACAAAAAAAATGTGGACAGGCTGGAGATGGTTCAGGGAAGGGTCACCAAGATGACCAAAGGGCTTGAAGCCTGCCATATATATGAGGAAAGGCTGAGTGAACTGGGTTTGCTCAGCCTTGAAAAAAGAAGGCTTGGGGGAAACCTTATCACCATGTTCCAGTATTTAAAGGGTGGCTACAAAGAAGATGGAGACTCCCTTTTTCAAGCAGTCACATGGAAAAGACAAGGGGTAACGAGTACAAGAAACTCCTGGGGAGATTCCGATTGGACACAAAAGAAGAATTTTTCACAATGAGTATAATCAGCCATTGGAATAATCTCCCCAGGGAAGTGGTGGATTTCCCATCATTGGACACTTTTAAGGTTCAGCTGGACAGGGTGCTGGGCCATCTTCTCTAGACTGTTCTTTTGTCAAGAAAGTTTGGACCAGATGGTCCTTGAGGTTCCTTCCAACCTGGTATTCTATGATTCTATGTAATTTGACACTGAGCTTGACTAAATTCAATCTTGAGCTTTCACAATTTATTTTTCCTTCAGTACAAGAATATATAAAAATGAAAGACAACACTGAATTTTGTCCAGAAAGCCTCAAATCCCACACTAGCAGTTGTCATGTAGACATACCTAAAGAGTCTGGGGAAAGAAAGTCTAGTAAGACGCTCTTCAAACATGTTTTTCCCTTAGTTTAATTAAATATTTTCAACACAACCATCAACATTAATGAAAACTGTTCCTTTAACTACTTCAGTTCAACTGTAGCTCAAACAGATTCAGTGATTTAGTGATATTCTTTTATCTTCTTAACCTATTTAACAAAGACATGCTGTAACCAGTGCACTTACAAGAAAGCAGAATTCCTGAAACACACCAAGCACAACTAAGTTTATGATTCTTCAGCAACTTTGTCATTGTGTTTGCTGTGCCCAACCACTCTAAGAAAATTCTGAGACTGCACAAATAGGAGGGAAGATGGGTTCTAAGGCCATGAAGTGCCTGTGTGTAGCATCCTGCTATTGGCCGCACTTTCAGGGATATTTATGCAGGCCTTCTGATGTATTACCCAAGTAGCTTATGATCTTTAATAGAAGGTGTGTATGAAATACAGAAGTGTGAATATTTCTACTTTGCAGAAGATAGGTGAGAGTCAAGAAAGATGATGTGATTTTCCTGAGATAAAAAAAAAAAAGAAGATAATTGTGAAATCGAGGGTACTGAATTCAGCATGGGCAAACTTAGGCTTCCTCCACTACAACACAGGTTAAATAACATTCTACCTCCAGTTTTAACCTGGCAGTCACACTCATTTATCTAACAAGTGGCGGGGGGAGAAGAAACCAGCTCCTTTGTCAGTATAGTGTAAACACAGAACTTTTTGCAAGGATAAAGATCTGAAGAGTCAAACTGAATAGATATTAAGTGCCATACAATTTTAAAAGTCACTAAAGAAATTGCTACCAATGTTTCTCATCCTTAGTATTTCTGGCTTCTGGGTGGTTGGTATTTCCTCACTGCCTATAAAGGGAATCGTTAATATTATGCCTGCTTTGCTGCCTCTTTGTCTCCCCCTCCCCCTTCTTTTATCTCGTCATATAGAGACAAGTGCTGTAGTCTCTAATGAAATCTGAAGTATAACTGTCTAATTGTTAATCAGCCAGTAGAGAGCGGCTGATAAAGCAAACTTCCAGGATGACTTCCAGTTGAGAGTGTAAAAAATTAGACAAAATTGGTGTTTGGTGTACTTTTACCATAGCTTGTCTTTCTGGGTACTCGTAGCCTTAAAATCATATTTTTAAAATCAAATATCTTTCATTGTCAACAAATATTGTTATTACAAATTGGAAGTCAATTGATAGTTTGCATTGACTTTAACAGGATGAACAGTTAAATGACTTGCCCAAGGTTGTATGGGAAGTCTGTATGGAGACGAGGAAGATTTTATTAGCTGTATACATTAACATTTTTTCTCCCTGACTGTGACAGCTCTAAAATTTATTGTCAGTTCCTAGCTAGTGCTCTGTATTGCTATCCTGAAGTAATCTGATGCAAAATTATTTGCTTTCAGTGTTTTGTTTTTTTTTTGCTGTTGTTTCTTTTTCTTTTTTTTTTTTAATGTCCTAAAAAGATGAGGGAATCTGACTTTATTTCTTGAAACTTGGAAATAAAGTTACATTGCTACTGAAACAAAATTCAAGAGTAATTATGTTTCTGTCTAAATATTTGTCAGTAAAGCTTTTCAGTCCCACCTCCCCCTTCAAAGTCTGCTACATTCAAAATAGTTAGTCACACCACGGAGCACAGAGATTCCTTTCTGAACATTAGCCATCCAATCCGGCTTTTTTCAGAAGCCACCAAGAAAACGGTGACCCCTTCCACACACACATAATACAGACAGTCACTCATGCATTAACAGCCATAAACCCCCAAAGGTCGTTTCCATGACAACCCCAGGGTCCTTAATGACCCTGACAGTTCAATGATTTTGTTTTGTTTGAGAGTGAAGGAATAATAAGTCTTCTCCCATCACCCCCTACCCCCTCCGCTGCACTGATATGCTGTTCATTATCTGATCCCAGGCTCAGCCCTGGAGACAGAGCGGCAGCCAGCTCTGAAAGACAAGAGCCCGGCTGCAGACAAAGAGCAGCGAAGGAGCTGAGCGTGCTCAGCATACTGCAGTAGCAGCAGCCTCATTAATTCCATCACTAGCCCGATGAGTTTAAGCGAGTGCCAGGGGTATTACAATAGTTTGTAGCAATATGTTGCATAAGTGAGCCCCAAATCACTGTACAGTTATTTAGAAAGTACATTTTGCATACCACTAGCAGGAGTGCTTTTATTAATGATGTGTACCAGAAACACAATAAGACATTGCAGCTAGTCTGCAGCAAGACCTATAATTTTAATGATGTGATGAATAAGGCAATTAATGTACTTCAATCTATTTCCCAAATGCATCATATTTAACTTTGGAAAACTGAAGAGATATCCAAGAGAAAGAAGTATGATAATGCATCACTAAATGAGCAGGCTATGCCTAATGCTTTGAATGCACGTTTCTCAGTTCTGCTCTTCAGCTGAACCTTCTATTCTTTAATTAGAAATCAGCTACAGGCATACACAGACTTCCATTCCCAATATTAAACACAGTATATTCATTAAACGGTCTAGAAACTAGCTCATTGTTGATCCACTGTCGTTCTTTACGAAATTCCACTAAAAGCCACTTCCATTGTTTACATGAAATTATATACATTCATTCGACCACATTCCAGCATTATCTCATTGTGCCTATTCTCTTACTAGTGTCATATTAAACCAGCTCTTTAGTGACCTGTTTTATGGACACATAGATCTAAATTGCCTTCGTTTTCCTTCACTTCGTAGATTAACTGGGCACTGAACATAAATGGTATAAATTACAGCTTCCAAAAGGTTTCTCTAACTCATATCAATGGCTGTTGGCCCTACAGCTTTCAGAGTGGCTGCAGGTCTCAGTTGTGTGGAGAGGCCACAGTTGTGTCCTCCTCTTCCTACTCCCGCAGAGGCCTCGGGGCAGTATACTGGGACTGAAACACTCGTTATGGCTGAAAAGTCCCTGGTTTTTCTTTATAAGTAAATAGGTTATTGTTAGGACAGCTTTGTACCTGTAACACAAGAGGTGATCCAACCTTTCTAATGACAGAGAGAGTTGTCTTTAATGTGCTTTAGAACAAGTTATATTCATTTCTCTGTATTCAACTTTATTGTATAAGGTTCAATCCTTTGATGTAGTGAAGTCCTTAACTCCAGATTGCTTCAGGTGAAACGCGGTATGGCACAATACCTCAGGGTGTGCTCATCCCTCAGAACAAAGGTCCCACAACATAGCCATCCATAAGGACTGTCCCTAACTCTTTAGTTCAACACTTTGCCTTTTCTCCAGAAAAATATTTTAGGCAAACGAGTATTCCCAAAGAAATCATCTCTCTAAGTAACGGAAGTCAACGTGCTCCTTGAATTTTTGCTGCTAATCATATGCTTATATTCAGTCCTTATTTGGGTAAAGTTACTCAGTACTTTATGGGATAAAAAAATTAAAAAGAAAAATATAAAATTTTGCCTTATTCTGAAGAGTGAAATCTAATGTGAATCAAAGTAGTTGCAGAGGAAGTCAGCATTAGGACTGAAGCACAGGCACTAGACCCCTCTGCACTTTCCTAGCACTCAATTTCCACTCCCTCAAATATAATGATACGCCTTTTAATCTTGCCTTCACTCAGTTTATTCCTCTTCACTACAACCTAATGCAAGGTCACTGGAAAGTCAGAGTAAGAGGCAGCACAGCAACCTCCAAGCCTCATGCAGGAAGGAAAAGAGATTTAAAGAAAAAAGTTAGCATCTTGCTTCTGCAGCTAATCGTTCTCAGCAGCATGTCTTGATTGTATACTACAAAGAAAATCCAAACTATCAGTTACAGACGTACTATAGCCTATGTGCTCCCCAAACACGACATTTCCTCCCGCCATCTATGTTTCTCTCCATGTTGGCAGAGCTTTCCAAGTTCTGCAGAGCTTCCCCAGAGAGCAATGTACACGCCTTCCTAAACAACTCCTTTGCCTCTCAGTTTTATTACCATGTTCTATGCATACCCTGTGTTAGGCAGAACTAGTCTTGGTCTGCTAGCAACTAAATATGCCCAGAGGTGTGGATTCTCTCCTCCAAGTGTACACACAGTTCTCATTTATGTTAATGACAGCTGTGCACCTTATCATAAAGAGGAACAGGAAGATTCCTAAAAGCACCTAACCTGAGGAAAACCTAGCTGGGGAGCGCAATGATGTTCTGTGCATGTCCATAGGATGCAGCCCTCTGATTTCACCTAGTTTTCATAAACAACGTAAAGTCTGAGGTGATGAGGGAAAGAAATTAAGCACCAGGTATGTCAGGTTTCCTATACAGCCTCCAAATGTAACTACACCATCTGTTTCTGGCCTTACAACAGTATAACACAGCCAGCTATGAAACACAATGTGTAGCCCTGCAGAAATTTGGAGAGTTTTTATTATTTCTGTCACAACTAGAAAGACTCAGAGAACCTGGATGAGATTAGGAACCTACTGAAGAGTCTCTCCTCAGAAAATGCATAGCATAAGTGTCTCTTCCCCAGTAAGGTTAGACACAAAACAGGCAAGACAGACAAAATAACTGGTTATCTCCATTCTACACACTAGCAGCAGAGGCATAGACAAAGTCAGTTTCCCAAGATTACAATAACAGGAAGCAGGAAAAGACGGTAAATTTCCTGAGATCTATCCCATCTCTCTCACTACATGAACAACTTTCCCCCCCATCTCATTCCCTTCAGCTGTTCACGAAACAAAAATGTGTCCAATGGCATTTTTTTTGTGGGATTCTCTCTTTCTTACATTTCATGTTGTTACAGTGATATGGCACATAGTAACGAACAACAGTTCAAGTTCCCTTTCCATCAGGGAACAGAAGAGTTCTAATGGACCAGGTTCTAGTGCCTTTTAGGAGAGAAACCCTACTAAGAAAGTGACAGATTGAAGCAACATAGGACGTGTCCCTGCAGCTTTCACTTCTGTTTATAATCCCAATTTGCAGGGACAATTCTAAAAGGTGTTATTGTACACAATTATGTACAAAACAAGTATGGTGCAGAAAGAAGTGGAGAAAAATGTGGTTTAGATTGAAGGACCATGTGGAATGCGGCAAATCTGAATATGTATAAGGCAAGCCTTTCTCAAGTGAATGTTAGTAATGAGGCGAAAAAAGTCAAGAATACAGTGTCTGCAAACCATGATTCATCCCTTCCAACACCACTACTATTAAGTATGATTTTATTAATTTATTTGTAAAAATAAAGATTTCGAGTTTGCACATATATACTGTCTTGTGAAATAAAATTGCAACAAAGTAAAAGGATTTTCATGGCTAAAGCAGAGGTCTAGGAATGAGGACTGGAGGATTCTGTTTCTATTTTTTATTTCGCTTCCTACCTCCTATATGGATCTGAGCAAGCCACTTCACCTAAGCTTCTGTAATATGTGTCCTAAATGCCTCAGGTGATGTGAAATGTACTTAGGGTTATAAAACATTTTAAGATAACAAGATGAATGATGATTCAAAGCGAGGATAAGTGTAAGATAGTCTTAGCTATGCATAGTTAATTATTTACATTAATGTAATATCTCTCTTTGCTTATATATAAAATAAATTTATGTTGAATCAAAGAGAGAAATTTCTTGAAGTACTGTAATTTAAGGAGCCATTTGAAAATATGCATTTCACCTTTTTTTTAATGGTACTGCTCATAGCTATAATTTCCATGGTAAAGAAAAGACAGGCACCTGAAATCAAAGTGTTAGAATAACAAGCCTTTTCCATTTCATTGTTAAGAGCAGGACAATAACTGCTAAAGTTCAGCTACAGCAGACCTGAAAAAAACATTTTTTTTATTACCTGGTTTGCTAAAATGTAATCTATGGCAATTTGCCCAGGCCTCCTAAGGTTGAATCAGAAGACACTACTGTTATTCCTCTCAGTACTAGTTGTTTGTGCTAGTCTAGGCACAGTTGGATGTCAAGAAACAGGCTTCTACTGCCAGGAGGACAGGTATTTAACACTGGAATAAAATACACTGAACCACAGTAAACTCAAGCTTTGATGCTCTGGTTCTTTATATTGGAATTATCAGAAAACTTGGACATATACTGTACTTTTTTTACCAACATAAAGTGGTTTTACGTTATTTGCAGAATTGTTATCAAGTTAGAGATGATTTCTTTAGGTTCTGCAATTAATGACAAGTGAGTATGCTTTTCCTCATACGACAAAGTATCCACGATTAAAACCTAGTGCTTGGCATGGTACAAAAAGGAACTGCCAACGGAGGAATAGAGCGTTTAGCAAAGGTAAAGGAGTAGGTGTTTACATGCTGTAAATCCCAGGGTTTATGTTTATTTATTTGGCCAGGAACTAGAATTCTCTTTCCCAAAGTGATTTTGACACTTCGAAGGACAAGTTTTCAGAGGTTCTATGTGCGGTTTTCAAAGGGTGTAAGGACATACATGTCTGCTACCTACAAAAATCAATAGCTGAAGTGCATGAAAACCCCACTTAAGAGCAGGTTGTCAATTATTTCTGTTGGATTCATATGAAAAAAAAAACCAAATAAAATTTAAAACCCCCTCAATTCCACTCTAACCCTAGTGACAAATACATTCCAAAAGCACCAAAGTCTCCTGTAAACCCTGGACAAGCAGAGAGATGCTTAATTTTTGATAGCACTGTCAAAAGCCATAGCCACTGTCAGGTAAACTACCTAATCTCCAATCTAAGTCCCAGAAAAATTTCACAAATCAGATGTTTTTCCTCAATCTGTTTCACCTTACCTACTCAGAACAGGTACAGCCCCCCGTAGAACTCTGAAGGACATCAATTCATCCATTTTACCCAGTAGTTTTAACCACTTTTTAAGAGTTACATGATAGGGTACAGCCATCAGCTCTTCCTTTCAGTGTGTTTTTGAGTGAAAGGGAACATGACTTCCCTCTTTTGCCTAGAATTAATTCCTAGCAGTGCACATTTGTTTTGTTCACTGCTTCTAACAAACAACTTGTTGTGAATGTAGGAGGAGAAAACCACAGTTTGAGGATATTGAATGGATTAGCCACAAACCAGACATTTAATAATTTCATTCTTAAGAAGACGGAGGAAATTCCAGGTATGAGTAGAAGCAGCATGTTCATTATACATTTCTATAAGGAACAAGACACCTGAGCTGTGGTAGAGAAGGGATTGTACCCTTGGATTGACTAGCATGAATTCTGTCAAAGTTCAGTATCAAGTATTTGAAGCCCCTTGAAGCTCTGGGCCTCTGCTTTTGACTTTATGTCAGTCATTTGCAAGTTGGTTTTTAGAGTGCTGAATCCAAGTCTCTCCTGCAAATCCAGCCTTTGAAAATGTTGTACCTTTAAAAATCTGGTTTTCAGACCTTTAATTTTTTTTGCCTTTATCCTGTAGTTC
Source organism: Ibidorhyncha struthersii (assembly GCA_013398815.1). NCBI lineage: Eukaryota > Metazoa > Chordata > Aves > Charadriiformes > Charadriidae > Ibidorhyncha > Ibidorhyncha struthersii. The sequence goes on from VZSZ01011737.1 coordinate 293,695, forward strand.
CTGCCCCGTGTCCTATTAGCCGGATTGTTTCATCTGTTAAAGATCCCAACCAAGCAATCAAACATTCTGTACTTCCTACCACCACCAGTCTGTGTAACCAGCCCTTGTGCTTCAGCTCTGCTGAATTCCAACTTGGCCCTAACAGGAAGATACCTCAAAAGGAGCTAATGCTTGAGAGCATAGTATTTCAAATCAGATGAGTTCACACTAATTTAAAAATTTCTGAATAGGTTTTCATTATAACTCAGTTGTTTGAAATTACTCACTTTATTTGAACCATCAGGATGCACCTGAGGGCAAAGCATTCCCAAAATGACACAGGTAAGTCAATAATGTGTTGGGATTTCAGATTCTAATCTGTATAAAACAAATTGTTTTAAGAGACCTTTGCTTTCTTCTGATTCTGGGACAATAAGATGTTGACCTGCTCTCCCAAACCAATTTATGAAAAGCACAAGAGTTTACCTAAAAAGCATAGAAGTTCCCCAGATATGAGGGATCATGCCTGGTACAAACATCCTGGCCCAACCAACCGTTCCTGAGCATCGCTAGCCTTTACTGTACACTATACCAGCCACAAGGAACAACATATTATAGACACAGCTTCATTGCCACCCTGTGAACATCTGGAACAGAGGGATCCAGCTCTGGTCTGCTTTATCAAATCGGAGCCAGAAACTCTAGTAAAAGTTTTGCAATTGGTTTCAACATGAATGATTCCTCGTTGTGAGAAACCTTTTAAGCTTTTCTGATCAAGTTATCTATGAATACCTTACTAATTCATTCCCAGAGAAATGATCTAGATTTTCACCTGTCCACATCTATATTAGATAAAGAAAAAACATATATCTTATGCTTTTATTTTCTTTACATTTTCTATCTCTAATTTGTTTCCTCTGCTTCTTTTGTGACTGATGAGAGCAATATTGGTAACCCCACATGTCAATAAGCATTAGTTAAGTGCCAAAAAATCAAAAGATGAGTTTCAAAAAGCAAGAGATTTTTGCTTTCAATTTTGGAGCTTTAGATTATGCAACAGAAAATTTTGAGAGCTTGCCACACAGAGATAGTTTGAACATAACAAACCTTTTGTTCATTTTGCAAGTAGTTGTAAGACAATTCTTGTGGCAGCATAACACTGGAAATGAAAGAGCCAGCTAGCAAGCCAAAAGAGCACTAACAAATCTGACTTAGAGATAGAATTTTCTTTATTGGTTATTTTTTTCTACTTTCCTCCCACTCTTGTGCTCTGCAGCACAGCTGAACTTTTTTATCCTTTTCATATTGTGTTTCCCAAACATGTATGCTATAATGTCTCTCATATTTTAACACAGGGTATTCGTGTTTAAATTAATATGAATTTCAATGATCAATCTTTTTAGATTTTTTATAAAATGCATAAAAATATACTTTCTAGTACAGATGTGTCTATGTCTGCACATATTTCCATATCTACCTATTCACACATGTTTCCATAGGAACATATATTTCAGTAGAAAACATTTTGGTTAAAAGATTCCCAGATTACTCACTTATTCTGTCATACCAAGGACTAAACTTACTTTTTCCATTATGCCATGAACATTGCAGTATGCTGCTACCAATTGCCATCATGAACACACTTTGTAAGCGAGGCCACGCTACACTTGTGGACCAAATGGTGTATGCCAAATGATTATGCAGGCCTTGAGGCACTCTGAGTGTATAAACATTTACAGTACAACAGATCTTTGGCCAAGTGGCCAAGTAATTGATTACAGGGCTATGAATGTCACTGGATTTTATTTATAAAAATCCCATAGCACTGGCTCTACTTCATGCAGAACTAGCACTGGCAGGTTTTAAAAGCAGGATGCTCTTAGGTGAATTCAGAAGCAAGCAATCTTTGGAGCAAATCGTGTAGAACAAATAGGAGCAGGTCTCATCACAGCTACCATTTTTCCTGAGTTCGTGATATCTGACAATTAGGCAAATGTATTACAAAGATACTCTGTCTTGCTCTAACGTAAGTGAACACGAAGAGGACTTCTCCATAGGGAATATTACAGGAAAAGCACAACGACATTGAGTTATGTTAAAAATAATTTAAGAGAAAAAAGATAAAACAGCAGAAATATTTTAAAATAAAATGAGTTGAATGTTAGCTTTAAATACAGACATTGAATAGAAAATGTCAGATGCTGGACAAGGGATACATTATTATAGGATGTATTTTTTCAGTACTATTTACTTTTTCCATCAAATCTTAGTTAACTCTTTTGAAAAGTAGGGAAAGTTTCTGGGGAAAAGCAGAACGGCGTATAGTGATAGCTGTAAAAGTCACATTAAAAGCAAGAGGCACCATTTTCATCTTTAGAGATGGCACTCTTTAATAAACATAGAGCAATAAAGAGCCATGCAGAAGCATGTTGGCCTGTAGTTTTACATCTGCAAAACACAAAGTCCCTGACCCATGAAGTCATGCAGACAGTTAACTTTGCACACTATATTAAGGCTATTGACATAGTACCTCATTCAAAAATGCACATAAAGGCATATTCAAGTGTCCTCTGGAGCTGAGTTTGCTGTCCTCATTACTTCTCAGTTTAAGTCAGTCTTTTTCCTTTCTCTTGCTTCTTAGCTGCACAAAAAGAATGTGTGAGTGCTTCCTAATCTACTTCAGTGCAGTCAGACACAAAGGGTAAACTCACCTTGAATAACTGATAGACAAAAGCAAGCCATAGGTTGGAGGCAATGACCAGTTGCTTGACTATCTAAAACCTATGACTTTGCAGAGCTGGTGAAGAATGTGCTATACTCCACAGCACTTGTCACAAACCTGCTGTCTCTAACGTACCAACTCACATACTCTAAAAGTAGTCTCCAGACACTATTTCCTACAGGCTATATGATTCCAGATCCACCTTTTTCTGCTTTCCTTGAATCTGTGCATTACAGGTCTAGCTGCCTTTTAAGCATCATCTCCATCAGCGATAAGTATTTCTGCAAGCAGACAGGGGGAACTGTCAGCTTCTCCACGTTCAGCAGGACAGCAGTGGGGCAGGAAGCTCATTCCAGAGTTCTGAGTTCACCAGGTGACACCACCCCACTGGCTGTCTCCAAACCCAGATAAACTCTGAGAGAAAAATGATGCATTATTCAGAGTAAGTAAACAGTAAAAAAAACATGGATTTGTACAGTTCTTGCTATAATTGTAAATGGCTAATAATGAATACAGGGAAAAACTGAACAGATAATAATTCTGTGTCTCAGTTTTGATTGCTCTGGTAACCCTCTTCTGAGCAAAACCACCCAGGAAGGACGGGATTCTGTTTTTAATATTGAAAAAACATTTTCTAGAACACTGATACTAAATGTAGCACCAATACTAAAAGTTGCAATTTAAAATGAAACAGATGAATTCAACTTACCCACGATAGAAACTAGAAAATAATTTAGGAAGATTTGTGGTATGTAATATTTACAGTACAATAGCACCCAGAATTACGATAAACACTGTTTAAGTACTCTGTGACTATCAGGAGCAATGCCAAGCTACTTCCTGGCAACTCAATGGACCTGAAGAATACAAAGGTGGTTTTGGGTTTGCTTTGCTTCCCTTGAGGTCCTGCCCTGAACAAAGGTTAGCCAGACAACATCCAAGGTCTCAGAACAGCTAATACGTTTTTCTTTGTGCGGGATCTGTAATTGGAAAGGTTTTGGAGCAGCAGGAGGGCAACCATGCAGTTCTGAGAGGCTAGATAGCTCATTTCATCTGTCACACAAACAAGAAACAAATCACTTCCAGTGGTAAGAAGCCAACAGCAGCATCTCTAGAATAGATATGGAATAGAACTGCTGCTGTTAGAAATGATAAAGACCTATTGATCTGCTAGCCCAGCCACCTGCAAATTTCAGACTGCACTCTACAGGATGTCTGCTATTGTTTTTTTTTCTAGACTGGTTTCAAAAGACTACATATTGATGACCCCACCACTTCCCTTGAGGTTTTATTCCAATTCTCACATATCTCCCTGTCAAGGGGAAGGGATTGCTTAATATCCAGCCTAAATTATGAGTTCCTTAGTCTGTAACTGGATGTCCCTTTAAATAATTTCCTGCTTTCTTGATATTTACTCCCCTACAGAAAGGTCTCCTTTTTTACCTTTATTTAGGCATCTTTGATATTGCCTCAGAAATCAGCCCTCCCCTGAACGGTCATTCTGGTCAAATTTTCTGGTTGCCTTTTCCAGCTTGTTAGACTCTTTCTCTCCAAGCTGTGTGGGCAGCATAGTTTTAGCAATCTGCTGTCCAGGATGACAGGCTCAGAGAATAAGAGAAATCCAAGACTGGAAGGATCTAATTAATAGAAAACTAGGAGAAGCATGTAAATGCAGGGTGTCAGAGCTTAAAATGAAAATGGGGAAAAACATGCTGGTTTTTTTTAGAACCTTTGTAATTGTTTCATGTCAGAAGCGCCCAAGGCTAACCAGCCTTTAGTGGATTGATAAAGGACCAATGTGTCGGGTCTTATTTAGTGGAAGAACCCAATTAATTATTATACAGAATTAGATGCCATTTAGCATTGCTTATATTACTGATGACTCGCTAATTTGGCTGGCTCTGATGTAATTACAATTAATTTACGTCCTTAATCCTAATGCTCTAACCTGGCTTTGATTTAATCAGGTAATGTGGAGGTATCACAATCAAAGCAGCATTGAGGAGCTCACTGTTAAAAAGAGATAATTACACCTTACAAAACATATCCTTCCTACACTCACATGTCTTGAAACACTGAATTAGAACAGTGAAAATTCTCAGTCAGAAAATACCAGATAGCAAAACCCAGTTAAAGTGCAGAGAAAAGCTGAGGATGCTGCTCAAGATTCTTCTTTCCCTTCTCTCAGAATATGCAAGAATAGTTCTAGTTATTTAGCTGCAATCTACAGACCTCTGGATAAGCCCGAAGAACAAGTAGATCTTCATGCCATGCCATCAAGAGAGCTGAACTGCCTGCAACATCTAGAAGAACATACCAGTGCAAATCAAAATAACAGCAACAGAGACCTCAATTCAGGTTTGCCCTGGTGAAAAGACAAAGCAAAAGCAAGTAATGATCCCCTTCTTCTGGGGATGCCGGTCTTTTGCTCCTCTTATGTATCCTTAATTGTCAGCTCCCCTTGGCCCTTTTACCACTGTTGCAACTTGGAGATAGCTGTCCCCTCTGTCTCATTGCAGAAAGACTGGCTTTACAAGGAAAGCTAAAGGTGGGGAGAGACAAACAGGTCTCTCTCTGAGCCATTTCTACACTTGTTAGAGAGCTTGCTTTTGGTTTTGTTGCTGTTGGTTTGTTCTCTGGTGCAAGGGAGACAAGCAGTTTCGAGGAATCAGTCTTAGTCTTCAGGTGCATTCTGTGAAACTGGACCTAAGGCAAGCCTGGATCCATAGCATGTCATTTTGCTGTGGATTTCCTTCCCTCCTTACCTTGCTTCCTGATTTCTCACTGGGCTGTAGATCTGCCCCCAGACCCTTACAATACAATGTAGTCTCTGCCTCATTTTCTCCTATTACTACTCTCGTTAATATTCCTGTGTTGCATGGGTCTGAGATGTTTTCTGCTTGTTATATTTCTACAATGATAAACTATTAATCCATAGATCATTAAGTTAATTTAAGTAATTCTCAGGGAGGTATTTTAGCTACTTATTCACTCTTTAGGATATAACTTATATATGTTCCACTGTGAAAAGCTTCTTTGCTGCTACTGAACTGAAAAGCACAGAAAGTTTCTCTCTCTCCCTTGGAGGCCAGTCTGACAAAAAAGCCAGTGACTTCAGCTGAAGAAAGAATACCAGATCAGAATGCACAGGGGGGCAATGCAAACCTGCTTATTCCTTTGCAAACAGCACATCTTCTTTCACCCCAGAACAGCCTATGTTAGTGAGGTTATCATAACACTGGAAGTTAGACAGTTCACAAGCTGAAATGCCAGAAAGTGTGGAGGGAACTTAATTTCAGTTACTTTGGTTATGTTGCTTTGCAACCATCAAAATGCCCTTATTTCGTATAACCATGCTGCTATAAGCTGGAGTACAGTTACAAAACACTAAGCTCTACCGTTACTGATGGCAACCGAAGGAACTGCCATAACTTACTGTCTTGTGTTTTGTTAAATAAAAGGCAGACAGAATAGGAAAGACCCTGCACGGATCCTTTTATCAAGTTTTGTTTGTCCTTATGAGAAAGGACATTAGTTTCCACTTATGCTTGCCTGCTATGATACCTTCTACTACATGCAGGGCCAAATCTGTGAGCCTGTGTGAAAGACTGTCTTTAAAGGCCCCACATCTTCCCATCTCTTCTTTTGTTAATTCATAGCGTACATACAACCTTTGCCCAGGTGTAACAGAGAGAAGGTGAGGAGGACTTCCCCTCATCCCCCCTCCCCTTGTCTCATACACATCATTGTATTCAGGCTCCAGCACGCTCAAGCCATCCCAGTTCAGTACAGCACTTAATCTTATCAAATATATGCTAAAGTCTCTGAGAGTTAAGCATACGTTTGTATACTTTGCTGAAAAGAGACAGGCTGCTTAAGCAGAACATCAGAGAACAGGCTGCACACCCTCTTCTGTGTACAGATCCCATTGTTGCCAGCACTTTCATAGTCAGTCTCTAAGACAAGTCTGACTTTATCAAGTTGTCAGAGTTTCCATAGAGGAGGAAGAAGAGAGGGTACTTTTGAGAGGGGAGGAGAGTTGTCCCTTCCATGTATATGAAATCATCTCCCCAACAGCTGAAAGAACTGCAGATGTTTTGTTTTGAGATGCCTTCTCTCTCTGCAGCAGGCATGCTCCAGAGGAGATAATGGCTGCCATCCCACTGAGAGCGCTGTTATATGATCCTCTTTCAGTTATTTGAAATATGGACTTCACTCAGAGGATTCTAGGAATAGCTGCTCCAGCTGTTCTGGAGAGATAGAAAGCTGTCACAGGAGACATCGTTAGACTCTGGTAAAATCAGCGGTTGCACTAAAGATCCCACATAAACTCCTTAATGGTTTGTACCATTGAGTCAGGAGTCAAGGAGAAGTGAAATGTGGTCTATAACTATAAGGCAGTTTGTATTCCATGCATCAAGGCTGTGCTTGAATTTGGCAGACAGAATAGGAAAGACCCTACACGGATCCTTTTATCAAGTGTCTGAGCAGTTACTTGATCTAAGAGGTTTGTATACCTGCAACCAGCAATGTAAATGTCTGAGACAAATTACAAGGCAGCAGCAGTGTTACAGTGAAGGATGAAAGTGCACACAGAAAGGCAAACAAGCAAAGCATTACAACAGCCACTTAATGGCAAACACATTTATTAACATCAAGCGCGATGTTTGTAGGTTTTCCCTGCCACAACCAGCTGCAGATGCCAGATACTTAAAAAGATGAAAGAGTGCAGTGAATAAAATAGAGGATTTTTTTTTTTTTTTCCAGCATAGTCTGCCTGCATTCTTGGCAGTGGAAGCAGGCTCCTAGCTCTCTCTTCGAAGGAACAAAAGCCACGCTGGCACACAGCGAGCAACTTGATTTCACAAGGCCTCCTGGGAAGACCGTACAGGAGCACGGCTCTGTGTCTGGCAGCTGCATCCTTGAATAAAAAGAGGAGGAGGAAAAGGGCACGAAGGAAGGAGCACACAAGGTCTCCATACCATACATGAGAAGCTTTTACACACAATCAGACATCCTTGCCCCAAAGTATTCAATAAAAGAAGTGTTCAAGGTGAACCACTATACTTGCTGCACACCACAGCAGCACATTTCACAGGCTACTGTTCTTTTATTAGAAACACTTCTCAAAGGTTTTATTGCCACCCATAGATTGTAAGCGTTCAGGTTTTTTAAGCATACGAAAAACAATGAAGTAGTAAAACCAAATAAAAAAATTGAAAAATTCAAGATACTTTATAAAGCAAAATTAGCATTCTTTGCTTTTACTTCTTGCTTTTACTCAGGAGAAATATGCAGTCAAAATGCCAGTGGAGAATGGTCATATTTCAGTGGAGTACATCAGTTTATTTCAGCTGAAGGGGTTGACTCAAAATAAGTATTTTATCATGCCAGTGGTATGACATGGACAGAAAACAGCTACAGAAATGAATGCATGACTCAATGGAAATTCAGACAGAGATAAAGATATTCACATTAGTACCGGATTAGTTCTGAAATCTGAGAGTGTGAGGCAAACCTTTCATGTCTATGGTACTGATTTACATCAAGATCTTGATCTGAGTAAGTAAGGTAACAAGTAAAAACTTGCAAACTTCAGAACCTTGAAACATTATGGAGTTCAACGAAGGCAGGACATGTTTCTTAAAAGGTAAACAGAGTCGAGGACTTTCTGTATTTCGAAGTCCTAGAAAAGTTCTAGGCAAATTAGAAAAAGAAGAGGGGAAAATTACTATTACTGTGATAATATTGGTGTCTCAGCACATTTCCAGTATTGGTCTTTTCATTTAACTCCAGTGTATTTAGACTCATGCAGAGAATTAAATTAATCATTATACAATGGAAATCAGGACAAATTTCCTTAAGGGCATATTGACATTTTATCTCTCTTGTTCATTGGCATAGATGTAAACAGGAGCTGCAAAAGAGTGAGAATCTCTTCTCTTGCCTATTTCACATTTGTAAATCACAGTAGGGCTTAATCTGACATCCCCGTTCCTCCAGCAGGGAAGAATGAGGGAGGGCATGCACTCCCTGAAAGTAAACCTCTGGCAGCGCGGCCAAAGGAAATGCAGCGTTCAATTCTCTAAGCAAGATGCTGATCGTAATAATAATACATGTCTGGTTATCTGAAACCATTGTCAAAGACTTTACTTTAGCTATTAGCAGTACCTGGTGGATCAGATTAATTCTTCTTCCTACTCTGATAATTATTTTTTTTTAAATCATAAATACATCCAGTAACTTCAGAAAGACTCCTGGCATAAGAAAGATTGTTGCTGGTATAAATTTAAGAGAATAGAGCCTTGAAAACAAACAAACAAAAACCCCAACCTTTCACCCATGACCTGTTAGTTTTATGCCAAATCCTTGCTAGTTAGGAACTGTTTTCTGTGTCAAACATAATTTCCTGCTGGTTCAATACTGCAAATGTTGCTGTGAGTTTATGATAATTATGTAACCCCAAAAAACCCAGACCATGTTGGACTGTCTACAATAGTCACCTCATTTCTTTGATGGCTGATCACCTTGGGTTAGTAGGTTGAGTATCTTACTCTGGGCAGAATCAAATAAACCTATCTGGTCATCCACTTTACATCTTAGTAGTGGTTCTTTATTCATCTTTAGCCCCGTTGATCTGAATAGTGGCGATCTTGAGCCTCAACCTCTTTTAAACCCGTTTCTCTTAGATTTTGTGTACAGTATCTTATTGCAGCATTTTATTGCAGCTTCTGTGTCAGTAATGGTCTGCTCTTTTGTCCCTCTTGACAAGCCATGCACAACATATTCTATGGCTCTAAAGATAGGCTTATTCCTGAAGACATAAACTGAATAATCATCATTCTATTTCAAGCATAGGCTCCATAGCAATTGGCATATTTATTTCTAATCAACTTTAAAAACGGCATCATTCTGAGGTGCTTAACCACATTACTTAATTTTCGGTCTGTATTGCTATCGATTTCTAATATTCTCTTCAGATATAGGACATCACTCAATAAAGCATTTTGTTTACATAATATGTTTATCTGCCAGCCAAAGAGCTGGGAAAATCTAGTAATATGTTTGTAAATTTAGGATTACAGCTCTTTCATAAATGAGTTGATATGGCTATTTACTGACGTGATGCATAAGTACACACATGGTATTTTTCAAGAAATCTCTGAAATAAAAATGAACATAAAGTACTAGGAAAATTAACTTTGGTTAAAAAGAAAACCAAACAAACAGGAAAAAACCCTCTAAAATATTTTTCTTTAAGGCAGACACTAGCTTTATGTTTGAACTCCTCTTATTTTCTATCTAGAGTAGAGACTTTCTAGGGTTCATATTTTTGGGTGAAGAGTGTTAGTTCTTGATGACTTGCAAACAGACATAAACACAAGATACATCTGGGAAACCAAGCAAATGGGAAATATGATAGTCCAATTTAATTATTAGTTATGGGATGGAAAGAACCATGGATTTATTCAGTGAGGAAAGAAGACACCGGAAAGAACATACAATGCTTTTAGATATTTATCAGTTGAAACCCTGATAAACGTGTGAAAGGAGGTTGCTGTGAAAAGTTTTCTATACAAAGTTTTGAGCCTACTCTCTCTAAAATGCGTTTGAAGCGGACCTCACAAGTGGTACACAGGGTTTTCAGCTCCAGCAATTCCCAACATCTGATACTATGCAGTTACATGGGAACCTCATTTTCCACTGAAATATGAGCACATTTCTATCTCTCTTTGCAAGGACAAACATCAAGAACGTGGATTGAGTATTTAAACTTGAGAGCTTAAAATAGTAAAATCAAATTAAAAAGTACTTAATGTTAACAGTCTTATGATGATGATATTCTAAAAATAGGCACAAATTTTGGTACATAGGATTAATAATTTTTGAACGTCGGGTTTTGCCAAAACTGAACAGTTTTAAGTGAACTGTAGAAGAATAATTTGCTTGCTTATTACAGCAATAATCAGAAGGCCTGTTTGCTTGCTTTTAAATGAAATTATTATTTTCCAAAAAGCAGCTCAGTTCAATGAATTTAAACCATTTGTGAATTCATTACCCATAAGTCCTTGAGAACTCAAAGATTTGTCAAAAAAAGTATAAACTTGATATAGAATATGTACATTCACACAGTAAATATTTAAGTAACCATTTAGTGTGTGCATTTGATGTATTCTGACTTCAGTGTACAGTGCATGATTTCCACATTCCTATTTTAGACAGATGGAAAGTCTTGTTCCAAATTAAGTTAGAGAGTACAAATCAGAAAAGTCAGTTATTAACCTCTACAGTTTATCAAAAGTAATGTAAACACCCTTTGGTTAAGAAAAATGCAATACGACATACCTCTTAAAATAAAGACACAAGACATTTCATAAGAATTACTCGTTCACCTAACTACAGAGCTGAGCAAATAAACCCCTCTCACCTATAGGGACTAAGCTGTATTTAAACATGTTTGCCTTTGAATTCACTTTTGTGAGAACTTCAGCCAAGTTTCTTCAGTTTAGAGAGAACAAACTTATAAATGAAGTTAACAATAATTTCACAGTAGGTGAAACTTGAATGAGCCAATGTGGAAACCTGGTCCTATTAATTAACTATATTCAATCAGGGAAAAGAACATCACCTGTGTATGCAGTCTAAACAATTCAAATTGCAAATATAAACAAGGAATAGCAAATACTCAAAGGACCACTGACAAAAACCAGTTTGTCAGCAATTCACTGCCTGATATTAACAACAAACATTTGCTGAGTAATTGCAATCAACAAATTAGTTGAAACACGTCCAGTTGACAGACAGTTTATCAACAGGAAAAAAGAATGATAAACATATGAGAGAAGTCTTCATAGTCTTCATTAAATTTTGTGGCCCAACATCACAAACTTGAAATTTGGAGAGTTACCACTGGCCCTCCTCCTGCCTCCGCTGTGCTTACACTAATTCTAATGCTATTTACAACATTTCTAGCCAAATTATTTCTGTATAGCTAGATAGTCTGTGTCTTCTGATCGAACTTTGTACTGTAAGATTATCACAGACAATACTTGCTTTATTTGTTTAACTGTATATGTCCTTTAAAAAGAGTAATTGGGTCAGGTGAAACATTGGAGAGAAGGAGACAGTTCTCTCCCTGGAAATGAACTGAGCCTACTCAAGCTCAGAAAGCTAAAACAGCCTTTGGGAGGTGGCAGGAGAAGAGAACAAGAGGATCATTACAGGCAACAGGGGTCCTGATGCTCACATGCAGAAGTAGAGAGTTTGCTGGGAGTCCTGGGGAGCAGATAGTAATGCATTAGAGGACAGCAATTTGCGGGGGGGGATTAGATAGTCTGTTGCAACTCAGAAAGTCAGCATAGTGTACCTACAGAAACATTTTAGTAGCTCAGAAGTGCATTTTTAAAGCAAACTTCCTGATCTTCCTCACTTACCATGCTTTGATTCACATCATGAAGCTGTTTTGGAATATGCAAATTGAACTCTTTTTAGATGAAATTAAACTTGTAAATATTTTCCAGGAGCAATTCTAACGTGGTCTGACAGCTCATGGACACTCAGCCCATAAGACTAGACTAGAGCTAGACCAAAATAACACACTGAAATACGTATGGGTGGGCATCGCTGCCTCAGTATCAAGTATTTTGCTCTACAAAAGCACTCTTATTGCCCTACAATAACTGTTAACATGGTTTGTTAACATGGATATAGCTTAAGGCAATTGAAACCAAGCCTAGAAGTAAGGGTACATATAAACACACAATAGGTAGGTTGAGATTGGTTTATAAACTCCATATTCTGTCTCACCTAGCCATTTCAAGGTTTTCCTAGTGTTAAGTATCCCCTTTCATAGCACAATAAAATTTAGGCTTTTTGAATTTAAAAGCCTTTTGGTCTATTTGGCATGCTCACGCAAGGAAAAGTTATAGGTAGGACCACTTCACGTTTCTTACTTGACCACCATTTGGTCATCTGAATGTCATTCTTTCAGCTCCCGGGTAACTCCTGGAAATGCTGTCTTACACAAACTTTAGTAACAATAATTGTCATTGGTCTAGTCTTCTAACTCTTTTGTCATGCCAAAATTGGTATTTGTACTTGTATCTATCTAATTTATAGGCATAGTTCTGCTCATATGCATACACTAATAGCTGACAAGCAGGCTTATCTGGTCCATCATTCCTAAGGTATTATCAGGATTCCAGCCATGTACACTAAACTGCATACCATAAGGTAAGAAAGGGGATTAAAACCTTACATATTAAAGAATGAACCAAATTCCCATAGACTTAAGAAATAAATTGCTGTACCCAGAAGTGGTATTCTTTTACTTCTGAAATGGGGGATATTTACATAGAAAATAATAGGTATGTTTGGGAACATGTAAGGAGTATGACTAAAACTAAAGAAATCAGAGAACGCTTGGCATAAATAAGCCAATTACACAGGCTCTTGAACTGAAATCTTTAATAATGCATAAAGTAAAATACAGACATGCAGCACAGCTAATGCTTGCAAATGAGCAAGTCTGTGATGCATAAACAGTTTCCCAAAGTGAGGATAACATAAAGAATACAGTACCTAAAAAAATCCCCCCAAACCTCACTCCAAACCAAACCAGGCACAGGGAAATAAAATAATTTGATAAAATAAAATAGGATTAAGAAAAAAGTCTATTCAAATTGCATTTAGAAAAATTTCAGCAGAGAAAATAAGTTGAACCCTAGTGGAGACCAATATATCATAGTAAAACTACTGTAAATAAATTAACATGTTTCCTCACAGTCCACGTTGTTAGCTCAAGCTTTTTGTAACCCATCTTCCCTATTGTCATCCAGCTAATTTCATTCAGTCAATACGTATGTACGCAACTAGTTCAGTTCACAAGGGTTCCTGGAGATAGCTCTACTGTTTCACATTTCCTGCTAAATTTGAACTGCCAGAAGGTGCTGGAATGGAACCGCAGCCCTGAGGACTAGAAATCACTCTACAATTGCAGAAGAGCTGAAACAGTGCAAGTTCCTTCACACCAATACAGAAATGTATTCAAGTAGGAGATTGCAATTAGATGGGAAAGGGCAGCTGGATCTCTCCTGATTCTATCCTGATGCCCCTCCTAAAGCTACAAAGAGGTGCACAGACTCGATGTGGATTGCATGTGGACAGATGAGGAGATGCTGCAAAGACACACCATTAATTTCAAACAGCTGCTTTGCACAGCTCAGTGCAGGCAAACTTCCTCACATGCAGGTAGCTCTCCTAAATTCACCAGGGCATCGTATGGTTGCAGAGTCTTGTGATTACAGAATAAGAGAAGAGAACTGAATTATGTCACAATTTCCTGGGATTTTTAAGGCTGAAGTCCTTTGAGTAAATATTATTTTATATCTCTTAGCCTTTACAGTGCTGATGTGAATACTGGAAAAAGAGCTGAGAGATAAAGCTAATACTCTTCATACAAAGAAAGTTCCACGATCATCTTTTCTGACCGTGAACCAATGGCTTAACTTTTCAGTGATGTTTAAAATCTATTACATAGAATTTCCCGCCTCATGAAATATTTTAAAGCTAAATTTATATTTATAAAATATACCATGACAGAGTATTTATAAAATACTACTTAGTATGTTTGGGCAGAAAATTTAGTTCCATCAAAACCAAAATCCTATCCTAGAATTCTGATTTTTTTCCACACAACACACCACATTTGAAAAAAAAAAAAGTTTGGATCACTTGAAATGCTTATTTGATTAATTTCAAGATATTTAACTGTGCTTTCAAGTATTTTAAAGTTTTGAAACACTTTGGACAATTCCTCCAACTCCTTAGAATGAAAATCTGATCTTAAGTCACATTTTCCTGCCTGTAGTTTTGTCTTAGACAAATTATTATTTTCCACATAAACCCATATTTGGTTAGAAAAAGTGTCAAACTGAATAAAACACTATATTCTGTTAAGTCAAGACATAATAATTTTGTGACTAGTTTTATATCTCTCTTCAGGTCACACAATGCAAAGGCTGTCCTTCTTTACATGTTTTACCTTTTGCTCTATTTATGAATGCAAAAGTGGGATATTATAGGGCCTGACCTGTTGGTCAAACTTCCAATAGCAATTGAAAACAGTCATGGCAAGGTTAAATGTCACTGTAAACAGGAAAAAAAATCTGTTACTCTATCTACAGATCAGACAGGAATCATCTTTGTTTTGGAATGTAGTCTGAAAGAATTCCTACCTTAACTAAGCAAAAAATAGTAAAAACCCGAATGCTTCTTACTACACCAGATTTTCACTCTTTGGGGAATATCCCACAAATTATGTTATGCTTCCCAGATGTATTTTTACTCCATAATTTTGTCACGTGAATCATTTTAACCTGATGTTTGTGTGCCAAAAATGCAGGAGAGATTAGTATTTTAAAATGTGCACCATACTGTTTATATAATGACATAAAACACCGGTAAAGTTTTGCCTCATCTGAAAAAATCATTAATGTAACTTCCTGAGACAGCATCAATTTCAGTTTGTAAGTTTTACAAAAATTCATTCAAAAACTGAGCTGCAAAGGTCATTACATATTACAGGCATGAAATCAAATATAACAATACAGAAAAGTAAAAATTGCATGCACGTTCACTGATTTCATTACAAATATAAATAATAAGGAATATAAAATAATCCATTTGGATATAAAATAATAAAGATGTCTCTTCAGGGATCCACTAAGCATCCCAGCAAAATTAATTACCCAATAACTGCAATTAAATTCAAATACCAGCACCATTAAAATAATCAGCCCACAGAAAATAAGCCAAATAGCCCTCTACCTGGGAGGTCCATCACCTAGGAAGCATCTCTCAGTCCTTCTTCAAAGCTGTAACAGACTGATGTGTGACCAGAGACTGAAAATTCATGCCACTCGGTACCAACGGGGCAGTCAGCTACAGAGGTTCAGCTCCCTCACAAAAATGTCCTTACAGCTACCGCCTCTAACACCTCTTCCTAACAAAGATGATCCAGCTCAGATATCTGTGGTGATTGCAGCTATGACTGCAAAGCACTGGAAGAGAAATAATTCCTTCTGTAAGAAGAATTTAAGCCTCTTAGGGCTTTCAATATCATAATCAAATCTCCAGTCACAGGTTTTACAATCATCAGTTTAAAAATTACCTTTATCGGTACCTTGGTACCTATTTCTATGTGAAGCATATCCAAAATCACAAAGTTCAACATGCCCTAATGTGTTCTGCTGGGTTTTTTTCTTGCCAAAAGAAGCACCACAAGTCTTGAGATGAGTGGCAGGAACGGTGATGGCAAGGCCACAAGCTGAAGTGGCACCTCCCTACCAAATCCACTGTTAGTCTTTGGTCTAGTATGAGTCGTAACTAACAACTTGATCTGCTCCTTATGTGGGACAAATAAAAATATATACTTTCTCAGTCACAGGGTATTTTATTTGGGATTTCTGAAGCCCCTTCCTCCAGCCTCCCATCATTACCCCATCCTTCCTCAGGTACTTCCCTTCAATGCCCATCCTGACTGCATGAATACATGGTTCTGACTGACATTACATGCACATTTTGTCCTTTTGTTTAGGGACCCAAAATCAAGATGTACCTGTGATTTTTAAACAACCTTCATTGAAAAATGGTGTCTAGCTGTAATTTTCACCCTTATAAATCCCAACTATTTTCACTTGTCAAAGTAATTTCTGTTTGCTTGGGAGGGATTGCCAGCACACTTCCTTAGGACACTTCGGTTCGGAAGCTCCAGACTATACCATTAATCTGCTGAGCAGCTTTCGAAAACTTAACCTTACGGTACCTCAGTTTACCTATTTGTTAAATGAAAATATCGTTTACACAGCAGTCCAAGATCTTACACTGAAAGTGCTGTGTAATGTTGTCCGCTTGTTATTTTTATTTCCTGTAAATAGATATTTCTTATTCTTAATCTCATATTTTAATCTTACTCATAAAAATCTCATAGTAAGATGCCAACAAGCATCCAGGTTAGCTACATGTACCAGCTCAAAAAACTTACACATAAAGGAATGAACACTTTTCTAGCCTGTGATAAGTCTGTCCATATGTTCAAACATATCAGGATTTTTCTGTGGTTTTTTTTTGGGGGAGGGGGTGGAGATGGGATTTTTGTTACCATCTCTTACTATAATCTCATAGATGAACACCTTAAAATATGGGGCAAGAATTAGAAAAGCCACTGCACAAAGAAACAATGAGGACAAAAAGTAATTCCAGACTATAAAACATATAAAAGTCACAAAAAATGAAGAGACATTTAGAAAGAATGGAGGTTTTGGCAGGGGAGGGTAAGGAGAATAAAAAGATGTGGCAAGAAAGAAGGGAATATAAGAGAGGAAACTAAGTGAAATGACACAGAGAATTTAAGAATTGTGCAGGGTATGAAAAGCCATAAAAAAAAAATCCACTGTCAAGCCAAGACACGTAGCAGAGATGTAACTGTTCTTATCTTCACTTGAGGGCATGAAATAATTCCTTTTTTAATTTTGCCTTTTTAATCCTGTCAATTGGAGCTGTCACTATGGTTGTAATAGCAAGTATCCCAATCACAATATCAAAGACTCTTCACTGACACTCCTTGAAATAGCATTAATATCTCCTCACTAAGGGCAGTACATTTAAATGTTCTCGTGCAATGTTGTAGCTCCCCTTTAGTCAGGTATCAAGCTGCTATTTCACGCTCTGCTTGTAAAATTATTAACAGCTGGCCTAACGTTAGATCAGCTGGAATATGGTTTGCTACAACAAGACAGTGCTTAATAACGCTATTTCCTACTCTATCAAGTTACTACTGCCTTTGTATTTCCAAATAGCAGAAATGGCTCTTGAGCCCAAAGCAGGATCCAACTTTCCAAGAGTGACAGGCCTGAACTAAGATGTTAGACTTTGATTTTTGGGGTAAGGTGAATTTAAAATCGAAACTTGGATCCACAAATGTTCTCTGCAAATAACAGGCTCAGCAAAGTCCTGGTAAAAATGTTACAGAAAAAAACTTTCTTCCTAGCACCCTTTGTATTTTGTGGTAAGGAACCTTGAAGTGGGTGACAATAAAATGAGAAATTTTCCAACAAAATGTTTTGCCATTAGAGAATTCAAATCTTTCCCACTGCCCCCTTCCCCAAGCATATGGGGCCAGGCCTGTCTTTGAGTACAGTGGTTCCAGGCAGTGCTGTCTGCTACTGGCAGCTCAGGACCTTACAAAGTGTACAATAAAAAAGGCTCAACACAGCTTCAAACTTGCCTTGAACACAGTTATTAAATTCCAAACCAGCACATTTGTGTGGTACTCCTTCCCAATACAGAGAACATTCATAGGGCAGAAGTTTTGGACCAAAACTCAGTCTCGCTAGGGAGTGAGTAAATCCAGCAAAAATACCAAAGTCCTCGCCCCAAAGAGTTCACCATGTTCTTAGGTGGCTGCTTGCTTATCTCACATCTGAGTCCACAAGTTCCTGTGCCAGTTAAATGGATTCTGATATTCAAAAATGAAATAATGACCTCAATCAGTAGCAGTAGGGTAATACTGTCAATACAGGGTGCTTAGAGGCAGGCTACGCTATGATAATATGGCAGTTCTCACATTATATCTGGGGACACCTACTGACTCCATGTTAGACCATGTTCATCCCTGATGTAACTCAATAAATTAAATGACTGGCTGTGCCTAGGATTTTGATCTCACAAAATCCCGAACACTGATATGTTTCAGTAACAGAAATGTAACATCAGAAATAAGAAGGTACATATGTATCATCCTGACTCTTCCTGACTCACTGGTTAGAAATTGAAGTCTAGACGAGGTTTATATTCTAGGACTTTGACTATTTGCCTAGGAAAAGAAAACGGAGGCTGTAGTTCTACAAGTTTTCTCAGAGACGCAGCCACCTCGTTTCCCCCTCACACTTGCTTTTCTATACTTCCCATGAAATAAGCCAGCCACAGTGGTTGTACTAATGCAGTGAAATGATATGTAGTGAAATAATCCAGGTTAAAATAACAGTAACAATCATGGGGTTTTTAACCACAATACAGCAAAATATCTCTTATCTCTCAGACGGTGGGTGAGTACCGCAGAGATAAACTAAAGACAATTTTGCAGAGGCTCTGTGCACTGCTGAAGCAGATTCAAAATGGCAAGATAATGATGTATTGCTTTTAATGCCATTTTCAACTTCATTGTTGCAAAGGCTATCCAAATAGGGAGACAGGTATTCCCTCGGAAAACAACAGAAACATACAGTTCTGTAAGGAAACCCAAAGGGACTCATATTTAAATGTCAAGTCCCTAAATATTTATAGCCTGCGTATAGAACAGGTTAACACAGAGATAGAAGCACAATATGTTAATATCAGCCTCTGAAAAGCAAATTCTAGATATTCACCTCTAGTGTTTGAGTCACTGTAAAGTGGAGGGGGAAAAAAAAAAGAAAAATAACCAAAATCTCACCAACTATGCATAATTGGCTCTAAAGCCAAATACTGCAATTTAGTATTCTGAACTACATCTAGATCATTGTGATGTGACTTGCAGTGACGGTTCAGCCCTTTAGCCACTTATATCAGAGGAGTTGTTATATTTGTTCAAAGCTAAGTGGTATGAAGGAAATATATTGTGCAGGACTTAGTATTCACTACACGCAGTCCAAATCTGTCTGCGTTTAAAAACACGTTCAGATCATTCTTTTGTTCTAATGGCGCTTAACTATTTTGGCATGTTTATTTCTTTGGGAACAACAATGAGATCTGCACAGGTTTTTTACTTAAAAATAAGCATTTGCTAATGAAGTGCTTGACAAATGGAATGTAGTCTGCAAATGTATACAACATGCTGCAGTCAGCTCATCAAGAAGAAAAGGATGAAGAAAATGTTAGAAATGAGTCAAAAACGTGGCTTTTATTTCTTAGAAATTTATCTTGCTTCCTTATGTGGAAGCATTATCTACCCAAAACAAATTGTTCTCTTATGTTTAGACTTAACATTCTGTGAAAAGTATTCTAGGGGTTAAAAAGGATCTTAATTCTGCAAATGATTGTTTCCTCTTTACTCTTATGTTTCCGTGCAATGACCAGAGTGGAAATTACTAAAATATCACCAGAAAATCCTTTTGCTAGAAAAGCAGGAGAAGGAAGCACAGAAGCAGGAGCTCAGGAGATCTGTGTGAAGATTATAACTCGCACAGATTCTTGTGTTGCAAATACAATTTTCACTGACTTCATATGGGTTGTAGGCGACGGATATCTTATGAGGCACATGCAAGTCTTCTGAGCTGAAAATGCATCTTCTGCAAACATGTCCTGCGGAGCATTTAAAGTTCCTGAACATGTTGTCATGGAACAGGAAGTCTAAAACAGCTGCAACATCTGGCTTCTGGCTTGCAGCCAGTCAGTATTGGCTGGTTGCACTGTGAGTTGGTAGTTTGAACTAAAAGAGTACCTAATCAATCAGCTTGAGCCGGGGCAGGCAGCGCTGACTCATAGGCAGCGGTTTGTGGGCTGCCACAACACACAGCTTGTGATTTCTTTCCCTCCATCTGACCAACTGCCTGGGTCCCATGCTTGTGTCAGTGGAGAGTGAGAAGGCCACGGGCTAGAACAAGAGAGGAAAATGAGAGAAAAATGAACACATAAAGACCAGCAGGAAAAAGTGGGGGTAGAGGAGAAACAACCAAGGGCTAAAAGGGGAATAAGGACATAGTAGGAAGCATCAGACCAGCAAAGAGGGAAATTTCAAGTCTGAGTTATAAGAATACTTTCATAATAGTAAATATATAACAATGACACACATTATAAGCCTGATTCTTCTGCTGAAAATGCCATGAGAATGGTAGTTTGATGCAATTTAAACCTACATAGTAGTATAGATTTTCTAATGGCTGCTTTATCCATTAAGAAACCAAATAGAGCCTTTCCATACAAAGAATTAACTTGTTGTAAATGTGTAACAATTACAACACAAAACCTCAAAAAACACCCATCAAATATTTCAAAATTCTTGTGGCTCTTTGACCTAGTCTGTCATGTATTGATGATTTGCGTGTATGAAATTGTGACCATCCCTAACAGATACACTGACTTACCATCCTAGATAATGATGGACTACCACCCTCATACCTTTACTGTCACTCCCACTTCAGCATACAAAAGGGACAAGGGACATAAAAATTTAAAAACTACAAAATCTCATATAACAAGTCAGTAATTAGTAAGTTCATGGACAATTATGTAAGAGAAAATGAAATCACATGATCTGCTGAGGTCAAGCAGATATATATAAACCAGTCATTTTATACCTCAACATAAATGGGCTGCTTTAAAATGTTACAAGGTGCCTTTAAAATGCAGATGATTAATACTGAATGACCTATATACTTATAACTTCTTAAAGGATGTAATACCTAATTGGTTCATTGGATAGGAAGCAACTCAAAGTGGATCTCAGTTCCATTACATTTTCAGTATATATTAGAAGTATGATAAAATAGATTAAAAATTTACTGCTTATATGAAATATTTGTCTAGGTAAATGATAAAGGGAAAGATAAAACATGGCACTCAGAAGCAAGTTAAAGAAGTATATAAAAAGAGACAAAACAATCTATACTAAACTCATTTGGAAAATAGTATTATATGGTCACGTCATTATTATTTCTGTCATTGTGATTTCATTAAGAATTTCATAAAACTTCATTAAAGTTTGGTGTATGCTGAAAGTTTTTCTGTAAGAGACTAAATGGATGAAGTACTTGTGACCTTCAGTCTGGATAAGTACTTTCTGCTTGGGAAGTGTTAAACTGAGTGTACGCTTACATGCCCAGTGGGATTAGAATGATCTCTTTTGTGGTCAAGTATTGTTTTAAACCAGAAGTAGTAATCAGTCATCATCTTTTTGAAAATGCACTGAATTCAAAATTTCCTTCATTGTTTACCAAGGTACAGAACTCAAATATCAAGGGACTGGTATCTTAGATGTGTCACAGAGTCATGAGAAGTGCTAATAACAAAATCAAGGAATAAAGCGTAAGAGATGCAAATATCATGAATCACTGCAATTGAGGAGGTGCACAAGTTAATCTGACAAGAAACATCAACTGACAGTGAATGAATTTACATTTATTTACTAATTTGTAATGCACATTTCAAGTTGATTGACGTAACTCCTAGCCAGGAAACTCAGTCACTTGCTGAATTTAGTAGTATGGTAGGTTTTTATTAAAAAAATGGGTTTACACCTTGGGAATGCATGGATGGGATAGAGGCTCCCTCTGGAAGATGAAAAACTTCAAGAGAGATGTAAACAAGTATTAAAAACAAAAAGAAAATTAAAAATCTAGGGGTTTAGCTATATATAGCAGATTAAAGACTTTCAGATTTGGAGATCGTGCTCTGGAGAACAAAGAAAGCCTCTAGATATTGTGAATTATACCATCTTAATTCTGAGAGATAGTAAAATTTGATATTTACACACACACAACACAAAACAGCCAAGCTGAAAGTAAGATACCTGCTTTCCTGATAACGTATTATTTTTGTTTCGTTCATATTTAGTAAAGCTTTTCTACTGGGGCTATCACTCTTAATTTTGTAAAAAATTGCTGTGGAAACCTTATGGGGTCAGGATGTGTACTTCTCCTCTTCTCTGAAATATATACTGATATAAATATGTTGCAACAACAAATTCAGAACTGATTGAGAAAGGCATTAGCAATCTGGTCTATCACAAAAATTACTTCTGTTTTTCATACACATCTACCATTCACTTTCAGCTATGCCTAACCTGGCAGAGCTTTAAGATCGAAGCACGTGTGTTTGTGCAGACTGAGTTCAGTGAGAGCTCAGGAGCTTGCATCTCTGCGCCTGCCTGCCTCCCCCCCACTGCTTCATGTTCTGCACTCCTCTCCATTCCCAGACTTTGGCAACCCACCCTGAGCTCATTTCTTGTCTTCCTATGGAGGATAGAAATCATTATTATGTCAATATTTAAAGTTGCCTTAGAGGAATCGAAATAGTGGTAGTTACAGGTAGGTATTATGCTGAAAGCTGTTAAATGGGTGCCATCAGTTGTCTTTTATATTTTATCTTCATCCAGGCCAGGAAAGATTTAGGGTCTGCTGACCAGATAATAAGAAAAGTTACCTGTACACCACATTTCCCGTGCTTTCTTATATTTTCACTTTAAAAAAAAAAAAAAAAATCAACAAGGCACTTACTAATTGGCTGGATGAAACTTCCCAAGTTACGAATTTACATCCAGTGCAAGCTCTTGCACTGTTCAGCCAACTAGGAAACATGTAAAACATATAGGGAAGAGGAAAATTAGTCTTCTGAAGGAGCTACACAGTCTTGCAGTGGATGACACTTGATTGTTCTCTGGACACGAGAACATGATCTGCAGACTGCTCATTTGGTGACGTGTTAGATTGCAATCAGTGCACTGCTAGCAGGTAGTCAGTGCAACTACAAGGACAGTTAAGTACCGTAAATACCACAGGAAGTTCAAATTTTGACCCAAGTAGCTTATTAGAAAGTTGAACAAGCCCAGGGAGTTATTTTTCAGTTTAGGGCGATGCTGACTGTGACCTTGCCATGGCTAGAACATCAATATCTATCACTCAGAAGCAACTAGCACATATTAACATCAACAGAACAGCAAAAATCCAGAATTAGAACTGAATGAACAATACAAAATATTTTGGCATAAGATATCTATGAAAAACATTCTGCTAGTGTTGCCCCTGCTTTCTGTGGAAAAAAAAAAAACATAGTTTTCTAAAATTCGTACTTAGACACACTGAAAATCAGTCCTATTCATTTTCAAGTTTTTCTGTTCTACAAGTTAAAGCATTCACTCTGCTAAGGAAGTGAATCCATACAAGCATAGTTATATCAAAAATATTATCGAATAAGGAGGCAGTATTAACTGTCAATGTACTGTCTACATAAGTGTTCACAAGGCACGAACTAGCACCTGGGCCCAGATCTAAGACACAAACTGAAGCAAACAGACTCAAGAAATGATGTGATTATGCCACCAAAGTAAATTAAACAATATGCTCAGTTCTGATATTTTGTATTTCAGTGCCTTGGATGGGAGGTGATGCTGCAGTTATCAACACCAAAAAGTTGAAGGAATTTTCTCCTTCCAAATGAATTACCCTAGCTGTATGTGTGAGGAACTGTTTTGCATCCCATAAATCTAAGTGCACAAAACAGATGGAGCATACCAACATTAGCAAAGATTCAAACATTAATGACAGTAATTGACTCAAAGGGATTTGCTTGACGTTAAACTTTGTAGCTTATTGTGAATCTACAGTGAAACAAAATATTTTTATGTGTGCTTATGACTTACAGCAATGATTTAATTTGATTATACAGTACGATATTGTCACCATTTTCATCTCTGACAGCAAAATCTAAATTCATTGAAACAAAAATCTGAAATTATAAAATCAGAGATGTCTCTTAGAGGGAGTAAGCAGAGTTCTGCAAGGCAACATATTCAACAAAAATCTGAACAGAGAAAGCACATGAAACCAAAATATCATGTGCTGTTTTTAAATGTTACTTATGTTTCCCACGTCGTGCTATGCAAAGCCCTTACTGAATATTATAAGCAATGTATTCTTGGTGGAAAACATAACCACGAATCAAGGCTTTATATAAATATTTGGCTCTTAAAGGGCATTTCTTTGTAGAAAGCCACATTTTAGTGTAAAATCAGCTTTAGCAAAATATTTTCAGCTACTCACATCCAAAATTTTTATATTTTTGTTTCAAGAGCTCCTGAATATTTTCTATATATGTACGGAAACAAGGGACCACATCAGTATCACTTCAGGTTTTTCAGCCTTGGGCAAGATTTTGCAAATAAAATTGTTATCTTCTTATATATTTAAAACTGATTTTTGTTGTTGCTGTTGTAGTATATCTGCGCTAATATCCTAAGCAGCTAATAGGTAATACAGTATTTACTGTTACAGCAAACAGGTTTCACGCTGATTGGAAAGACATTTCATGATATGACAGAAGTATTTTCACACACCTTCATCTGTAGTAACTCCACACATCATTAGCATACCAAAGATGACAGGATAAGGAATATTCATACAGCAGAACCTAGACTATTCAAAGGTGGAAGAAAGAATGAAAAAACTTAGGGTGTTCAATGTAAGAACACATTTAAACTTTCAGGATGATTTCTCTAGTGTCTTTTCAGTGCCCTAGAATCAAGGAGAAAATCCAGAATTTCCTTGTATAAAATGAATCTTTTGAAAGTTCATCGCCTAGTCTCCCATCAAGTAAATGAAATTTAGTGAATTTAATAACAATTTTTCTTTCTTTTTTTTTTTTTTTAATTTTTCTTAGGCAAAGACTTCTTCAAATGAAGTTATCTGCAGCTTTGAGGTTCCAGGTCGTGCCATACCAAGGTGTTTTGGATTTTGATTTTGGGTTTGCTTTTTTTCTGTTATTTTTTAGTTATAAGTATCACAGAGCCAAAATGATAAGCTTGTAGGCAATCTATTTCAGCAGAAGATCTGTCCCAGTTTATTTTTTTTCGTGACTGTAAAGATTTCCTTCTATACTGAATACAGCAAAGAAAACTACAAGACTCAGAATCCTTTTATTCTTCAGGGCTAAATTAATAACACTGAAATTCAGTGATGTTTCTTCTTCTTCCATTGACTGCAGCTATAGAATATGGTTTCTACATATTTCCCAAAAGATCCCCAGAGGACTAGCACTTGAAGCTTATGGCTAAAGATTGAACAATGAAACAGGTCAGCTTGTCCTAAGAAATCAGGTCATTCAGCTGTATTTCATGTTATCATTTTGACAACAGGGGATGGGGGAACAGACGCAGTTGTAAGCCAGCTCTTTGGAAAAACCACTTACAGAACACAGTGAGATAGCAACACTTCTACTGCAAAACCTGAGTTTTTCTTTAATACACAGTCCAATTATTATGGGTGTTGTTTTTTCTCCCATTTTTTCTCTATTTGTGAGGAAAGCAATGCTTAAAAGTAATTTCAGACTGATGATCTCATGTCCTGTTTTTTTTTCTTTCTGGAGGGAAAGCACCACTATTCAAATATTCATTATGGAGAACATTTTATTGCTGTGGATGTTTGCAACAACAATTTAAACAATCACACATTGAACAAACGCACATTTCATTAGAGAATTTCAGTTTGTGGTAAGATGTCCGAAGCCTGAAATAAGAATTTGTTCAATATGTATACACTGAAAAAAAAGATGCCCATATGGTGAGAGAATTCCCATCGCTTAACTATGAACTACAGAGTACACACAAGATTTTCTCTGCGTACACCCACAAATAATTCCAACTTTCTCCGTAAAATCACTGAAGCTATCCTGAGATGGCCAAATGCATAGTTTTGATATATTTTCTAAGTTTTCATCCACAGGTACCATAAAGTGAAGCCAGTGGAGCTGTTTGTTACATAGCCTTTAACTACACCACTGCACAGATGGTAGCATCCAGTGTAGAGAATGGATTGGAAGGATACTGAACAGAATTACAGGGATGGCTGATTGCTGCAGTGTCCTCTGTGGATGCCGAAAGAGCAAGCAGTTCGGAAATGAACTTGGGATCTGCTGACAAGTTGAAACAGACTGAAACTGGGGAGCTCTTCAAAACTTCTAAGAGTTTAATTAAAGCCAGGCATTTTCAAAGTTTTCCCAGCTCTGTTGCAAAAGGTTATACCTGAGCCCAGGTCTACCAACAAAATTGTTTCTGGTCCTTTTGTAAGAATTGTCAGCTGTATCAAGGCCTTAACTATGTTTCTGAATAGTATGTCTCTAAAGCTGTGGCAAACATATAAAGTAAAACACTACAATAAGAAAATCAGAATTTTTACTTAATAAGTATAGGGTTTTAGCATAACATACATTGTTAGGGAATCCTAGAGCTGACCAGCCACAGAAAGCCCCATCAAAAGTCAAATACAGGTAATAAACCTTGAAAAAAACAGTTTTGGATGAAACATCATTACTTTTTGGAACCTCTATTGTAACTCCTGTTGATAGGGGGCTTATGCACACACACATAGATATACACACACTACATTTCCAATGCTTTTCTAATATGTGCACCTTCTCTCTTGAAATAGTTACTTAAGCTCATTTTGTAATAAAAAATGAGAGGAGTAACATAATTGTAAATGAGCGAGAAGGTAGGTCTGTTTGACACATTCTTTAGTGAAATGCAATCGATATTCTGAAAGCATTTCCAAACCCCTAACTGGGCCAATACAACAGAACAGTTATATGATACATCCAACACAGCAACTGATTCTGATTCCTGACTTAAACCCACTTGACTGTAAACAAGTATAAGTGGGAACTGGGAAGTTATGAAAATGCTGTCAGGGCCCTATATTGGCCTAGAAATTGCAGATTTTGTCAGAGGAATGAAAACTGCAAGCAAGCAGGACCAAGCATAGTTTGAAGAACATCACATACCTGGTACCCAGCTCAAAGAGTTATTTGCAAGCCAGGAAATTCTAGGCGGGACAAAAAAAACCCAAAACCATGTACTGCGGATAGCTAGGACTGTGTATTTGTACATCAGATACATGAACTGGCTAGGTGGCCAACTAGCTATACACAACTGTAGAGTGTTGGGCTGCGTGTTGTATATCAAGACAGGAGCAGTTAATGCTATTTGCTTTCTAGTCTCTGGACAGCCAGGCCCTACTGTATTGCTCTGTGACCAGCAATGTACAGTACTTAACTGCAACTCTACTCACAAAGCTTCCTGAATAAATAAAACCAAACTAGCAACTTGTGTATTACATCAGGCGTCTCCTTTAAGGGTCACATATTTATGGCCGCTGGAAAGATCTTGGAAGGAAAAGCCACCATTTTAAATGCATGTAAAAGAACAGTCACATGTATCAAAAGAAGTGTTTCACTGCATTTTAAACAAGTAAATTAATATGAAAGAGCCTGTAGAACTGTTGTCCTGGTTTGAAGTAAAACAGAACCAATTTTCTTTTCAGTAGTTTTACTTTTGAGCTAAGCCTTTTCTAACTAACTCTCTGAAATTAATGGCATATTTTTTCAGAGGGTGCTGGCTTCTAGCAGTTAAGGTCTGATGTTTTGATTTAATACCAATGAATGGTATGCAGAGAGGCTCCTGCTTATACTTATTGCTATAATAACCAAGGTCAGCTAACTTTGCTGTGCACCAACTTGGAGGGTTGGGAACAGAAGAGCATAGAGGGGTCACACCTGTGGGGAGGAGTGGAAAGCACAGATGACCCAAAACTGACCAACAGCGTATTCCATCCCATTTGCCTCATGCTCAGTATAAAAGCTGAGGGATCAAAAGGGTCAACCTCTTTCTTCAATGCCTGGCATCCAAGGAGGACTCTTCATCTGCTTTTGATCCTGATTTGTGTGTTCCTGAATCCAGATCTGGATTCCAGTTCCTGTCCATCACTGAATCCAGTCTGGCACTTTCACAGTGCCTGCTGTTGACATGATCATTATCCTGGGAGCTCAATATTGGTTTTGTATATATTTCACTATTTTCTTATTAATATTATTATATTTTTATTATTCTTTGTCAATCCATAAGTCTCTCTCTCTCTCTCTCATTCTTCTGTCCCTTGGAAGAGAAGATAAAGGGAGTATCTGTTGTTTGTTTTAGTGGCCAGCCCAACCCAAAAAATGACAACTGTCCACTGAGATACTGACCTAGATCTTTCCCTAGAACAACTTATATGCTTATCAAAAAGTATACCTACCTTGCTTTTCCTCTGTCTTTTGATTCTGCGAATCCAAGTTTCACATAGGAGCTTAAATACCAGGCAATATTTAAAAAAAAAAAAGTACCTCCGATCTGTTCCCAGATGAACTAGAAACTGGAATAAACAAGCCTAATTCCAATTTGCAGCAAATCTGAAATAAGTCTGCTTTAGTAGTTAGCCTTTGACGAGAAGGCCAGGCCCTAAGATGTCTGCAATCTTTAAATTGCCACCAAAAATCAAGGGAGCTAGGCTTATTTACACTACCAGAAAATATTCTCTCTCTCTGCTTCCCAAAGATGCAAATCAATTGAAAATACACATTTCATCTACATCTGGAACACTTGGACACACCGCTTCCTTTGACGATAACTTGTTCTATATTGCATCGATCATTAAGGCATTCAAAACCCATGTTGTTCATGAGACACCATATTAAAGAGGGTAAGAAGCACTTGTACCATGGTAACTCATCTGGCATTCAGCAGTAACCACTGAATTCATTTCAACAAGCTTGTCTTTTAAAAGTCTATCCTCCCCCCATTACCCTGGGGAATGCAATATGACTATATCTAGATGTATAGAGAATACAAAATACCCTTCAACATAGCTGTGAAATTCTAACCTCAACTCATAATAAAAAAGGCGCAGAAAAAAAACATCTGTGGAGCTACATGACAGAGTCTTCTTAATATCACAAACACTCTGGTCAGAACATTTGGAAGATACATTATCTAGATAAGCATTAACAGAAAGGCCTATCAGAGAAATTTCACCAAAACTACCACCTTTTATTAAACCCAGGGGAGACTGTAAAACCACCCCATTATTCTGATGGCTTTAGAGAGCCTGTTTTCTCTGGCTAAAACATGCTTGAATGTAACATGAAAGAGATCTGGCTTAACCTTATCATTAAAATATGTGGAAAACCTCCTTAGTGGCAGAGCCAGATTGAAAGAAATATTTTCATCTTGGCAGACTTCACAAAATCAGGAGTAGTGTCTTTTGATCAATGTCTGCCTAAATGCCAGCTTCTTGGCTAGCATTTGAGGACTGAGCTCCATATTAGACTTGCTTTAGCCTCGCCCACACTGGCACTTATTTAAAAGCCAGGGATCCCTCATGGAATTTTGGAATTCTGAAGTCTGGAACATGTGGACTGTGCAAAGTTAAAAAATGGTCCTAAGGCATACAGAATATTTTGCAAATGGAGAGAAAGAAAATAAAGCTCTCCAAAAAGATATGTTCCCTCTGTATCTAAGAGAAATAATGATCACTGTTTCAGTGCAAAACAATGAGGTGAAAAGTATCAACAATAAAAGAATTTGAGAAGGTATTTTTCAAAGAGAGAAAAACATGATGTTCACAACCATAGTTAGAAACTATTCCAGCCTAATTTTAAAACATAATTTCTGTTGAAATCACAAAAGCACATTTGGCATTTTCTCAGTGTGCTTCCACTCAGTAGGATTATTTACACCTTTAAGATGCTTAAACATTGAACTGATTTTTCAATTTGAGTAGAACGGTATCTGTTATTTTAATTTAAGTGATTGCATGCACAGAAATGAAAATTTGCAGATATAAGGTAATATATATAAAAGTATAAAACCCAGAACTCTTGCATGGAAAGGTTTGGAAAGGATACTACAAAATTTGTTTTGAAGAAAAAACCCTCTTAATTAATAACAAAAACTAAGAACAACTACATTAGTAGCAGAAGAATGCGTGATCTTGTCACATAGCTTAAATTTTGTGTCTATTAAAATTTCCCTCATTTAAGTCATCCTAAAGTCTTTGGAATGACTTGCCGATCAAAATTAATTAGATATATTAGATATAAAGTGGACTGAAACTGTATTAAAGAGAGTTTTGAAATAACGTTACATGTGGTACAAAAGTATTAACAAAACAATGGGTTAAAGTTTACCTGTTGTCCACACCGCCCTAAAAAAATGTCATGCATGAAGGCTGACACCCAAGTCTTTATCTACTTAAGTAATTTTGCTCATTGAATTAACTGAGACCTATTATCAAAGATGTGAAAATATCAAGAACCTGTTGGGTCACGTGCCTTACAGCTGCAGAGAGGGATTCCCTAAACATGAGGAATCTCCCAGCTATCTAGAGACATAAAATTTCCCGCAATGGTCTCCCTGAAGGCAAGGCCAGGATATGCTGTAATGGCTCTGGAAGAGTAATCTGCACTTTGGCAACACCTATCCTAAATCTGATTCTCAAGGGAGACATTTATATGTTTTACTACAGAAGAGGCCTGGGATGCATCTAGCATACACTGTAAGTGTGAAAAATAGAAAGGCAGGACCAAAATTTATAGCATACCACCCATGCAGACACACACGATCCACCCTGGACAAACGCAATTCAGGAACAGCACAGAATCCACGTCAATTTGTATTTTCACAAGGGTACTATGGTAACAGACTGAAGGTGGAAAAGGAAAAGGGCTTTTTATGATAAGGCTGAAGAATGTTGGTCCCCATCAAAGGCAATAAGGGCAGGTGTTATTCAAGAGTCCACCCACAAAGCTTAAAATATATTGCCTGAATTATGACAATATCTGGATGAATTATTCTCAGTGAAACCTCCTAGTGCTCTCCAACCTTAGCCTGTTACTGTAAGCATAAAACAAAGGTAGATTCACTTTTCAAGTGGAACACTTTTGGCCTCATGTTAAAATTGAATCCACACTAAATCAGTTTGAGACTGATTTAATAAATGCATTTTTCCTTTAATGTCACAGGTAGATTGCAGTTTCAAGCAGAAAAAAAACCCCAAAATTAAAAAGGCGAAGCACATTAATAACCCATCTTCTACTTTACTGTTGAACGTGATCTGGTCCAGCCTACAATGGTTAGTATCAGGAACTTGAAATGCATCTTCACCTGATATCATATAAATTCCCTTTGAATGTGAAGTTAATTTAATCAGGAGAAAGTCAGTTTAGCATAGACCAATTTCCTGACAGTGAACTTAACAGCTGTATATTTATTTATTTATTCCTCTTTCATGACCGTTTGCTGAAGAAAGAGGAAAAAACAACACCTAGTCAAGCGTAATATTGCATGTGAGCTTTAGTTCATTTTTTTTCCCTCAAAATTCCACGCAGCACAGCTTAGGCTGGTTGTAGTACTGTGTGCCAGAGAGGGAGGAGGACCATTCTTCCCAGCCCTATTTCTTCTCAATCATCTGCTTAGGTCTTGGACATACAGGCCCAGGTGTTAGGGGCAACGTCTACTCTGTTTCCTTCTGCATCCAGAATGCTGAGAGTGCAGAAGGGTAGAAACTTGGCTTTGCAACAGCAACACACTTGCTCTAATTACATATTTACAGAAATGAGAAACTACTTGTGCTGAAATTGTAGAGATTATAAACATTGTGTTCTATATTGTGCCATCAGCTTTTAAGCAGATGGCTCAGTTTATTCAGCAGATGTCCTGATAGCATGATCTATTCCAGTGTTTGACTACAAATAAACTGACTAGGTTGACCAAACCTTAACGAATTCGTGAAAACTTCCATGTTCAGAATAGCTCTCAACAGGAATATTTATATATTACTAGTTTTCTTGTGTATATTACTGCCTCATAGCCTTTTAGATATATATTAGCTTTCCTCTCCCAGAACAAAGAGCTGTCATCTCTGCAAATCTCAGCTGTAAAACATAGTAGTGAAAATTATGCTATGATTTTTTTATGATCACATCTTATTTGGTGTAACATTTAAAGTTCTGAGATATGCAGGATTCAGTGGAATGTATTTGTTGGTTATATTCAGATCTGATAAAAAATATTCATGATGTGAGCTAGAAAAAATTTTAGCTTGTCTTAGAAATGTGTTGTACTAATTCCCTGCTCATAATGGGAGATAAGAACACAGGAAAGGAACTTTTCAAGTCTGTATACTTACATTACTTTTACTTTGGTAGAAAGTGCAGTTGTCTGTAGGAGTGCTAACAGATTAATAATTTCTTTTTATGACTGAGCTAAGAGCTAAAAAAAATAGACACTGCTAGCAACCAGGAGCTAAGTGTACAAACAGATGGGGAAACAGAACTTCAGAACCAAGTCAGTGGTGTTCTACTGAACACAAACTTTCTACGAAATACAGATCTGGCCAGTCATCTGAAAATTTCTTCCAGTGGCAGAAACAGCATCACAAGAAGGAACTATTTAGTTCAACATGGTTAGGATAACTGATGGTTGCATTTTAATAATAATAATAATAATAATAATAATAATACTTTCCTAGGTATTTTAGGACTTCTTTTATTTAAATAATAAAAAGTTAGGAATGTAATGTACGTTGATTCTTTTGAGCACACATTTGATTTTGCCAACTTCTTTTCATTGTATTTCAGATTTTGATGCAGAGAGAAAAATTTCAGTTAAACCTCTGATTTAACAATTATGGTTTGTTAAATGACTTAATTCTAGAGCATTTATAACTCATGGCATTGGATGCAGTTAAAGTATAAATGCAGATATTTTAGTGAATCTGTCTTTTTTTGCTGCAACAACTATTTTTCTGGCTACTGTATTAGCTATCTTTACATATACCTGTGGTAATCAAGTGATGAAATACAGTCATGTGCAATAGACTGCGACAGTCCTTTAAAATGCCCTTGTGACTCTTGCTTCTTTATAAATGCTATAAATTTTAAGGGTAATCCTGTTCCCATTATGTACATGCTTTCATTCTTACACTGATGCTTTTAATAACACCATGAACCAGAAATGACGCTTTGGAAAAAAAACTGATTTTCAGTACACCTGTATCCTTTGTCTGTATTTGCTAACTACTGTATGAAATGTGAAGTTCTACTATTGGTACCCTTTTTATGACATATCTGGGGAACTATCCACATGTTTAAAATTAAGCACATTCTTAAGTTTGTCAACGGACTGATGCTATACCTGTGAAAGACTTTGCTTGTAGAGGAATCAGAGCTTGGGGACTAGAAAATGAAAATCACTACAACATAGAAACCATTACCTTCAATACAACATTATATATTATTGCAGTTTGTGGATCACTCATCCCCAGAGAAACCTGAAAACAGAATTGAGTTAATAGATATAATGGCCATACCTGCAGATGTGGTACAGGTTTACAAGCATCCCATGCAAAGCCTATAAATTTCCCTCCTGAAAATTAATACCAGCTATAATACAGTTTGTGTGCAAAAATCTCTGCAGGCTGAATAGCACCCAGAAATCCAGATGGTTTACTTCAATGAAACATTAAAAAAAAACCCAATATCTAAATGGGCAAAAAAGGCAAGCACACTCTTTACACATAGAGATTGTTGTAACTGACAAACACAGAATAAAACCATCTTCATTAACGCTTTATACTCTCCTCCTCTTCATTTTGCAGCAGAATCATCCATGCTTACTCTTGATAGACTAGGCAAACTGCATGACATCTTTCCGTGAATCAAGCCTATTACTTTACTCAGTTGATCGTAAGTCCAGCTACACCTACCCAAAAGATACTGTCTGATCCTATTCTCTTCTCCATCCCTTTGGAATAATAATTTTTAAACACAGCTTCAGTTCATTATTTCTATTTTAACCAAGTTCTAAATATTTTCTGTTTCTACATTTTTTGTTCATCTTCCTCCCCAACTCACTCCACTTTCTTTGGAAACAGCAGTTGGATGCATTTAAATCATATCAGCCAAACGGCTGCAATTGCTCTTACTCTTGTTCAACCATCAAAGCCAGGAACAGCTGAGACTATTTTGGGTGCTCCCTACAAAATACAAGCCCATTACTATGGACTTATTTTTCTCAAGTCTTTCTTTTTATGGATTACAGATACCTTATACCTTGAGAAGGCTTAGATTTCAGGCTGAAAAATCTCTATAACTTGCTAAAGACAGCACACAACTATATGGATTAACTGTTGTTAGCATTTACTTGTAATCTTCTCAATACCTATACATCATTGATAGACATCTGTGTTTTCAGTGACCATTACAATATACTTCAAGGAAATTCATATTATGGAGTTGCAAATTTGTTTCTATCAGCTTTTGAAAGACAGTGATAATGCTACAGAAAAGATTGACTCATATTCCTTTAGAAGACTTGCGTGTAACTCATCTATAGCCTTGGTTAATAAAATAAGCCTGACTTGAAAACTGCAAGGTTTCCTCTCAAGCTCAAGACGAGCTCTTCTGCATTGTTTCCTGCTAATTGTCCATAAAGAGTTTAAGATCATGAAAACCACATTTTTGTGTGCTGTTTCAATGAATTGCTCTGATTAAGCATAACTCAACATTACTGTTTCTATCTTTCTCCACTGTTAAATCTCCTAGAAAACTTGTGCAGCGTCTCTGTTGTTGAAGTCAAGTAATGGTTAGTAGACAACTAACTGTATCTAATCACAGTAGTAGGACAGATGCCTACTTCTGAGCAGCTTTGTCCTCTGGTATTTGATTGCAGCTTAGAGATGACGCAAAGGTCTGTTCTTACTTCATAATTATGCCAGGAGTCAGGAGACTTCTTTTGTTTCAGAGGGGGGTGCCAGGTGTCAATGCCTGGCCAAGCAGAAGTGAACTGCCATAGAAGGCATTCTGCTGATGGACTCTCTGCACAGCATGAGAAGCCCAGACAAACATATGAGGTTATACTAATTTTGGCCACCAGCTCATTTAAGTGAAAGTGGAGAAAGAGATGGAGGCATTAGGAAACAATTCTTAGCTACCAGGCATCTTTCACTTGCACACCAGTCCTTCCTTGGCACTCCTAATCTCATTCTATTCAATGAAGACATGACAGCTAAACTCATGCCTTTGAACAAATGGCTGTGCATTAGCTCATTTCAGGACCATGTTAGTACAGGCAGATTGCTTCTGGACTCGTACAACTGCAAGATTCTCTACTATTACTTCATACAGACTTGGGGTTCTGCACAGCACTGCATTGCACCGTGAACACGTACTAAAGCGATTTTACAGGCAAGAAATCCAGGTGCCTAGGGATTAACAGACACTTAAGCAATGAGGCATAGTTTATATGCAAATTGCTCTCGGTCCTAGACTCCTAAACTGCAGCTCAGGTGGAACTGAGTTATGTGAATCTGTTTTTAAATCTGGACCTCTGTGCCTTATGCTTTTCAAGTTTTCCTGAAGTGCATAGCAAAAACACAAATTAGTGCCATAAAAAGGATAGAGAAAACTATTTTTCAGTAGAGAACTACTACAACAGTGAGCTTGAAAGTGAAGCAAGTGTCCAAAGGAAAAAAAAAACAGTGAGAACCATAAGACTGGGAAAGGAATAACTTGCTGTGTGAAGCTGCAGGAAAGCAAAACAATACGAGTGAGCTAGTTGGTCAAAGTAGCTTAAAGCAGCCCCAAAGAAGCAGAAGTCTGTCAGCGAGAGAGTTTTCCCCTAAGACTCTGATCCTCAAGTTTAGAGCTTTTAGGCTATAACCAAAAGGAACACAGGTTGTTACAACACAAACAGAGAATTTTTTAACTCAGGCTACATAACAGGCTTGCTTTTAAGTTGCAAGGTGTTTCATTCTGCTGCACAAGAGACTCACTTTTAACTACCAGAGAAATACTTTTATAGAGCTTGCTAATTTAACTTATGATCGGCTTTTTAGCCATGGGCTACTGTCTCCTAGCTCCATCCTTGCCTACTTGCTTTAAATTAACTCCTTAATTACCACTGTACTCAAAGCACCTTTGAGTGTACAAATTTTCTGTTTGAAATAGCCTCAATTTGTCATTCCAAGAAGAGAAAGATGACAGGTATGGGAAATACATACCATAAGTAGTGTTTCTATACAGCTTTTAAGTTTCAGAGCAGACCGTTGTGAATCTTCCTGCTTGCCATGGCACAGACTATACCAGGACACACCATATCTAATATTCTCTTGAGAACTACTCATATGATGCCACTACTATTAAGGCCTGAGCTCAGGTAGACTCAGTAGGTACAAAAAAACAAAAAAGAAACATAGCTAACGACCTTCACATCCACATCTGTTATTTTTCTGAGATTCGATGATTATTTGAACACTTTCCTGTTCCACCTGATCTCTCAATCAAGCTATGAAGTTCAGCTTTCCAGGTATTCCCACATCATCAGTATCACACCACAGGCATCCCTGTGGGAGTTCTCACTTTCACTGGGATAACATGAGGGCTCTGTGGGTTCTCCCCAAGGTCACAGAGGTTTCTAAAAGGATAGACAGGAATCTAGAGGGATTTACCGGCAGCCTGACAGCCACTGCTTTTGGTGCAAGTCAGACTGTTAGACAGTTCTGAAAATCTCAGTTCACGCTTGTTTCCAGCTGTAGGCACCTAAACCTCTTAAAAATAGGATTGCATAAGACTGCACAATAAGGTCATTTAAGGAGATCAAATAAGCTGTAAGTGGCATATGGCTATAAAAATAACAAATGCAGCTGTTAAATGATAACAACTTCTGGACACGAACTGCAATAGCCAGGATGCTTTTAAACCAGCCTTTTAGATAAGATAGAGATGAATAAAAAAACAGTGATAAAAAAAAATCAAAAACTCTCTTCTAAGTAGAAAGCTATAACCAGAATTTTAAAAGTCACAACAACTAACTTTTTCTGTTTTCTCCAAAAGAATTAATTGTACACTAGTTTTCTGTTAGTTTACTGTTAGCAAAGAAATGAAATTGTTTGGACAACACTAAACTAAGTATCAAATACAAATTAAGTTGGACAGAGAAACTCTCTGCTAATGAGGTTGTAAATCTAAGTTCAGGAAAAAAAAACAGTTCTGGTTATCCAATAGTTCTCAGAGTCAGATTAGAGACTTTGGGTACTACATATAAGGTTCAGTGAAGTTTGGCCAAAACTCTGTGTTCTGGAGAACTCCCCACCACCTCCAGGACCCAGCCCTTAGCCTTTCCTCTTTAGCTGATGACTCCTGCTATTGTTCAAGAAGTCCCTTCCCTAGCTTCCCCACTGCAGTAACCCTTTCTCTCCACATGCTCTGGGCTGCTGGGTAAGCAGGGTGAGGGAGTAGCTAGACCAGAGATGGCTCTCATTGCAGAAGAAGAACGAAATGGAGCAATGGGTAGGTCAACCCTGCAGCTGGCAACGGAGAAGGGAGGCATGAGTGAGGGCACAAGCATATTTCCCTGCCCAGCAACACCTGCTACCACACGTATCTTGACTTCTCAAGGAGGAATGGGAGTAGATCAGCTTTATGAGGTGGGTAATACTTGAACACTATTTTCATGGCAAAGACAAGGTAGGCAGTCTGTCGCTGCAGGCAAGTGATTACTTTTTCTATTCTTAGAAGTATCCCTGAGTGAAAGAGGCATTTTTACAATTAATTACAACATGGTGAGCAACAACAAAACACACTACTAAGTCATTATCAGAGACAATTCTATGTATGCAATCATATTCTCATCACCTTCCTATTTATGTAGAATTGTGCTGTGAGATAGGGAGATTGCAATTGCTGCTAAGATACAAAGAAGGCAAGCGACTTACCTGAAATCACAAGGGCGAGTGCAGCTAAGCCAGAAGTGGAACCCATGGTGTCTCATACTGTCACAACGTAAGGTTGCCTCCCATCATATTGCTCTTACATTGGCCTCAGCTAACTTTGTACCAGGACCTGAGTAAAAAAAAAAAAGATATGTAAAACTCACCAACAAGAGTTATCTAGTCATTCCTTATTTACAGAGTTTATAAATAAATCTTCTGTTCATTAACCTCCACTGAGCTGAGCTCTGCCTTCTACCAAAGGTAGAAGCTCAGATTGAACAAGCCTTTCCACGCCAACTGGACTAATTTTAGTCAGAATTATAATGAACTTATAATGAAGAATCATGTAAAATAAAGGTGCACCTGCTTTTAAATACCAGAGATACTACAACTTTAGGTGAGATGAAGCACACTAACAACAACAAAAAAAATCCTTGCATTTCACTTTTCCTAACCATCGAGGAATGATCCCTGAATTTTCTTCAAGGACATCTGTAAAGTGAATTTAATAAACTGCATCATTAGGGGGTTAATTATTATTTAATTAATATTTTTCCTTTTTTTTCCTGAAGGGCTGATATCTCACCTATCGCATGGCTTTAGGCTTGTGTTTGACATAATGATTTTAGAATGTTAATTTTTTTGTCCTAACAAACACTATAGTTTTTCAGCTTTAAAAGCCCAGGGTTTTGTCCTAACAAACATAGATTTGTAATTTTAAACTTCTAGGATTTACCCTAACAAACATCACAGTTTTGAAGTTTTAAACTTTCAGGTGAATAAAAGTCTGTCCCAGTTTGAAAAGACAATTTATTATGTCCCAGGGACTTGTATAAGCACCCTTTAGTACAGGCTTCACCTAATCCAGGAGTACTCAAATTCCATCTATTTCCTTCATTTCTGTACCATGAGCTGCTTTCAGCTGCTTCCATTGTCCTTATTGCTATGTTTATTTACATCTAGTCTTTCATTGTGTTTACATAAAATTCACAATTATATTGGCATGAAGTTTAATTTGCCTTCCTAGTCAATATGGAAAGTCTCAGATTTTGACAATGCACCAAACTTGGAGGAGAAACCCCCCCAAAAGTTCAGAAAAATGCGCTTTGTGATTTTACTAACTGCAGCTACTGAGCCTTGCATCACTGTTCACTGCCCCCTCTGCTCTACCAACATTGCTGTTTGTACAGTTGCATTGCAGGGCTGAAATGATCTTTACCTTAAGGTAAGACTCTATTTTTGTAGGGGCTTGCATTTTTTGCTTAGTTGTTTTTCTAAAACCAGGAACCTTGTAGCTGACTGCTTTGCAGTTTATTTTCAAAAGCTGTTGTACCAGCGCAATTGAAAAGGCAATGGACTGCAGCACCGAAATGAATGTCTGGGGGCAGAGAGAGATGGGAATGTCTAATCTGGCTTCCTTTCCAGAACTGACATGACACAAATATGTTGTTTTCAGTCAAGAAAAATGCTGAGCCTCTAGGTAAATATTTGTATTTATTTGGGGTAAAAGGGTTATTTCTAGTCAGGCTAAGCATCCACTGAAGTATGTAATAATTAAGAGAGGACTTAAAGAGAATGAAAAGAGGAACTTTTCTGGCTGTAAAACACTTCTTTCACCAGTAATCAGCTTGTTTTGAAACAATAAATTCAAGGATCTCAACAATAATGACACAAGTTTATCAAAGAGGTTACAAATCCCATTTTTTTCGTGGGACTTGGGAAACTGAAGCACGTTTCAGAAATCTTGATCTACAGCAGCTTTAATTTTCAGATAAATATTTAAGAGTTAATTTTTAAACATTTCAACAATGGAAAAACTGTGAGTTTAGAAGCAGTTTCGGAGCAAGCCTCAATTTTGTTTTGGGATTTTTTTCAGCTATTCCATGTGCATGATATACATAATACAAAAATACAGTCACAGATGAATAGTAAGGATTATTATTATTATTAAAAAGTGTACACATCATAGACTCCTAATATACAGCCAGATTTGGATAAACTTATTTATAGAAGTTTCAATTTACTCTTCTTCTAAAATCCTGAAACCAAGTACAGGGCAAATAAACATGGAAAGACTCATTTAGCATTTCTCATCAAACAACTGAAAACAGATGCACCAACAACCATAGAAATCTGAATAAAAATGCCATCATTTTGCTCAGACTAAATTGTAATTTTGATTTTACAAACACACATACAATTATGTTTTTACATTTAAGTGTAGAACAAAACATCAAATACCACAATTACCACAGCTCCAGATGGAGTTTTTAGTGTTTCAGTCACATCTTGACACAACTATCCAATGCTAAATCTTGTCTATATGCATAAATCCAAGGTCTCCTCTGCCTTCTCCACACAGTCTACAGGTTTCTTTTAATCACATCATTTGGATGAAACCTCAATTTTATGCCATGCCCAACACATGAAAGTTAGTGCTACAATCCATTAGGCCTGCTTTAATATGCAAGGCAATTATTAACAATTGTTGTTGTTGGGTTTGTTGTATAAACATTCCCTTCATTTGGCTGGTATGTAGTAACATACTATACCGCTTCCTTCCATTTATACTTCTATTACTTCACTAATTTGAATCTGTCAGGACCCACAGGTTTCAAAAAACGCTTTGTTTCTAAACAGGTCTACTTCTTCCTTACTTGAGCCTGCCATCAACTTCTAACAAAAACAATACTTGAATTAAAAACTAAGACATTAAAGAATAATTTTAACTTCTTTAAATGATACCTTTGTATCTCTTGAAATGTTTAAACATCAACTACTTTTGTCGGAAAATTCTCCATGAAGTTTGTATGAAACCCACCTCCACTGAAACAAGTAACAACAGGGCACCATTTACCTCTATTTTCAGCCCTACCTAACTCTGTTAGCATTTTCAGTTCAGTCCAACTGCTTTTGTGATCAAGTATTTCCATTTTATCCATAACAACAAAGTATTTAGAAAATATTTCTTTTCAAAAAGCTGATTTAATTTTACCTCTAGGGAGGTTTTCTTTTTCTTTATCTGGATGGTAATATTTCCAACATTAGAATAGACATCACTTCACCCATATTCCCTTGGAATCTGACAGTTTCATGCTTGCTCTATATTTCTTGCTTGTAATGGGAATCACATCAGTACTGTTGCCTCATCAGTAATTATAGAATCAAATATATTAGCCAGAAACATATGTTGTCCCTTCATCCAACATCAAATCAAACAATAAAGTTATGGATCAAATTCCAGAAATGTGCAGCATTTTCCCAGAGTGAACAAAGCCTCCTGCTCATATTTTCAAACCAATTTTTACGAGCCCTTCCATGATCGATGCACACAGAAAAACAGTATCTTAGAAAGATGATGCAAAGATCCCCTCTGAGCAGGAATTTCAAAACCCTGCTCATGGAACCACACCACCTTCCTGAAAATTTAATTTATTTTCCCAAGGAATGGCTTTTTGAATATTTAAGCTAATGAAACATGTTGTAGTGCACACAATGTGTTGACAGGCTTGTACACTTGCAGAGGTATAAGCTTCAGCTGCACCATCTATTCCTGGGGCATTTTACAAGTTCACTTGGTTTTCTGAGCCAGCCCTGCAGCTTTTACTTAATTTGGAGCACTTCTAAGGTCTCTCTTCTTTCCCTGGCTCCCAAGCTTCAGGATTTCTAGCACACTATTTATCTTAGAGATCTTTATTCATCTTTCAGATTGGGTTTGGAAGCAGACAAGGGGGTTAAAAATTAACAGGGGATCACAGGCAGCTAGACACAGGCAGTATGAATACATAAACCTTCTTCCTCTAGAAAACCAAACTAAAATCTATATAACGTTAGCTTATTGATGGTTTGAGTCAGGATGTCTTATTATACATCTCTCTGTGCATCTGATATTGCTGGTCAAAATTTGGCATCAGTTTCATGCTGGTCTAGCTCCAATACCTTCACTGGAAATAGCCGTGGATTATGTTGTGAGAAAAGGTGGTCTTGCTGTATCAAAGAGAATTTGTTTGGATCTGAAAAATTAAAGGTCTTGTATTTTAATCTAGGCGTATTTTAATACCTATCTAAACGATCAATTCTCTTTCATTCCTTTCCTATTTCCAGAAGAGACACAAAACTGAAATAAAAAGGTGGAGATGCCATAACTAAGACTGCTCAGGCTCAGCCCTGAATGAGGAAACACAAAAATCATGAAAGCCAGACAGAGGGAGTCAAGCCAACACGTTCATATGCCTGTCAGCCAAGTAGTTATGCATCTTCCGCCTAGGGTGATGAATCTATAACCTCCAAGTGTAGCATAGTGTAACCATATTGTATTTCCACACAACAAAATCTTTGAACTTAGGCTGAACCCTGTTCAGGAGCTTTCTACTGAGAAAAGAAACTGTATTTGCATTGATTCTCCTAGCAGCTATTTTCTTCAGAGCAATAGATTGTGAATTCTTGACGGTAGGCCTACAGAGCTGACTTTTTCTCCTGCACTTTATTTACATAAACAGGATGAGCTGTAAATTTCCAAGACTGCAGATGATTTCTTAATGATTTTGCTTTCAAAATACACTTTTTTAAAGGTAGTAAATTCATGCCAATAATTCCATATCTGCTGTTCTATCAGAATACTTTATATTGAAATAGGACAAGTTTAAATGATTTTCCCTACATATTTACTCTAATATCAGATACATTGACCATTTTCCTATATGAACCCAAACCAGCCCATGACTTATATTTACAGCAGTGACTGAAATTGAAGCAAAATAAATCACTGGTTTTTAACAGTAATTAAATGAATAGCAAAACCTTTGCTCTAAATAATAAATTCTAATTTGATTTTTATTTGTATATTTTAGTCATTTGCCTAAAGAAAGGTTGACTCTTTTGGGGTGATAGAATTTGGTATTTCCTTCTGCTGCAATGAATGTATACATATGTATGTAACTTAGTGGTTCTATATGACTAGTTTATGTTTACTTCATTTCTAAAGTTTAGTTTTATTATGTCAGAAAAAATGATTTTGTTTTTTGAGTTGATACATAGCAAGTATATCAGCATGGAAATTGGAATCTGCTTAAAATCAGAAAAAAAAACATCTCGAAATTTTATTTGTTCAATGAAGTTGTCTTAAATATGTCAGTTCATAAGAAAACTGAAGTATTAATAAACTATTTTTTTGCGCAAATGCAATTTAAATA
Source organism: Ibidorhyncha struthersii (assembly GCA_013398815.1). Taxonomy (NCBI): domain Eukaryota; kingdom Metazoa; phylum Chordata; class Aves; order Charadriiformes; family Charadriidae; genus Ibidorhyncha; species Ibidorhyncha struthersii. Next base: position 336,918 of record VZSZ01011737.1, read on the forward strand.
ACATAAGCATTTTCATGCACTTAGGAATTTTAACGTATTATTTCTATTCTTCCATGACTTTAGGAAGGATACATCTCACCTTCTCACATCTAACTCCTAAACACACATTAGTAAGGGGGGGCAGGGAAATTATTGCTTTTTCTATTCTCCCAACTGGATTTTAAATTTTAAATGAACTAATTATAAACTATCTGAAAAAAAACCCAGAAAACTAAAATATTCACATACACAGGGAAGGCAGTGTCTCTATCAACAGCTAATTTAATACTTCAACAAACTAATTCCAGGAAAACTTGGGCAGAATAGTTATACTGCTCTTGTTAATATTTTCAAAGGCAAATAGTTTTAATAGTTTATAGCAGGTATAGTCATTATATACATTATGATATCTTCAAATTCTTTATATATATGCACACTTTTTTAATTACTAAATATATATTTAGAAAGTCAATGAAGATGAAAACAGATTTCATTTTTTTACTACCCTTCAATATAAAAAAACAAGATCTGAATTCTGCACTCTTAAGTTTGTGGGGGGAAATCTGAAAGAAGTGGTTACATGGCAAACTGTGACAAACTCATTTGTCAGGAATCATATGTATTCTCAGAAATTAAAAGTATGAAGTGCATTAATTAATATCTTGCATTTACATAGATAGTCTTTCATCTGAAAGAATCCTGAGGCACTTTACACATAAATCCAAAATATATCTTCACATAACTCAACCAGAATGGTTTTGTGCATCAGCTCAAAGAAATCCTCTAAAAATTAGCCATATATCTAGCACCTCTTTTTCACAAAATAACTATTAGCTACTTCTCCAACAATTCTGGCAAGCAAAATTCAAAAACTCTCTTCTACTAGTAGCACAGGAAATTAAAAGCATCTCACAAATTACTCCACTCCCTGCTATAACTTAAAAGTCCCTCTGGGGCCACCTGACATACTCTTCTTTGATCTCCCCTTCGCCTTGTAAACCACATAGCCTTTACCGCTCAAATTAAAAACATACAGCTTTTTCATCTCCAGTCTCTGCAGTGGTAGCTTATACATTTATGCCATGCCTTATAGCATTGTCAGCGTTATGTTGCTCCTATTACACAATGATTTCACAAAATTGTTCAGTGAAAAGACTCCTCTTTGTGAGTGATTTTCATTCACATGCAGTGATTCTCGTTGAACTTCTGGTTTGAAAACTGACTGACTGGTGAGGATCCTTATTACTTAGCTGCTTACCCTATATCTGCTTCTTTAAGAAGTCAGAGATTCGTGGAGTTTATAATCTATCATGTCATCCAGTAAACAAATTGTTCTTTTTCTTATACAGGAGTCCATTACACTGTACACACACACCAGCTGTCACACCGTCCTTTCTTTTGTCCATCAAGTTCAGATGCTCGTCTCCTGCGGCGGCCAAACACCTCATCATACATCAAACACTTCAGACTATTTTGCAGAATAAGCAAAATTTCCTTTATGATCTCCATAGTGGCTGAAGTCTGCTTACAGTTGTCTTACTAATTCTAGTGACGGTGTAGCTCTCAGTCAGGATATTTTCCAACTCATTGCAACCTAGGAATAAAATTTAGGCTCCACAGTGTCTCGCTCTTTGGTAGTAAAGGAATGGGGGGAAGAGCAGCAAGACGCATCTCTCCTCTCTTTGCATCACCAGCAAAGCAACAAGCACATTTGCAGTCCCTATGCATTGCTAGGTGTATGCTTTGCTATAGCTAGTCAGGTATTTCATCTTCCCTACAAGCTGCAAAACACATGCCCCCAGGGAAAGGAAAAAAAAAGGAGAAAAGTCAAGCTTTCTTTATATTCCTCTGAGATACTTAATTACATTAGGCCCTTACAAAGTAAAGATTCAAGTTCTTGAAAGAATTCTAGTAGAGCTGTGACAAAAACAAACAAACAGGAAAATTACTCATTAAGCTTTCTGTAGTTCTGCCTAACATTCAGCATAATCCCACATCTCCCCAAAACCCTCTGGGCTCAGAACTAATGGAACAGAGCAGATATTTTTTTTTGAGTCTCGCAGTGATGAACCAAATGTTATTTTGCTTTTTAGTATTTGGCTTTCCATCTCAGGTCAGTGCTCCAACATCAGTCAGACTGAAGAAAGTAACTAGAAGTGACATAATTTGCAAAATAGACCCTGCAGCACAATGAAAAATGATGTAGTTAAATAAAAATAAACAGCATGTTGGGTAATTGGGAGCTGAACTTCTTTATTACAAATTGAACAACTTCACAGATGTAGTGAAGTGCAGCTTCTGAACTAGCAAATAGAAAGGCATCATCGTTGTCTGTAATGTGCTATGTGCTAATTTCTCTACTTAAGGTAAGCCAGAATCACCAAAAGACTAGGAAAGGAGCTTCAAACATTGTTTCCCACCTGGACCTATCCAGCTGCTGAGCAGACCCCATCAGAAGGGCAGCATTATCAGGGCTAACTTTTTCCTGCCCTTAAACGGCTGTTCCAGCAGCTGAAGCTTGCTCAGCTGTCAGATAAAACCTGGTCTGCCCCTTTCTTTTTGGTACAGTTCTATGCATGAGAAACTAGAGAAGTGGTGCTCAGAGGGGCTTTTCTGGCATTAAATAACTGGAATGCCCAGAACATCGTCCACTGGTCTGCTAACTCTGATTACAAGGAAATCATTCTAGATGTACAGCTCCAAAAACTAGTTGCATATTCCAACTCAATCGTAATTCAGAGAGTTTTTATAATAGCAAACCATTGACGTTACAATTTCTTTATTTTATTACACCAACAATATGGTCTTCATTTATATCTCTGTTGGGTATGAATTTTCACTTTGAAAACTATTGCCAGTTTCAAACCAGGAGAGGCAATTTAAAAAAAAAAACCACACACATGCTCACAGAAAGTTGTCAAGGCGGACTCTGTTTCATAGCAGGACAGAGTTAAGTCTTAATGAAATAAAAAGGTAACAGAAAACAAAGCAGAAGACTTCCAAAATTGGGTAACATTCTATTTAATACCAGGGTATTAGTCATATTACCAAAGAAGTTTTTGTTACGTTATAATAATGGAACAAAAAAGAAGCTACCAGTCAAATGAAACTATTAGCAAAAATATGACAATTCTGTGCCATGGAATACTTCAATATAAAAACCTACCTACTTACAAAAAGCTAGCAACAATGAACTAATAATATGATGGGGAGGTAATGTAATTCTCAGGTATGAAGTACCATTCAGGAACAGGATCCCTGTATCATGCTGAAGTTTTCATTTACTATGATCATTTCTCCTCAGAGCTCTTTAACCTGTGTCTCAACAATGTCTCTTTCTTCCCTTGCTGTGCTCCTACTTTCTAACTTCTGTTCTGACCTCAGCTTGTTTTTGCATACTTCGAGCATATTTTACCAGGCTAGCTGCCAACCTTCAACATTCCACCCCCTTGTAACAAAGACATCCGGAAATATCTTGTGTTGGATCCTCTATAAACTATTGTAATGGGTGGGTCCTGATAAGAAGATTTTCCCTGTCCATGAAGAGAAACCAGTGGGTTCTCCACATGAGGTATTTCCTGTAATTAAAAGCTGGTCCTATTTACACCCACTTATTTCAGCCAACCAAACTGCATACAACTTTCTTTACACAGGTGTTTTACATACCTGTTATTTTCCACACAAATGATACAGAAGTAAAAACCTGGGTAGGCAGGTAGAATCCCTTACCAAAATGCAGGTTTTTCTTTTCTCTCAACACCAGTGCACATTTAAAAACTCCTTTGAAGTTAGTATACCTAGTTCTGATTTAATATACAAATGTCATTGAGATCTAGTCTGAAAAACATTAACATTCTAGCCCCATTCAAAATGCTTACCCAGGAAAGAAAAATCTGTTAAGAAAGGAGTGATGAAGAGGTCTAGATTAGAGTACAAAAAGAACACTGTGCTGCAGTTGCTAAATGCTTTCCAACAGAAATCTGCTACGGTAATTTCATTGTCGTGGTTCACAGGGATTTTCTTGAAAATTTTACTTGCTACTGTAGCTACACCACTACCTCTGAAAGCACTTAAAAGCTGAATTATAACATCAATGAGCTACAATGCGTAGCACTGTTTTACTTTTTTTTTTTTTTGAAAATTTGCTAACAGAAAGAGCAAATTAATCATCCATCCTTTCCCTTTTAGATCAAATGCAGACATAGTGTATGCAGGTTGCTGAAGCTGTATTTACCAGCTTTGGCAAGAGGGTCCTGATCCCATTTCACTCAAAAGCAAAAATGCCATTGATACCTAGGCCAACAGAATGTCACATATACCATTTAGATGCCAGTGAGTCTAGTTATTTCCTAAACGTGGATGGGTCTGAGCATTCACAGTTACCATTAATTTCCACCAGAAGCATGTGTGTCTGGCCCTCTTAAAATCAGATGAAAGATCCTTGAAGTGATTACTGTGTTCAGAATTAGCACTATGCTTGACATTGAAAGCATCTGAAGCTAAGTGGAAAATCTTTTTTTCCCCAAAAGAACAGTCATCATTAAGAAAAGGAGGATTAATAAATGGCTTCAAATCTTTCAGTTTCTGAAAGTCTTTTCCTAAGTGACTTCTTCTTAGAAGTCATTTATGTGAAGTATTAAATTGCCAATCATTTAGGATCATATAGCACGATCATTTAAACTGTACATGATTCCTCTATAGGAACGATGCATGGCACAAGGATGCCGTGTCTCTCTGGGGGACATGATTGTTACATTTTGGTTGGATTTCTTAGAGCTTCCTATGGTAGCTTGGCAGAGTGGGGTCCCGTGACAGGTATCTCCGATATGTGAGTAGCAACAACAGGTGGAACTGAACTATATCTTTTGAGAACGAATTAGCTTTAGTTCCTAGTGGCACTGAGTTTAGAAAGATACCAGCTTGAAAAAAAGGTGAATTGCTAAGCACAAAATAAACCTTCGCATACAGCAGGAGATGAAACAGAAAGATACCAGCTGAAATCCACTGGCAGATATAGACCAGAAAGATTAAACCTTTTGATCAGCAGTTTTCTTTGCTGACAGAAAACAGCATGAGAACCTCTGAAACTCCTTTTTACTGCTTTTCAGTGTTTCTTGGAGTTCTGTGATTTGTCTCAGTGAAGGCATACTTTAGAGAATGACAACGCTTACAGCTAGATGGAAGGTGGCAAGACCATACAAGAATAATTACACAAGTCAGAAACTTATTTTGGATTCATTACTTACTTGGCCTGCATATATTTATCTCATTATGAACAATATCTGATTTGAGTGATGGCAAAGGGCATGAGTTTGAGGGCTCACTCCAGTGTTCATACCATGAGGGAAGTAAACTTGGCTTTGGTGCCAGCAGCTACTTCACAAAACTCCTAAAACTTACATAAATCTGTCACAGTCCTTCTTTTCAGAGGGAAAAAAAAAACCCAACACATTCTTAAGGTCACCACACTGTGTCAAAAGCATAGTAAATTGATCATATTCTCCCCCCTCTTTGTTAGCCGTACTTAACCAGTCATCACACAAAAATATTGCCATAGTAACCTACAGTGATAGCAACAACAAATAGCAAAGACATAAGGAGAACATCATTTATGTATGGTCCAGACGGTTTTACTCACTTGGAACGTTGCTGAATGATCCCGAATAACAATTTACTTAAAATTAGAAAATTTGCAAATAGCAGAAGAGAGAAGAACTCAGGAATCTTTTCAAAGAATCCTCTTCTCAGTCTCTTTCCACCTTTATGCATTTGTAAACCCCTTTCTATCGTTCTCCCCTGCTGTGCAGAAACTTTCCATATCTGCCACTCAATATGTAAATCATAGAGTGTTCAAGACATTGCATATTTTCCAAAAAACTGGAAATGCAGTTAGTTGTGAAACTATAACATCTGGGTGAGAAAATCATTCTTGCAGAGAGCGACACAGTAACTGATGTTTTTATGAAGAAAACAGATCTGCGTAAGAGCTGATATGTTAGACAGCAGGGCAAATTCTATTGTGATTTATGCATCTTGTAACCCAAATGTAACTCAGACAACCAATTTGCGACAAACTATGATGGCACCTTGGAAGACGATTGCTTTCACTGTTGCTATTCAAGGAAAGAAACTGTCTGATCTTAATTAAGATCTTCAGAAATCAGACCGGTCTTAATGGATATAAAAATAACACCAAAGCAAAAAAAGAAAAAGAAAAAAAAAATCAAAGATTTGCTTCATAGCTTTATCGTGGACTATCTCCAAACAGGGTATAGATGTACAAAGGTGAGACAGACATTGACGGCATCAGGTTAGCAAGAGATAACAAACCAGTACATTAGGGTGTCTCAGTACAGATTTCAGGACAGCAAAGCATTGTCTCCATTAGAAATGTAATACTCTGCACACCTGATATCTCACAGCACAGATTGTGAAATGACTGCAGGCCCTGCAAGGGTCAATTTGGCACAGAAGCCTTTACAGGGATATTAATTGTATTGGTGGTCTCTATGTAAGTCAACAGTCGCACTGCTACAGGGTTTAAATGGTGGATAAAAATAAAGCAATGCCCAAATGATTTCAATAACTAACAAGCTGAAAGTAATTCTGTTGTAAACGCTTTCTTTTAATTTTTACAACTCTAACACTTTCAAAACATAGAACATTCTGTTTTAACCAAGGAAGAACACCACAGTAAAATTCTTCCTATTAGTCTTGGATTCGAACATCAATACAGAAGAAACACCTGACACCAAACCCAAGTGTATTACATAGGGATATTCAGAAGTCAGTCAGTACTCAAAACCAACACGAATATTTCTCCCTCTCTCACTTGCTCCCTGTCTGGGGAATAGTTATATCTCAGTGGGTGGAATTATGATGTTTGACTTGGCAGTGCAGTGGAAGCATCACATGGCTTATAACGAAAGCCCAGAGTGCTGTTTCTATTATTAGTAGCTGGTTATGTCACCAGAATGTTCTCACATGTCAAGAGCAGGTGTCCCCGCTGCTGCATTATAAATAAAATCATTTTCAGTCAGAATTTGGATTTAAAATGAAAGTAGCAGCAAGTAACCAACTATTGCATCTCTAAATAACAGCATGTAGGCAAAGAAAGAAAATACGTAATCTGAGATCATACGTAGTCGTGAAAAGCAGGTGAAAGAGGTTTAAATAACAGAACATCTAGCAGTATGCAGAACAATTTGAAATTAACAAAACATAAAAAGGGTATGAGCATTTAAAGACAGAAATTAGAAGGATCAAAGAAAACAGTCTTTGAAAACCATTTATTGTATAATTAGCTTAAGCATGTGTATTTGGAGAAACTCAAAGCTAACTCCGAACCTATTCTCAGATTTTAAATCAAAGTGAATTAAACTTTTCCACAACTTGGGAAATTTCTATTAGCATTTCCATTCCTCTGGGCATTTCTTGGTCCAAGCACCTGAAGATTTAATATGAAAAGAGGAATATTCTAAGTTTTTACTGGAGAATTTGAGTTGTTTATTCTTGTTAAACTCAAAGGCAACCAAGTTGGTCTGGAAATCAAAGGTCTCAAGTAGTCTTCAGTTCCATACAATATTCCACTAACTTAAGCTTAATCAGTAATAATGAGAATTGATCAGTAATTTTTTCACTCCAAAGACTGTCAAGTTGGTTTCTTGGGTTCAGGTTGAAATTTCTGGACAAGTCATGGTAGAATGATATCTCAGGCGGGTAGTGGGGCACTCACTGGTGTTGTGGGAAACAGTTTACTTCAATGAACAAAGGAAAGCAAGGTTTCCCAGATCTCATATCTTTAATAAAAGCGTACTACTCAGTGCCTTGGAGCTCTTTTTCTCAAGTTTTACCTTGAGAAGCTTCCAAAGGTCTTAATTTCATGTCAGTAGAAAATGAAAAAAATCAAAATCATCACTATTTTTTTGTAGAATTACACAAGAGTTACTTGCCCAAACTTTTAAGAATGTAATTTCTGTCACCTTTCTCTGCTGCTCAATTCATCAAGCTTCCAGCGAATTCTGGGATACTTCTATACAAAGCAGGGTCTAGGACCATGACATTTTATATCTTTGCAAAATAAAGAAATAAATAAGTACGTAGATACATACATAAAAAAAAAAATATCAATTTCATTAGCTTAGAGGTAGTTTCCATTTCCATAAGCCTCTAAAGATAAATGAGCGAAACAGACCACTGTTTGGCATTCTTTGGTGGTTGTTTTTCCTTCTTTAGAGTAAGCCAGGATTCACTCTGCATGTCCACAACCAGCTTTAGATAGCACAGTGCAAGAAAAACTGTTATTCTCTCACCAATGCAGCTGCTACACCAGGAAGAGGTAACGTTCAATAACATTCACCAACTTCTAAACAAGCCAAGTGTCAGAAACAAGACAGTGATGTGGTGTAATGTTGACTGCCAGGTTGCTACAGAGTTCCTACAGGATGATTCTCCATCATGTCTGATGGGGTTCTGCCTGCAGTGTGCCTGTTTGCATAGTAATTTTGTGTGAAATATCCCTGACCACCAGCCTTCTTATCAGAATTAGAGGGAGGGAAAACCAACTTTGCACACCAAAAAAGTAGCTGTTGGAATGAGAAAAGAAAGGAGGGCATGAGTGAGAAAACTGAGAGGCGACCTTGAAGGGAAAACAAAAGATTATTTGATTCTCTCCAGTATAAAATTAAAAGCAATACAGAGACTGATTGAATTCCAAATCCTTGAAAAATCAAACTTAGTTTCTAAAACACAAGCCCAGATTGATGACTGATGTAAATAAATGCAACTTCATTGGCTTGAAGGGAACAGTATCAATATAAACCGTCTGAGGTTTTGGCAAATCCTCCTTCTGAGGTTCAATCAAGACTCACAGGTTCTCAGGTCAGTGGACACAGATTTATAAGATTCATTCCCAACATACTGTGATGACAAATAGATTCAATTACCATTTCCTCCTCATTGCTCACCACAATAAATATTCACTTCATTTTTCATGCCAGAAAACTCTATGCATTAACATCACCAAACCCATATTTCGGCAGACTGAGGGTTTCCACTGAAACTCGCCTGCCAGCTTCTTTTTGTGACTTACCACAAAAAGTGATGCAGAGGGAATTTCTGATAATTATCTGCATCAAAGAAATATAGTTGATTTGAATTAATTTAAGAATGAGAATATGATCTGCATCAACAGCCCTGTAATTAGACATCTTCTCACCATACTAGTACCAGAGAGATCTATCTTTTGTGTCTCAGCTGTAGGTCTAACCTTGGCTTAGAATAACAATTTCTAGCAGAAAGGGAGGATTTCAGTCTCACACATTCATTTAGGCCTTGGACTGTGCTCCGAGAATGCAAATTAGGCTACTGTTAGAGTGAATGACATCTGTGCAACTGGTAGAAATGCACATGTAACTGAACAGATATCATTGACTTCTGTCAAGTCAGCAATGATTCATTATGAACAAGAAGCATATGAATCCCAAACTAAGACACAGAAAGAGTCGCGTCCTGTAATTTTGTTATCCAGGCCTTAAGCGCTCAGAGAAGCCTAGCAACTTGATCAAGGACATGATGGATAGCAAAGTACTATCAGACTCGACTCTCTTTGTTCATTTTTGATCATTCCCCAGAAAGGAACTCACTCTGTACAACATATTTTTCTGGACATCACGAGGCTTATTTCTTTACACAGAATTCACTGCATACTTTATTTCTGAAAAAAATACTGAACCTGAGCAAAATACTTGCTTTGATTTTTCTGGTGGCAAGTAGAAACATTTGGTCAAATCAAGATTTTGCTAGAGACAGTTGCATATGGATTATTCAGGAACTGATTTTTTTTTTAAAGAAAATGTTCCAGCTGTAGTACTTTAACATAAGTATAACATAGTCATTTAAAAAATCTAGTGCAGACAGCGAGGTGAATTGAATAGTGGCAGAACACCTGGGCTCAGAGGGTGGTAATATGGGACACCTATTCCAATTGGAGGACAATAACTAGCAGTGTACCCCAGGGGTCAATACTGCTCTGACACAACATCTGTTCAACATCTCCATTAGTGATCTGGATGATGGAGTGGAGTGTACTCTCAGCAAGTCTACAGATGACACAAAACTGGGAGGAGTGGCTGACAACACCAGAGGGTCATGCTGCCATCCCGAGGGACCTAGACAGGCTGGAGAAATGGGCTGGCAGGAACCACATAAAGTTCAACAAGGGCAAGTGCAAAGTCTTGCACCTGAGCAGGAACAATCCCAGGCACCAGTAGATGCTGGGGGCCAGCCACCCGCAAAGCAGCTGGGCAGGCCTGGGGCTCCTGGTAGATGACAGGTTGAACATGAGTCAGCACAGCAATGTGCCCTTGCTGCAAAGGCAGCTAATGGTATCCCAGACTGCATCAGGCAGAACATTGTCCGCAAGGGCATGGGAGGTGATCCTTCCCCTCTGCTCAGCACTGGTGAGGCCACACTTGGGGTGCTGTGTCCAGTGCTGGGTTCCTCAGCACAAGATAGATACAGACCTGGAGAAATTACAATGAAGGGCCGTGAGGATGATTGAGGGACTGAAAGGCTGAGAGAGCTGGGGCTGTTCAACCTGGAGAAGAGAAGGCTCAGGTAGATCTCATAGATGTATATAAATATTTGAAGAGAGGATGCAAAGATGACAGAGCCAGGTTCTGTTCAGTAGTGCCCAGTGACAGAGCAAAAAGCAATGAGAATAAACTGAAAAAAAATGAACATGAAGAAACACATTTTTACTGTGAGGGTGACCGAGCATTGGCACAGGTCACGCAGAGAAGTGGTGGAATCTCTATCCTTAGACATATTCAAAAGCCATGTGGACATGGGCCTGGTCAATCAGCTTAAGTGGCCTTGCTTGAGTCGGGGGGTGGGGGATGAAAGATCTGACCTCCAGAGATCCCTTCTAGCCTCAACCATTCTGTGAATTCACGAGCTCCTCCCTGGGAACTGCAGAGATTTACAGGGTTCTCCTATCATCACTTGTCACCTGAAAACACATCACAGGGCTTTGGCATGGGAAGTTGCTCTTACAGTGCAATTCAATAATTCGTCCACTTCCATAGCAAATCTGTATTGAAAAAAAAATAAAATCTTGATTCATTTTTATTTTCAGGGTGCACGAATAAGGAGACTGAATGTATATTCACCTAAACCAGGTAGAATTGCTAAAACTGCTAACATACATTGCTAAAATGTATACTAGAATAAAAACATCACTAAATTATCATTTTCTTTCAAAGTGAAAAAGTATAATAGGAATCTGTTTCTCTGCTTTTGTTCAAAATATACTTCGTAACCAATAAATAGTTTCTAGGGAGCTGTGCAGTTTGATGGTTTTTTTTGCTTGTTTGTTCCTAATCTTAACAAAGGTAACAAGATCTACCAAATATCCCCACCCTAACTCACACAGGCACAAACATGAATTCATAAGAACCTCCAACTCTCTGGCGTTTTAATGTTTTATTTCTTGTTCTATTTTCAAGGACTTATTAAAACCAAATAATAAATGTTCAAAGAAAAGAGCAAAGGCAAATTCACATCGATTTGGATGCTTTTTGAAAGTGGGAATTCAAAGGCTACATACTTTGAGCTTTCAGTACTCCACAATTAACATCACGTAAGCTGCCATTATCCAGGAATATGTTGGGAAACCCTCTGTTCTGCAGACATAAAATCTATTTGAACTGAATCAATTTCTGCCACAAAAATAACAAAAAACATTGCTAAAAAACCCAACTTACTTCTAATCAGAGAACAAATAGAACAGGCAAATCTATATATATTATTCCTCAGTCTCCATTTTTTTAACCTCTGTCTCAGATTTTATAAGATCATCTGATCTAATTCAGATCCTCTTCCACCGAACTCTGTGCTCTTTTTCAATCCTTTATCTCCCTCCGTGCAAATAGACCATTCTCCTGTGAACTGCAGAAAGAGGTTTTCTGCCTACAAAGCTCAGCATGGGTCTCATGCAACAGCTAAGCAGCAAGGCTTGTGGAAAAGAAAATTGAATAAACCTAAGCAAACTCCATCAGTTTGTTTCATACCTCAGAGATTTATTTCTCCGAATATGCTATATGTGTTTTTTGAGAATATTCTCTTTTGGAGACCTTCAGTAGTCCTGTTGTAAGACAACTAGACCTGGCTTTCTAGAAATGTTCTAAATCAAATAACTTGATTTATTTGATTTTTATATTTCTAGATTTTGATTATGATATTATAATCTCTGGTTAGTGTGGAAACAGAATAATTTCATAGCAGATCAGACCACTGACCTCAGAGATAGTCCTGTTAGTAGCGATAGTATTCTAATGGTTGTCAACAACAGACTTGAAGAAAATGCTTAAAAAGCAGAACGCATAAAAGAAGTTTCTTTGTTTCTGGAATTCAGTAGTTTGGGGAATTCCTAAGCCAGAGACTTTATTTTACATTGTCCTAATAATCACCAGTAGAGGAGGTTTTGTCACTCATCTGTCAATTTATTTTACTACACACTGGCAAAAGGATGCTTAGAAACCCTTTTGAAACTTTATTCAAGATGCCATAATTAAAGCCAACATTTTGTTTTGTTAATTATTCCTAGTAAAATTTTACCTTCAAGCAGGTGCTAACCAGCCCATTTAAAATCAATGCAGTCTTAATATAAGAGGAGCAACCTGAACTTCCACTGCAAAACTGTTATGCACAACTATCACAACTATTTTGTGATTGTTTTCCTTGCATGACCTCTGGAAGCACACTTTGCACCACTAAGTAAATCGAACATATTATTAAGTAACCTTACACGGGTCTTTGCGATCATATTTTAAAGCACGGTCACCACACAGATAAGCTTGTATGCCTTTTTTTATAGGTTGCAACAATCAAAATAACACAGCAATCTTCAATATTACTTATTTAATTCTGCCTCGAATAATAAAAACAGGGACTCTCAATATTTTTTCAAATCACCATTGGGTGTGCTGTTGAGCCCCCTGTTCTGGCTACTTGAGGGAGATTTCAAGCCTTTCATGCCACAAGCATGGTTATATTTCTCCCTCACCAGGGGAGGAAGAGAAGTGCTGCTGCAGACTGGGAAGTGGGGGGGTGCTACCAGCTTAAATATACAATACGTACATTACTGAAGGCTTTGAACTGAAGGGATATAGGACATCAAGGGAAATACCATCATTAATGGGTTCGGGACTACACATACAGCCTGCAGGGTATGGAATATGGTGCAGCTGCAGGGTGAGTGCCCCGGCAGTATTCGGCTTGAGAAGAAAATCCCTACCCTACTATTTGCCTGAAGTTAGGTCTTGGGTAGACCTCCTCAGTGAACGTATCATGTGTGTAAAGCCCAAATTCTGGTCTAGTCCTCATCTTTAGTTACAGAATAATGAAAGGAAACAAAGAAAAGTGTAACAGAAGATGTCCATAATATTGAGGTTGCTTTGGAAGCACATGCCTTAGTAATCTAGTACAAGCATTTCAACATAAAAACCTTACTGATTTTCACCTAGGAATGTATAACCTATGTTGTCATAATTTTGATAATGAAAAACATAAGAAAAGATATTCAAGAGTAAGTCATGTGAGGTCTCTAATTGCCCTAAATAAACCTTTCTGTTGACTTGCAGGAGAATCTGTAAGCAGACTTTTCAGATATGTCATCAGTCTGTAATCTCTGCTGAACAGTTGTGCTCCTTACTGCTTTAATTGAATGGTTGGGTTTGGAGGTTGATTTTTTTTTTCTTAAACACATTAAGGATTTTTACCTTCTCAGGGTCTAGATACACTCTGTGTGGAAAGAATTAAGCTAATTAATATTTTTTTTTTGCAGGCTGACAAGATTCACATTCTGAATTCTGATTGTCTTTCTGGCAATAGTAATAATCAAAGCTTCTAAGGCTGATTCTGCTCATTTTTTTTAATTTTATTTGTGTATGACATGCTATTATTCATCATTATCGTGCATATTAATAAACACACAAGTCTCGACTTTACATGCACACAAGTCCTGATTTTACATGCATGTGTTTGTTTAGTGATTTCACTTCATATTAGCATCAGGGAGACTCCTCCTGTGGACAGACAAGAAGAGATACACATAGACCATTTGCACATTTTAAGATGTTTTAAAACTTTAGAGATGCAAAACTACTCTTTCAAAGGCAACATTACCACTGAATTGCAGAAACATGCCTTCCAATAACCCCAAAGCTCTAAGACCACATTAACTACAGGCTAAACTGAGAGAGCTGAGTTCCACATACGCTCAGATTTCCTACTTTGTACTCAAGCAAGAAAAAGGAATTGCAGGCTTGAAATTCTGCTGTCACTAACATCAGGTTCAATTCAGGAGCAAAGCCAATTCTAGGGATGGCATGAGAAGACCCAGAGCATGGATTATTTGGGCTTGAAAATTTATGCTGAGGGATCTATCCTTGATACCACTGGTAAGGGTGGAGAGCTCTGTCACAGACTCATAGTAACTATCTATTTAGTTAAAGGATCTTTCCTTTATTTATTAAAGGTTCTCCATAAATCATTTCTATTCTGTTTGTTGCGATATCTGTTAGAGCTGGTCAGTTTTAATCTGTTTTGTAGGTAACATGTATTGCTTCAGTCCCCAGAGTGCATAACTGTAGCATTAAAAATAATTTTGGGAACCAATAAGCTACGTCCATAAATTGAAAGTTCTCTGAGCTGGATTCCTACTGATCTGTGGGAATTTTCTGGTTGTAGTGGCCTTTAAAGAGATTAAAGATAGAGAAACATGGGTGGAATGCAAGTAACCTGATGTTCCAACTGTATAAGCATCATCTAAAATTCCCATAAGTCTTTTGCTGACACCCATTTTCACTTGACCCATTCACATAGAGGTGAAAAACCTAGCTAAAAAAAAATATTACAATGGAATTTACGGAGTTCTAGCTTCTCTTGACTTTGAGACTGAGAGCAACTTCTGGGAGTGCCACGTCTTTCTGAGATTATTTAAAATGCTTCTGACAAGACTGTAAACAGCATAGGTTGCTGGTTTCTGAGTAGCTAATTGTAAAAGCCTTTATTTTGAAGATGAAGTTGGAAATTTTCCCAGGTGGCATGTTCTAGCCTTTACACAAACTTAACACATTTTGGGGGAAAATAGATAGCACTTTAAGAAAGGGAATACTTGCTTTGTTTCTTGTAAGACATTGTTACACAAAACAAGAAAATCTTCCTTAAAATGGTCCCACAACAATGTATCTTCTTACTCCTATCGTATCTGTTTACCTCTTACTGGATAAAAGTATATATGGAAGATCAAACCAATGTCCTATTTTATGGCTCTGACAGGACTACTGTGCACACGATCTAAGCTCGTAACTTGTCAAAGGACACTTGTGATTCAATATAAGTAGACATGCTTTGCCAGCTGGACATACACTGTCCCATTTTGTGCAACATCTGCCAACAGTGTTACTGATGCAGCTAAGACAAGGTCTTTCAAATGTTCAGACTTACAGTTCCACCTCCAGTGTCACTCTGATGACCTGAATAAGCCAACCCAGCATAAACTTATGTAATATAATGCATAATCACAATGTGAGCAAGAGAGAATTAAGTGCAAGTAGTTCTAGATATCAGTAAGTAAATTGCAGAGTCAGTGCTAACAACATCCTGTCAATCTTCATTAGTATGAGAGAGCACAAAATTGCTTGTGTTCAAGACACAAGGCACAAAATTAATTTCTCTAGAACTATACTGGGAGGGAATTTTAGCAACACATTAATCTGCCATTCAATGGTTTTTACCATTGAAAAGCTACTTTAAAGATAGATCTACTTTTTGGGTCCTGGTGTGTGAGGTTGATGCTCTTCCCCATTCATTTACTCCCTGTAAATGGGTCGATGCATTATTATCATACCCTGTATTTTTTCTTAGTAAACAGACTTTTCCAGCCCAAAGAATGTGTGAGGTAGCCGTGAAAAGAGAGAAGTCAAACCTACTGCAACTCTATAACAAAACAATACTCCTGACACCCGAAACATATCCTGGGAGCACTAGAACTCCATAGGGCCCCAGACTTCCACAGGTTTGTACACATACAAAACATAATACATAGGCTTTGCTCAAAACAACTGTTTCTTCAGTAAAACTCTCTGGTCAAGTCTCAGATCACCTGTTGAACTAATCTGCAGTTCCTGGAGACCCACCTAGCCTTCAAAGCAAAACAATTCTTTAGAACTGAGATCATGACTCTCAGTGGTGGCCTCTTTCAGCCAATGAAAACAATATGCAGCTGCAGGTTTAATACCAGTTGTAGTGACTGGATTGCAGATCTGTTGCCCCAAGCTCTTCAGAAGAAAGTGAAATGGGCAGGCTAGCACTTCTCTATTGCCTCTTAGAGCATTCTCTTCCCCATGTGGTACTGCCTGTCTCACTTTCAGCAAAAGTAACCATTCGTGCCTGGCTGCAGAGAAGAATGAGTTAAAGGATATCACCAGACAAAAAGCCCTGGAACTAAAGACCAACACGCTTTTCGAAAAGGTCTTCACTTTTCTGCTGCTAATGTTGGAAATATAAAACAAGCATTAAAACCGCATATACTAATACGTGAAAAGTACTGCACCATTTCCTCTCTAGGCACCATACCTCTTATCCTAAGGACTTTAGAATTGCACAGCATTATTTCTGACTCTAAAACCCCTGAGCTCCTGGAGACAGCCTGCAGCCCACTGAAGCTGGATCAAATACGTTTAAAAGGTTGCTGTTGTTACTTTAGAAGTGAGTTCTTCAAACTCAAGAGCCCAAAAGGGAAAAAAAGCAAACAAACAAAAATTAGCTTGCCAGGTCTTTGTTTCTAAATTCTCAAAGTTTTACTACAGGACAGCAATTTCTCACTATTTTAAAAAATGCTTTGTATTTTTAAAAAAATAAATCCCCCGCACTTTACTGTATGTTCACATGGGGTTTACTTATAATTGGTATTAGAGATTGAGCAAAGGAGACATATTCCTGCCGCAGGACCTACGCTCTCACCAAAACTATGCAAGTAAAAGTTAAACTTTTTGACTGAATCACAGCAGACATCACAAGGAATTCCCTTCATCTCTCCCTGTATCCTGCTCCAGAATAAGCTCCTTGAGTTTGCTATTTTGTACAGAAACACAAACAAAGGTCTTATACAACCAGGAAAGTATTCAAAACTCATAAATATAGCCCCCTGACAAAGCGAAATTGTTCTCAAAAGTGGATGTATCTTAACAGTGGTCGTTTTTTAAAAAAAATCTTCTCCTTAGAGCTAGCAACCCAGGAAAGATATCACTACAGGGCAAATAATTCCAAAATGGATAAATGAACACAGGAGCACACAACACTACAAGAAGTTTACAGGACAATCCATTTGGTAACAGGCATATCTGACTCGTGTACATTTGTAAAGTATGCTATCAAAGTAACTTTCATTTCCATGTTAAGGATGGACATAGCAATTGCCCCCTGTCCAGGCAGCCGGCAGGCTGAGTTACACCAATCCAAATCTGCAGGCTGTCTAGCAATAATTGACATCAGCATTCGGCCTCCCAGAGTAAAATGACAACAGATCCATAAAGGATGAGGTTTGCTCTATGACACCTAATTTGAAATAGTCTTCATAGTGCAATTCTGCTCCTTTGAAAATGACTGTATAAATCTCACCTGGTATATTCTAGATAAATACCCCTGGTGTACAGACGAAGAATCTTCCAGTCACCCAATAACTATGCTACCGATACGACCAGAGATCTGCAAGTTAAGCAGGTAGTCTATTTCATATATGCCCTGCTCTCACATCACTGCTGGTAACAAAAAGGTCCTGCAGCATCAAATTAGGGTCTCAAAACACAGCCATTTCAACAGCTGATCTTTATTACCGCTCGTGTTGTTGCTGGCAGCCAAGAATGTCAGGAAATTTCTGTTTTACTGTAGACAGGGTAAAGCGATTCTGTACAACATCTTTAAATAATGCTATGATATGCATAATGGCCCCCATTTTGACAGATAGATCGTGCCTAGCAGTTACTAAGTGGAGTTTAGTTAAATATCATGTTCTTGGCATATAACAGTAGTACATAGACACCCATAATATAGTAGCAGAGGCAAAAATCATTAAAACCATAGTTTTGCCACTTAACATAGCAGAATTGAAGAGATTAAATATGTGGAACAACATAATTCTATAGAAAGATGCCATCTTTTAAAAAACTTGGTTAGTAAAGGAAAAAACCAGCATATTTTGAAGCAAGATATTGGAGAAAAGTCAGCAGTCATGACAGCTCAAAGTATAAGTTAATTTCCCAAAGGCAAATTTTAGAAATGTTCCAGATACATATAGTTCATCTTTATTATTATTTTGCAAAAGTCATGCACGGGAGATATTTTCTTGGACCAAAAAAAAAATAAAAAAAGTGGGGATTTGCCATCCAAGTGAGATTAGAATATAATAGAGTGACAAAATGTCCCACACACTGTAGCTCCTTAACAAGGTAGGTAAAAATATAACCAAGAAAAAAAAAATAGCAGCAGAAACACAAATAAAAGCAAACCTTTAATACAGGGGGACAAATTACTTGTGGAGAGTTTATGGGGTTCTGACTAAATGATACTGGTCTGATTTTAGTTCATTATAGAGCTTGAGCTTATCTCTGCTCAACTCTGAACTTCGACACAGTCTTAATCCCCAAAGTGAATACACTTTCCAAACTGCCCCTCAAAACTTCCATAAGGTTCATTTCTGATTTACAGGAACAGCATTTTGAGAAGAAAATGTTCTAGAGAACTCCATAGTCAGAATAGCATCGTCGTATTTATGATATGCCTAATACAAAGAGTAAAGAAGCTTCAACGTGGAGTTTAAAAACAGGCAAAAGAAAAGCCTTTTTTTTTAAAAAAGATAAATGGGTAACAGTCATCTGGTTATTTAGGACAGGGTAAAGCACGCTTCATTTCAGCAATATTGTTTTTGTAACTGAATAGAAAAAAGGAAAGCTTTAAGCAGAAAAGCTCAAAAGTTTGTCTAAAAAGAAAAAAAGCCTCTCATTTTTTTCTAAATAATAGCATTTGAAGGTCCATAGAATATGAATGAAGTGTGGCTGTCCGGTACAAGCTGCTTCTAGACACTGTAATACAGGAAAGGGCTTTCCTATACTAACCCCACAGTGAAAGGTTGAAAACAACTTTTATTAGATGCAGCTCAACTAGCATCTAAGTTTTCTTTATGTACGGGATAATTAGAGGTCGGTCAGTTACAGATATCTTAGACCTGCTTTATGCAGGAGGAGATCTAAGATCAGCAATGCTCTGAACTGTACAAAGATGCACACAATTTGAATATGTGACCCAGCCCTACCCAGGTATGCAAAGCGAACACTAATGTACTACTATTTCGTTAAAAAAAAATTGTGAAGCCAAGCAAGAGGCCACTAGTATAGGGTGTTTTCTCAACCTGAATCAACAGACCAAAAATTGCATTGGGAAGGAGATGCATGATCCAGACATGGGTATGCAGTCATAAGCCCTTTCATCTGTAAGTCACCAGTTCAAATTTGTTTCTTTTGAGCTGTGAAAAAGCTAGTGCTATCTAGTTTCTTTTCAGTGGCACACATGAAGCAAGTTCACAGTCTCAGCCAGGAGAATGCTGCCCAGGTCGGTTGATAATATCAGCACTGGATGAAAATGCAGACTGACTTGAGACGATCAGTTCAACCTGTATATTGATAGAGAATGCCTGTATATTGACAGAGAAATTAAAACAAAATCTGCACTTCTATGTATTTTGATCTGTAGATTATTAAAATAACCTGATTCTCCAGAACTATCATTCTGTCACCTTTTACCAATATCACAAATATATAATTGAAAATATAACATACTAATTAAACAATGCTTTTCAACTGCCACTGACAAATCAGTTTACAAAGAAGTTTTAGCAGATCAGCTTATATAGAGAGAAACCAAGGCTAATGCCATGTCCCAAAAGAGGCCTTTTTGTGCCGTGTGTCCATTATACGATGCATAAAGTAATACACAGAGTGAGCAGGTGTCTTTAATTACAGAAATACTTATAAAAATGCCATGGGTTCTGTTTCCGTACTACTGTCTCCCATAATGGTTTAGAAAACGGAAGGAAAAAAAAATGAGATCACTGTTCCATTTTCTTTTTCTTCACAGAAGTTATCAGACAAGGTAGGTGTGAGCTGGATATACTACATGGCAAAAAAAATCTTTTAAAAAAATCAGATGCAGAGAAAATTAGGAACTGCTCTTTGCTCCTCCTCTGTTACCACAGTTTTAAAAGATAGACAACAAAGAAGTTAGGGGCAGAAGCTGTGATTCTGGAAATGGCAGCAGAGTCAGGAGCTGGTTAAAGATTTTAACAACAGTTCATATCTTCATACTGATTTTCACCTTTTATCAGTATCAAGAGATTTGCCTCGTATTCATGTTGGCTCTGTATTTATCACCTTTCTTTCCTATTCTCTGTTTCAGACTCTTCAGTTGCTGATAGGTGTTTGACCAGGTCTATGTTTTAGCTTTGATAAAAAGCTCTGTAAAGGATTACTAACTGAAGCCAATTCTGCAAGGTGGTAAGTGGGACTTAAGTGTTGATCCAACACATGAATTAATCACTGATCTTATACAAACTTGCTCTGCTGGCTCTAACATGTTTTCAAGGTTCGGAATGTTTGTATTGTCAGAGCATCTCTCAACCCAGATACAGCATCTAGCCAGTATTTTGGTTAATTAGAAAGAAATGCAATCTTTCTGACTTGCCAGGCTGATCTCAATTTTGTACCTGTGACTAATTCAGCAGTGCGTAGGTCTAACATCAAATAACATGGAACCAGAGTCTCAAGCTCCAAAATGAAAAGGCAAGAGACTGGAAATATCCATAAAATCCTGGGTGGCCCTCTGAATTAGAGACCTTTCTACATAGGCTTCAAAGTACATGGTGAAGGAAAGCCACGAGTTTCAGGGAAAGTTCACTGAGTAAAATGTGTTTCACTTTGAAACAGGGTCTTCTACGAGACAAAGAGACTGAAGTCTCTTTGACAACAATTTACAATATCTATCGAGAATAGCAATCTACAAAAAGAAGAACTTGCCAAAATTGCCTTTCATGTGTACATCCACGATTCTGCTCTAACAGCACAGAAATCGTACCCCTTCAGCTGGTCTTGCAGATGTAGATGAATCTGCTTGAATCGTGCTTGAATCTGACATATGCGTGTTCAGATACTAACCTCCATAACATGCAAGCTCATTTCCCTGCATTTTCCAAATTACTAATACACTGAAGAAGACTAGACTGAAGTACATTAAAAACAAAACAAAAACCATGCCCATCATGAACAATAAAATAGCTACGCATGCTGCAGGTATGCAGACCTTCTTACAGCCCCTCTTCTAAACCCAGACCTCCCTACATAGTTCCAGACCTACCTGATTTACCACTTTCTGCATCCTGTTGCACTGCATGTCATGTGTATGTATAAAACACACACATACATAAAAATATATATAAATCTTTTTTATAGAGAGAAATCTCCCCAAAGGCAGTATCCTGTAGACTTTAAATCAATTTATTTTAATCTAATCTTCATCTGTAATGGTTTTCTTGACTGCAGCCATCAAGGAAACATCTTGGCAGGTGGGAAAGAATGAAAACATATAACATTTGTTTCTAATGGTTCCTATGCACCATGTAGTTTTGACTTTCCAATACGGAAATGCCTGCAAACCCCGTGAAATATGACTGGGCTTGGATCTGACCTCTGATGTAAACTTAGATCTGCACAGCTGAGAACTCTCTAAAATACGAACATAAAGATGTCAGAAACTCCTTAAAATATCTTTAAAAATCATTGAAGCGAAGACGCAAAGCAAACTTTTCTACCTAAATATAAAGCTGAAGTGGAATTTTTCCACATAACCATTTCACCAAATGGGAAGCCTTTTCTATATTCTAACACTTTTCCTTTTATCCTCAGAACACAAGTTTCAAGTCACCCAAAGTGGTTTTCTATTAGGAATTACTTAGACCACAAACCCCTAGGAATCTCCCTGTATTGTCAGATTTCCACTCCCTGTTGCCAAACACAGTGCCTTACTAATTGCCTGAGGGTACAGTGCCTTGCTTATAGAAACAAATTATTTTCTTGATGGAATAGCAGGATTTGCACCTGCAGACATTCAGCTTGGGAAGCCTGGCAGGCAATCAAGTGGGCAGCTGGGGAGCCTAGCTGCCCAGCAACCCACAGGACAGGCCTCTGGAAAGCTAGGAAGTCTGTCAGGTTGCACATCAGCTCACAGGCAGCTTGCTGGCAAGGCGGCTGGCTGAAAACCAAGAAACCAGGAGAGGTTAGTCCACGTATCTCCTAACCTGGCTTCTGTCAGCAACCTTGATGAATCAACACACTCTGATAGAAAATTTCAGTTCTGTGACATCAGCGCTGAATAAAAACCAAAGTACTAGATTAAAAAAAAGTGTTACCCACAACTGTCCTAGGTCCCTGAACCCTCAGAAAGAAAATCAGCTCAAGGTTAAGATGACGTTTCTTGCAGATGCTGCACTGTAGAAAATAACTGAAAGCATATCAAGAAGGAATCCCCAGCAGTACTCTGGTTGTGTGTAATATAATGTCTGCACCACACTGGTCAAGATTGCTCTGGGGCTTGTTCTTTGAAAGGCCACAGCTGTAATTCACATTCGTTCGCACACCTCATAAAATTGCAGAGCTGAGTTACTTTAGAGTGTTAACCACTTATTCTTTTGACCACTGAAACAATAAGAAGTCAGTTTGATTTTAATTTATTAACTGAAAGGAGGTTGGTGGTCACAGATTAGTCCTCTCTGGGAGTCACTGCAGAACCCAAGCAACACTTGGTCTGGCACAGAATAGCTCTGCTACCAAACACTGCTGATGGACAGATGAACTTGAATAGATACCAAACTCTGTTTGTTGCTGGAAGTGGTACTTTTCAGAGCCACAGGCAGCTTTCTGTCAGAGGGTCAAATTGTGCCAAACACTGTGTATGACCACAAACGTGCGTATGACCACATGAGAAAAGGGTTTGTCTCATCTATTACTTCAATAGGTTTGCACCTGCCCCAGCTTGCATTTTTTGCCAAGTTGATCTGACTGCTGTAGAAGAGAAGCTGCTTATGTTTCCACTGAGCTTTCTGGTTGGCTGCTTCTCTCAATTTAGACTGGCATAACATATTCTGACTTGAAGGAGCAGCTAGCAAACATGGAATTTTCTATCACGTTTCTTACATGAACACTGTTAGGTCAAATCTCTCTCAAAATTTAACCTTGAACAAACAAAAAATACATGGACAAAATATACAAGACAAAGATTAAATACATATACTATGGTTTAGTGTTAATTTTGGAAAGTGCTCTTAATAAAGATAGATGAGGATTTAGAAGACACCTGTTGTATCTCCTAAAACCTCTCTCTCAAAAAGCTCTAACCTGACACTGCTCTAAACATTTCTCAGTCACTGCAAATGCATTTAAATTTAACATGTAAAGACAACGATTGCCAAATTATCAAAACAAGCAATAAATTAAGAAACCACAGGGATAGATAGGATTAAAAATAAATGAACAGAGCTGCTTTTCCAGCCCCCCTCCCTCCCCCACTCCAGATTGGGTCTACAAGGAATACATACCAATAGAATGTGCTGCATTCACATCAAGAAATCAAATTTATTATCAACCATTTTGATAACAATCATATCATGAAGTATTGGTCCAACCACTCCCCAGCCCTCCAAAATTACAATCTCATGTCTCCTGAAATAATATGCCTTTTCTCCTAGTACGTAAAATAAGAAAACCAAATTGGAAGAGAACCAACATCCAGTTCATCAGAATTAAAAATCTCTCCAACAGAGACGTGGAATTTGGGTTCTTTGATGGCTATATTCACTACAATCAGGCTAAAAAAATGATAAAGGAGTATATGACAGCATTATCACCTTTCCAGAAGAAGTCTGCTAGAGAACAGCCATACAAGCTGTTCTACAGAACACATACTAACTCAAAACACAAACTGTTTTCTTCTGCACATTGTACTTTAACAATGGCGTTATAAGAATCCAAAGGCACATAAATACAATGGAAAATAATAACTGTTGTTCAGCAGCTATTGGTTATGATTCAGAGCTCCGAATGAAGGAACAGAAGTGAGATAATTTTAAGGAGAGTGTTTTTAAGTATAAAAAAATACAGGTGAAGCAAGAATAAAAAGAAAAGCATCCATAATGATTCTAGGATTTATAAGCCTTCCAGAACACTGTCATCTTCAGCCTTTGCCATCTCTGTCAACTACCTTGCTCTATTATAGCTTCTGATTAGAAAGCCAGAATGAGAAAAATGCAGGATATTTCCACTTCCCAATCACTCTAGTCGCTGTTGACAGAATACTGTTCAACATACAACTTTACTGGTTCACTTTGGACAAATCAGAACAACAACAAAAAAAGTGTGAAGATTTACTATTAAGAGGTCCATAAAAACGTGAATATTTGAAAGCCAAGGTTTTATATCAAAGATCTTTTTAAAACTCTAAAAACCTTTTCCTCCTGAAAAATGTAATCACATTCTAACATTGCAGGCGAGACACCTTCGTGAGAACCAGTTTCCATTTCTAACCCTGATTACAGCTCTGTTAGGAACTTATGGGCAAGGAATGTCACCTTTCCATATCTCAGTCTGACTTTTACATAGAACAGAAATATGATTGTACAGAAATATGATTGTAACCCACTTTGATAAGGTCATACCTTTTCATTATTATTTTAAAAACTCAACCTTCCAAGCAACCAGTTCCTCGTCCTCTCTGGACTTTTTTCACTGCCTCAGGCAGTGGACATCATTTCAGTCTAGTGTTCTGTATGATCTTTAAATCTCAGAACCCAAAGTTCCACAGTGTTACAGAGGAGAACACTTTAGATTCCCAGTGGTGAACAAAACATTTCACCCATAACATTAAAAAAAAAAACAAAAACCCACTAGTCTTTAATGGCATAATACTGAGCTTGGACTCCTTAACATATCCTTTCCTTTCTGTTCCCCCTCCAACAACAATCTGCTCATTTTAGATTTATGGTAGGCAAAACCACTGACATTTCAATAAAGGAAGGGAAACAGGAAATAATCCCAAATTTACTAATACTACCTAACTGCTATCTATTTTTCAAATACATTTCCCCATCTATCTTGTAACAACTGAAGAATGTCTGAAGTATTGAAAAAGCTGTAGTTGTAGATGTACTACTGACTTGACTTCAGCAATTTAATTTTAAAGCCATTGCTTGTAAGTTTATCGTGCTTAACTGCCTTCATTCTTAGACACTACCATTATATATTGAGTACAGTAAGAACCACCATAACTCAAAAACAGTAAGACATCTTAAAACAGTATGAGTTTACAAGGTGTCCCCCCTGCTCCCTCCAAACTGACTATTAGCTTTTCAATAACGTGAAGAATTTAAAAGGATCTTCAGGACCATCTTATTTCTCCTTATTCCCTAAATCTAGGGAGGTTCTAAGAATTATTAAATATTTTAGTGCCCCAGTGACCTCCAAACTGCCTATAGGACGCTCATTTCAGATCATAAGCCAGGTGAACAACAATGTCTCTTTCAACTGCATTGCCAAGTCTTTCACCGCAAAGCATCAAATACAGTCTTTGTACAGCAAAGAAGTGCAGTTCATCTGCTGATGATCACTCCTGAGTGGCCTAGATATTTGAAAATGGTAGGTACCCAACATTTCAGGTTCCTTTGCAAGTCTCTACTTATATTTGTCAAGTAATATGGGGTAAAAAATATCTCAAAGTCTGCTTTGCCTTACAAAAACTTAGTGCAATATAACAGGCTGTTTGTCTGCACTCTCACTGAAGACTGGAATAGACTCACTGAGTCTCCCCGGCTATTAAATAGAAAGGCTGGATAATGTCAAGCATATCCATATCAGATAAGGAGGCCCTGAATGACTGAATCCTTAGCACTGTAACAATGAAGCAACAAGCAATTTCCATTCTTTTAATTCCTCTAAGCTGCTTTCTCTCTTCTAATATATTTATAATAAAAATGAGAATGATTTTTCAGCATTTAAATTTTCCCTGATATGTCAGTGTCACTAAGAATGTGTCAGAATCAACATCCATTTGGAGCTGAGCTAACATCTTCAAGTAAGAAAGCAGTATGGGGTTCGAGATAGCCCGTTTATTTTGCTAGTAATTCATTTCATAGTAAACTAGCTCTATTCACTAGTCCATGAACATCACATACATTTACACTCCCATTTCATGCTGCAGTACATCAATCTGACACCATCTCTCAAGGGGAACAGTCTATATGCAGTCCAAATGGCTTTTCAGATGAAAAATAAGGGCAATAGCCTTCTATCTCGGGAGACCTGGGTTCAAACCCTTGATTAGGTCACAAGTTAAAATTAGTTTGGTGCTCTCATCCTTCCTCACATTTGTGCGTCTCACACAACTACTACTCATTCAGGACCTGTCTGACATGACTAGCAGTCCCTGCTCAAAGGGAGTCTGCCCAGGGCTACAAAGGAGGAGAATACCATCAGTCAGGGACTCAGGTGTGTTGGACATGAATATGGAGGGAAAAAGGGAATGTCAAAGGGGAGAAATAAAAATAGGGAATAACTCAAAGTTCTCACTGGTTTTCAGCATTTTCTTTCTATTACCCCGATGTAGCCAGTTTCTTTCTATTATCCCGCCCCTTTTTTAAAAGTGCCAACAAACATGTTGAGGTTGAGCTGCATGTCATTTAACAGATAGTGAAGGGCCTTCTCATGTGCCTTGGTTACCTACAGACCATATATAACAACTGCAGCTTGTAACTGGCTACTCACAGAACAAAATGAATGGGAAAAATCATACTTTAAACATTCTTGTGATCATGATTAAAGAACCATCTTTTTTCAGACCTATATACTGAAGCCCTTGACATTCAGAACTACCTGACAAAGAATTGCCACTTGTCAGGAGCAAAAAAAATGATGAGTTGGTAGTAGGATTACAGTTGTGCAACAGAAATACGGGCTTGGACTGTTTACCTGAGGCTCTCAGTGGTTTCCAGCTTTGAAGATATTCAGTCAGCTAGAAGGACGGACAGTCTAGAATCTTGTTATTCCTGCTTGGAGCTGTCAATCCACACTAACAATAAAAGACTTCCCATACTTTGTAGAACATAGCAGTAAATCAGTGCCATCTGCACAGAATACAGCAGCACCATCTGCATTATAAAGGTCTCACTGAAGTACATTATTACATTATGCCAAATCAATAGTAGGAAATTGTCAGAAACTCTGCTGTACACCCAAGTGTATGTTAATTTTTAGCTTATCCTATTTTCTGCTGTACCAAAACTATCTTGCTGTTCATATGGATATATAAAAAAAGACGTTCAATTAGGAGTGAAGTGTGTTTTACACTCAAATCCATGTAAGATACTTATCTTAACAGTACCTCCAAAGTAAAGAATTTGACTGCAATATAAACTGTAATGTGTTTATTCACAACGATATTCCTGTGAGACAAAGCAGTGTGCTATCCCCACTTTACAAATGGAAATTGAAGTGCAAGGCAGAATAACTTGCCCAAACCTGCACAGTAGCAGTTCTGAAACAAAGCAGAAATTTGAACCAACCAAATCCTAGATTATCCTGTCTCTTTGGTCTTTCTGAGCTAAGATCCTACTAGACAATATTAAATATCATTTTCTCAAATATTATACGATAAACAAGCAAGACCACATGAATGACCGAATTATTTAAAGTAGTAAATCAANATCTTTGCAAATCCTTACGCTTTTCTTTGTGCTGGATGTGATCTGGGGAAAAGGGTAATGCAAGAAAATAGCATAGATATGAATTTTCCCCCAAACTTACTTCCTTCAACAACTGAATTTTATTTCACTTATACTCCCACTTGACTTGTACATGTTTATATATCATTTCCTGGATAGAACTTAGAAAAGGAATGGATGTTTGACTGACACTCGACTTCGCCGGTGCTCCTGCATCTAGCCAGCTGATGACTGGATGCTTAAATATTCATTCTGGGTTTGCACGTACCACTAACAAAACCATTGATTTTTTTTTTTTTTTAATATGTAATCTGCAATTAATTACACGAACCACTGGATATGCTACTTACACTAATTAAACTTCAATAGGCGCTATTTTGCAATACACGTTAACTAACATGCAACACACTTTCTTAAATAAAACACTTCATTAAAGAATAGTGCTAAGATCGTTGAAGTGTTTTATCTTCAGTACTGGATGCAACTTACAGCAAAAAGAATATCATGTGTTAATGGGGTGAATATCTGGGATTGTACTCAGGTTGTATTCAGTTGACTACTATCTTTGCCTAGACCTTGCCTGTTAAGCATAATTGGACAGATATAAAATTCATTTGGGGCATTTGAATAGAATTTGCAGAAAATTATTTCATATACCATGGCTTACAACAAACTTAGGAATCAACAGAGTCATCTGTCATAAGCTCTTGTAGAACTAGGTCAGATTTTTCTGAAGCATTGTTCTGATCCTACTTTGAGACTACATTCTCACATTTTGATGTGTAATTTTTCTTTATTAAGAACATTCAGGGACAAATTTTCCAAAAGTGTTTAGGCACCTAGTGGTGCAGACAGGCAAGCTTGTGTTATTTTTCAAAACCACTTAGGCAGGTTAGACAGCTAAATCCCACTGAAATTAGTGACAGTTAGGCATACGACTTAGGCACTTAAAAAAATTTAGCTAATGCTTATTTGCATTTTCAGGCTTCTAATCACCTTTGAACATCTGTGTGATAAGTTTTGATTTACTTAGGCTGATTCCCAGAGCATTACTTTCTATCACCTCACTTAAAGAGCATACTTCATTGAGCAATTTGCAGACTTTTCTTGCAGACCATGTTAAGAAGACTTATGAGTGAAACGGATGACAAGATTTTCTTCTATAATTTGATTTTTCTTTTTCCATTAAATAGGTAAAGAGACAGGGAGGGCCAGTGGATAACACAAAAGTTCTCTTTTACGCTAAAATCTGCTCATTGACTCAATGAGCTTTTTAATAAAGTTTAACTTGGTTTAACACAAAAGAGTGAATTCTTAAAAGTTGGCAAAATATAAAAAACTCAATGTATAACTCAATCAGATTATTTGGTTCATTTTACAAAAAGAAAAATCAATTTCTCCATAGTTAAATGCAAAAAAATAAATAAATTTTAGAAGCACATGACAAATACCTTATTTTACCACAAAATATTTGTCCCTTCAGATATTTAGTTTGTAGTTTTTCATTGAATGAGGAGCTTTGGGGTATGAAATATTTCAACAAGAATAAAATTTTACAAGATTTAAATGTATCTGGTTAGCCATGAAATATATTCAGGTCATATTTTTCTGAACTACAAAATAACAAAATATTTTGGCTTGCTTAGTTTTAAGATTATGTTCTACAGAAAAGGGATTCACCATTGTGTAGGTCACAATGCTCCAGTAGGTCCATTATTCCAGCTTAATAACTTTTGGATCCACTAGCAAATTTGCACCATATCTGATTTAAAACAGGTGAGATCCCAAAGAAAAGAAGTTCCTCTAAGTGCCATGAAAATTGACAGCTGAGACACAGGAGAGACAGCCTAATAATTGTTGCCACTAACAGAAAAACTACAGGTGACTTCTACAATAATCTGTGTTCCCTTTGATCTGCAGACATGAGTGACTGATGCCCAGCCAGCGGAGGACTGGGAGGGCTTGAGGGCATTGATGAAGGTGGCTGTCTAGAAACAGTAAGGGAGACAGAGGTATGGTGAGGCAGCGAAGGTGGGAGAAAGGTAAAAAAACAAATACATTGGAAACCAGCCTTCGATAGCATGATCGAACATCACCCAAAACATAATTTTCATCAAATGACTTAAGATTTTCTTGAGAGACCATTTTTGGCTCACCGATGTGTTTTCAGTCTGTGACAATTCTGATTTTTTTATTTCATTTTCAATCAAAAATGCCTTCAAACATGTTTAAAATACCCAAGAGACTATCTGGGATTTTTTTTCCAAACTGTTGTTTTTCCTTTTTTTCAAAAGGACATTTTTCCGGTATACAGATCTTTTCATTAGAGAGAATGAAATGAAAGAATTGGCTGCCTCTGATGATTCATAATTGTACATTTTGCAGCTTCAATGACAGGAGTTTTTTCTTTTGTAACAGGCATTAATTTATCAAAGCAACACAAGTCTAAAGCTGTCTTTCTACATGTGTACGGTGCAGTTTATCTAAAGGTACAAA
Source organism: Ibidorhyncha struthersii (assembly GCA_013398815.1). Taxonomy (NCBI): domain Eukaryota; kingdom Metazoa; phylum Chordata; class Aves; order Charadriiformes; family Charadriidae; genus Ibidorhyncha; species Ibidorhyncha struthersii. The sequence goes on from VZSZ01011737.1 coordinate 367,270, forward strand.
TTTAATCATTTCCCATCTTCTGTTTACATAAAGGGAACAGTGAGGTCCAAATGTAAGACGTTATAAATCGTAAAATAATAATCACTCTAATAGGTGGGTGCTGAAGTTGATTACTGACTTAAAGATTGTAGAATAAATGTACTAGAAGGCGGCCAGAAGCAAAGAAAGATACATAGAATACATCAAATTTAATCAGTCAAATGTATCCCTCCAGGCTACTTTGCCTGACCTAAGCTTTCCACTGGGAAACCAGAGTTTAGAATAGTATTTCTGCAATCTAATTTCAGGTGCAACAAAGTCACATTATAAAAGAAGCATGGAAGCTATTTCTCACGCTGTGATTTGCATGGCTAGAGAAGCAAAAGGCAGGCAAGCTGTCCACCCCAAATCTATAGTAAAATAACTTATTTCAGAATGCTTGAAAGCCTCTAATTCCATTTGCCCATAGCTGTAACAGTGTGCTCTCAAGAACCATCTTTAATTGAGTCATATCTCTGACAGGGATGAGGAAAATCTGTCTGAAAAATTATGCTTTCTAGGTTTCTACTGCAAGTGTTTAATGCGCTCAAGCCAAACAACTACTGGAGTTGCAGACAAGTTTCTATATGATTTCTAAAACTGCTGATTTAAACTAAAAAGAGATTATCTTTCTTTCCTCAAGAAAGGATTCTACAAAGTGGCTGGCTATAGCTGCTAAAAAAACCTAACGGGCCATTGCAACATTCCTTGGAGGGATTTCTGCAACTAGCAACTGGGGACCTAAAAAAGAGTACTAGAGGTTTTTTGTTTCCAGATAGAGGAAGGTTGCACCCCCTCCTACCCAAATGTTCCACAAACATACAACCTTAACTCTAAACTCACATTTCTGTAGGCAATGGCAGAGTGCCATATTGACATTTGAAATGGAAAAGACAGTTAATAAAACAGCATTGTCTGGTTGAGGTGGTCTTTAAGTTTATGCACACGAGTGTGACCAAGATGGAGGTATTTAAGGGGTATCTTATGTGCAAGTAATATGAATATAAGCTTGTCAAAGAAATAGGTAACTCAGTTGTATTAGCCACTGACACTGAGGATGAGAGAGAAACGTGTCTTCCTGGACTCCTTTCTTCCTCTGTTTTTTTCACGTCAGCTCTGATCACCTGGATAGTCTAGGTGAAAAAGGAATCTTCCTCTATGCAGCTGCAGCACCAAGACTTACCCAGCACAACAAAATATTTCACACAAAACAAACTGGACCTGCTAGCCTGTTAATTTTAACTCATTATTGACTACTTTGACAGGAAACACATTAAACAACCTTAGCTCTTAATTAACAAGATCTTTGATGTGGGGTTTATATTTAATTTTTATTAAATTTTGTTTAATCACAGTTCTGCAAATACCTTAACATTGGATTAAAGAAAGGGATGACATAGTAAATAAATACACATACTGCGCAGCAAAAAGTAAACCAAACATTTGATTACTTTTTTTAATGTATCTTAACAAAAGTAATCATATCATCTATAAATTCCAAAATTTCTAAGAACTCCTTCAAATTCCTTCTATGGGGATGATGTAATCATATCAGTCAGTGACACATCATCCTCCCAGCAGCCTTGGGTTTAGCAAACAATATGTAAAACAGGCTTTTCGATGCCCTTTTAAACCTGCTTTATTTTTCACTTCCCCTCCCTATTTTGCGCCCACTGAGACTCAATTTATAACAGACCACACTCAGAAAAATCCTATTTGACTAGTCAAGGTTCTTTCCCTCGCCCACCCCCAAATCCAGGTTTTATTAAAGAGAACACATTGCTCATGCAACCTCACATTCAGCTCTTGGCATAAATAATTTAACCACAAGCTGACTCGGTTGGCTATGCTTACAGAATCAAAAGCCGTCCCACCTAGTTTATTATGGATGGGAACTCCAGAGGGGAGAAGGATAGAGGAGATTCAGCTTGCGGCGAGACTGCCCAAGAAGCTCCATCCTTAGTTTTCTTTACAAAGTCTCTGTGGGTCTAATGCCGAGGAGTGACAGCGCCTCATCAGAGCAATTTCCACTGCTTTCTGCTGGCGTTCTGAGTGTCACTATGTCTGAGTTTCTGCCATGAAAGATCATTTCTTTTCCCAGAGGATCAGAGCTCAAGAGGTTCTTGGAGACAAGTTTGAATGTTCTTTGTTTGGACCTAATTTAGCATTCACATCAACGTTAACTTCTTGCTGCACAGCACCATTTCCAGTGTAATTGCTTCTGCTGCATTCCACCAACTTACTGTGCAGCTAGACACTTTCATAACAACTGTAACCGAGCCAGAATAGTTTCCTGACAGACTAATTATTATTTTGTCTATAGAGTCCTTGTACTATAGAGAACAGGGCTGAATATTTTCCTTCTAAATACAAGTTTTACACAGAACTGAAAGGTTTTGCTATTCAGCATACATAAATGTTCCAATAACTAAGTACTGCTTTTTATATTTCCGTACGTATATCCTAGGAAGGTATTTGACTTCCATTCATAGAGAAGCTTCTCAGGACAAACTCTTTTCACAGGGATCCCACTTCTCGAAGAATAAAACAGGCAAAGGAACAAGCCCCAAGCAACGTATCATTCAGACGTCATTAATCAACATATGCAAGCACATATATATATGTGTATATTTACGTACATGCACAAATATATATGCATTTACAAAAAGCTGTCCCAGCTGTACAAACCACTGTAAGCAGTAAGCAGGATAAATAACAAACAACACTGAGAATCTGCAATCAGGACTTGGCAAAGGATGTTCAGTGCAATAAAAGGTTGGTACTGTAAGTTAATACCCAATATGAAGCACTGCAGCTGAAAACCATCATGGTGTCATGTGTATAGCAGGGACAGACAAATGCTACCCCCTTTCCCAGTGGATATAACAAACCTGGATTCCTTCAGAGAATAGCACTTAGCTCAACACATATGAAGAAGTCCATCGATATTAGGTGGTCACTTCTGGACCCGACAGTAATATGCTTTCTAGACTTCTAAAAATCAAACTTCTGTCTTTGAGTTAGAAGTATGTAGTTTAGCTATTGAAAACTTTGGACTGCAAAACACCAAGACAAACTTGCCATCCAGTTCTGTATCTATCAAACACAGATGAGAAACCCTCACCATATGACACAGAGGTTGACAAGACCAATTCACCTCAATGTACGAGGCACCAAGGTAATACAATGAAAGATGTAAGGGAAAAAAATATCTAGTGGCAGAACTACAGCCGTCTGATGAGAAGGTTCTGACAGTTCTTTTCAGTGACAAAGATTTATTCAGAGGCTCAGGAATCCGTAAGTTCAGATGCCTGTCTGAACCTCCTCATTTGTGAATAAATATAGGATTTCTATGGTCACATCAAAGATAACACAAAAACTAGAGGTAAGGGAGGTTTGGTGAAGATGAGAATCTGATGGTATTTTAACATTTTGGTATTTATTCAGAGTTAATCCAGGAAACAAAGAGACTGACAGCTTTTTAAGCTAGCAGAATTTAGCAAAGACAAATTACGTTCCCTGTTGAGATTGCTGAAGATTCTAAATTCAATACGAGGTTTTGGTGAAAAATTAATTTGGCACTTATTTACTACCATCTGTTCCAGATATTCCAAGTGGGTACTAAAAACTCATCGCTGACACATGAAGGATTTGAAGCTGTGGAAGTAAGCAGTATAGAAGACGACTTCTCTCTCCAGGAAAGACAGTCTGTCTCAAACACATCATATCCAGAGTTTCTGCCCTTTTGAAGGACTTCTACCGTGAATTAAATACAGGATATGTTGGTTAAACACCACACCAACTCAAATTGTATATTTCAATGTTCAGCTACAATTCTAATACTACCTGTTTTGCACTCTGTACGTAACACTAAAATATTTTTTAAATGATGGATCGGAATGAAAGGAAACAAGGAAAGTGTAGAGGAGGCATGCTCAGCATGCTATAGAAAAAAAATGCATATTCTGAGCCCATTTTACCATCATGTTCAAAGTTACAATTTTTATTAAGATTAATAGAAATTAGGTAAAACTAAGCGCAGTGCTGTCTTCTTCAAAAGATGACTAATCAACTTGAACCGCTGTAATTGCAGAAGCTTCCAGAATATTAAACACACAGGCAATCAGAAACTACACAGCAGCACTATGTTTCTAAACATACCAGTACCCAGCAATGCCAACACATTTAGACAGCAGCACAGTGTTCTCAACACTAGTCTGTCTTGGGATCCCCCCAAAGAATACAGCCCAGCCCAGCCCTATCCTGCACAAGATCATCACTCCAGCAAGGACAGGGGAGAGGAAAGGGCTGCACACGGTCTTGTGCTGACTGCTGATACTCCTCTTTCTCCCCCAATACTTCATGCACACTCCTTTTCTTCACACAAAAATAATACATCACTGTTACTTGGTTTGGATTCACAAGGGGCTGAACTCCCCAGGAGCTAACATACAAGAGAAGGCAGTTTAGGTGCTAACTAGTGCTACTATGTGCACAGAGAGCTGGCTGACTGGGAGCAGGCAGGGGAGAGAGACGAGATTCTGAGAAAGATTTCTCCCAAGAACTTCCCTGCCCTTCACCTAAAACATTAAATAGCATTACAAGTGGCATCCCTGTATCATGAAAGATTTAACGGGTGAAACCTTATCATCACCCTCACTGTCACCAATTTTCATGTAAGTTAGAGACATCCAGCCTGATAAAATATATAAAAGTCATCCAATTTAAAAAGGAGCAGTTTTATAATTTCAAAAGACAAATTAGAGATTGCATCTGAGACTACCTGGTGGGAACTGTTTGGAGAAAGAATCTTGATTGGCTAAAGGTTTTGCAGATACCTGAGGTTTTGCGAAGTGGTTTGATTTAGTACCTAGAAAAAGAATTCCAGCCACTGAATGTGTGGACAGATTTTACACTTATGGTTGGATATGCTTGTCAAGAAAATTCTACTTTGAGCCAGTCACACAAGTTAAACAGCTAGGGTTTTTTAAAGATCTCTTTGGTCTATGAGAGATAACAGAATCATCCACTTTTTGTGTGTTTACTCTGCTCCAGTGATCAGTGTCAAACTGCAGACAGTACCATGCAGGGGGTGTAAATAGGCCAGAAACCCAGGAACTTAGAGGAATGTAATTAATCTGCCAACAAACTGTAGGTTAAATTCTCAGCACCTATTTAACAACAACCTAAATGTAACGAAATACCCCATAAACCTGACAGCAATAGTCACAAGCGTCACATCTTGTAGGTGTAGCTTATAGATCACAAAAGTGAATCAAAACTTCCTTGACTTTCTGAAAATTATGGGGAAATATTGAAGCAGGACTATTACAATCTTGATGATACAGGGAAGGCAGTTCAAGAAGTGCCTTTGCATTTTATCTTACCATCCTACTACTTTTCAGGCATCTTCAATTTAATTTTTTCCCTTCTTTACTTATTGTGCCTCACCCATTTCTTTATACAACACTTCTACAAGAAGAGAGAAGGAATCACTTAACATGTCACCGCTATCTAAAGTTTTTAGTAAAAGACCTCTAAAAGGACATAATCAAAGACAGGAATTTTAAGTCTAATAAAATTTGCCTGCTACACCTCATGTAATTTGACTTATGCCATACACAGCATGCTGATTGATATATCAGGTGTTTTTATCCCTCCAACTGAAGGGTGTCTTGACTGTTACAGGACTACTTTTGTCCTTCAGTTTTACAAAAAGTTCAAAATAGAGTTTATAGATCACATTCACTCATGTGTTCAGCCATTTAGGACTTGGCCAATTTGCACTGTTAACATACTATTTCAATGCAAAGGTTACATAACCTACATGTATCTTAAAAGTTAAAGTTCCATTGTCACGTTTTTCTTCTTCACGTACAAGCAGTTCTCTTTATTCCCAACTCAGCAGCCAAGCTATCGATTAAGTTGGCTTAGGTCAGCCTACCCGGCAATTCCAGCTTCAATCCTTACATTGTTTTCCAATAGCTTGCTTTATTGACTTCAAGTTCTTGCTTTTGACTTTAGGATCTTGCTTTTAGCTTTAACCCTGTCCTATGTTCTTTGCTCAAGTTGTATTTTACTGTTGCATCAAGCTGTCCAAAGAAATTGCAGCTGAATGCAAGGATGTGTCTGCTAGGCTAAAAGGGAAGAAACTAAATGAAGCATCAGTAAAAAGGCATACAAGGCCTGTCACACACTAGTTTCAGAATATATGTTTTTCAATCTGAGTGCATATTATGCCATATCAAAAGCAATCTTCAAAACAACAACTTGTACCATTTCCTCTGCTCTACTAAAACTCTGTAGGGAAAATGCTGATCCTCTCTGCGTAGCTCATTTGGTGACCTTTGATATCTATAGAGTCTTGAAATGTTTTCTATTTATATGGGTGAATTAAAGACAGCAGGGCTGATTTTCTGCCATCTTACATTTCGTTTGTTGAATTACAATTGTGCTGAGCAAGCTGTAAAATCTCATCATTCCTATTGGGTAGCATTTTTATTCCCTTTGCCCTGTGAAGAGTCAGGCACACAAATCAGACTTGAGTTGCTTCTGCGAGACCATTACCTGTGAATCTGAGGGCAGAACTGAACTTTCACAGTAGGGATGGTTCCAATATATAAATTTACATTCTGCAAAAATCCAGTGGTAGTTACATTTGCAGTGCTGTACTTCACTTCTGCAGCTGAAGTTAGCATTCTGTCAATGTACTTAGTTTGTTCTATTTGTTTTACTGAAAAAGCATGAGAGATTTGTGTGTGAATAGTTCTAAATATATATATTTTCATTGAACTAAACATTGTTTGGGTTGGTCAGTAAAAGCTTCCAAGAAAAGCATGCCTCTGGATGTGTTTATTATTGCAAAAATAAATATTCTATTATTTGTGTGGTTGACAGTCAGCTTTGTTGTAGTTCCAGATGAAGAAGAGAGTATGTTGATTAGAGAAAATACAGCTATGTTCCATCTTCCTCCCCTGCTTCAATAAGAGAAGAGCATTTACATATTAATTCCAGGACTGAACAGCTGCATTCCCTAGAAAGCACCATTCATTGCAGCAGTGAGCCCCTGAAAACAGGCAGGGGAGAAAAAAAAAAAAAAAAAAAAAAGGGGAGG
>VZSZ01011737.1:382316-397294 GCA_013398815.1 Ibidorhyncha struthersii
CAGTTTCTTGGGAGCCAGATTCCTCAAGAACACATTATCTGTCAATGCACTCAGGTCCAGCTACAAGAATAAATTAAACCTTTCTATTGCTATGCTCAATCTACCTTATGCTGTTCCTCCTTCTCATTTCTAGCACATTTCTTTCCATTTCAGACAGAGAAAATCTAAAGGTAATGGTTTCTTTTCACTGAACTGAGTTCTGATGTCTGTGCCTCTGGAATATAGGAAAACGAACAAGAAGAGGAGGAAATGTGGTAACGCGATACATTACCCCGCCCCCAAAAAAAAGACAGTCAAACTTTCAAAGCCTAATGGAGCAAACAGCAATAGAAATTAGATGTGGTTATTTTCCAGGCATATCGTGCTTTTCCTGCCTACTCAGCTACTTGCCATTTCCTTCTGCCCCTGGAAGCTGTAACACAGCCTGTAGTGCTGGCATTGACAATCCACTCAAAGTTTAAATTCAGCTTCTCTTTCTGCAAGAGAGATTTTGTGAGTGTAAAGTGTTTTAAGTTTATTATTTTCTTTAAAAGAGACAACATATGACAAACATGTTTATGATCATTTGATCCACTTTGACCAAGGACTAGTTGATTTCTAATACATTAAGAGAATAAGATCACAATATAATAAGAACCTTAAAAAAGTGAAATATAGAAGGTTTCAATACATCTGAATGTCATTGCAAGTATACATTTGCATTCCTACACCAGGCAAGATTTAATTCTTGAATTCTTTATCAGTCACATAGTGTAGAAAGTTTAGAGATATTAAGGGAAGTCTATTAAACTGAAGGCATATTGGTACCTTCTGAGAACTCAAATCCAGCCTGACAGAAGACACAGATGTAACTCACTTAATTCTTTCTGTCCTTATAAAGCAAGAAAATGTGATATAAAAAGAGGTAAACAGGACTCGTCCTCTGAATTAAATCTCAGGGAGAAACCTGAGGGTATCTTATCACAGCCGTCAGTGACAAGGCAAAGAGAAAGCCTGTAGGCCTGGCTATACTGCTCCTATCAACTGCAAAATATCAGCAGCTTTAAATGTCTGAAGTGCATGCTGTTTATATTTTAGTACTGCATATACTACTCCCCTAAAACCATTTTAAACTAAGTCTTTTTTCTTTATTTATTTACTTCATCTGTAATCTGAAACAGATTGCTTGCTGTTGTATGAATAAGAAAGCGGTAAGTAAAAAGATATATAAAAAAAATATTCTACCCCTAAATTTTGTTTCACATGCAATTGTCTTTACGGTCCTGCAGGGTCCACTGACCTAACTTGCATATTAAATGAGTGAAGAGAAAGTTCCTCGAGAATGACTGTTGACAAAATGGCAATGTGCATTCAAGCTTCCCTTTAAGCTTGTGGTTTGGGATCTAGTAGTAGATATGTGTTCTCTAACACAGTATAACAACAGAAATTACATTTATTACAGAGCTTCTAGATAGAGTGATCTGGCTTATGAATAAGACTTATACCTTTCCTTCTGTCTCAAAATACATTTGGTTGCATTCATTTGGGATCCTCACAATGTCTCTCAACATCTAGTCTAAAGACTAGAGGTTTTGCTGTCATCCTGTAAGCTACTGCAGTGCAGAAAACAATAAAACCTTTTATAAGCCTACATATAATTTTTAGAAGGTATCAGAGATGTAAGATGTGCAGTTCTACCACCACATACCTCCTGAACAACGCTTCCCTCCAAACATTTCCCCTCGCTACTCCCCTCAGAGTTCCTTCTGGGGTAGTATCTTGTTCATTATTGCCACATGGCAAAAAAAAGACATAATGGCAACCTTTAGTCTGGTTCAGGGTTTCGATTCAAGCTTAAGACACAAATATTTCATGGAAGTCTTAGGGAGCTCCTTCTTCATGCCCACAGCTCGCTGCTAGGCGGTTACCTGCCACAGGGAGATGAACGCTGCCGCCCCTCGCTCCAGGCCCACACTGCGGCAGTACGAGTACCACCTGAGGTTTGAAGTTAGGAGATTTCAAATATAGGATATTCAGAATGAAGAAATACAGGCTTCTGCTTTAGGCTGGGGTAATTATTTGCAGGCTGCATTATTACTTTTCTGAACAAACACGTGGGGCTGTAGCACTGCACCATCATCTTCCATTACTTTTCGGGAAAGCTTTTCCCTCTTATTAATCATTCATGTTCAAAGTTCTCACATTCCTTATTATTTTTTGACTCTTCTGAAAAAAGCACTTAGCTGGCCTTGCTGTCATTTCTAATGTAGCCTTTTATACCTGCTACAGAGTATAAATTATGGCTGGAGGGATGCTGGGGAGGCCGTGGGCCGGTCTGCAACAGACACCTGGGCCCCCAAAGCTTCAAAGGGCAGAAGCAAGCGTTTCCTTTTTCTGCCCCAGAGAGGGGAAGAAAATGCCACAAAACTGGTTAAGAAACATCTCAAACCACACACCTACTGTTTATATAGATCCCTTTACAAGAATATATAAACACCAAAAATCCAGAATGCCTGCAGATGGAAAAGAAGGCCATGTTACTACTGCCATGAAGAAAAGACAGTAACATCTTTCGCAGTGGATTTCAGCACATTAAAAACACTAAAATCATGTAGATTACAAAATACAGTGAGACGACCATAGCAACTGACTGTTCATTTGCCTGAAAAGAGCAAGGTCTTCCTTTCAGGTCCCTTTCAGGTCCCTTTCAGGCCGTAAAGAGAACAACACTACAAAAAGTTTTAATTAGCACCCAGCACATCCAACACTTACATAGAGGAAGACAATTCTAATTTGAAAAGTCAATTAACTTTACCTCTTCCTATTAATGAACTTGATCTAACTGAAACCAGATTGTCTGGTTTGATGCTAAGAATTTTAACATAATGATTTTGATTTTGAAGTCTGACCTCTAACAAACTACTAATATGTCAGCTTGTGCTGTCCATCTGGGTCATTTTCTAATGGTCAAAATCAATAGAATGTTTGTTGTTTGTTTTGAAGTGTATTGAAAGATTCTCTTTTTCGTGCTTTAAACTGCCAGATAGCTAGATCAAGTTACAGCTGTAGCTCACTGGAAAATCCACTCCTTACAGATGACTGTCACAATAAAAAAACCCTTCACATGTACTGAAGAACAAATAGGAGTGCAAATAAACCACAGTTCCAGGCAATTTCAACCTGTGAGACCCATACTGAAAAGAACTATCTGTGTGACATCAAAGAAGTGTTTTTTTTGTTAGGTCAGTCTTTCGTATCATTCACAACACAAAAAGAGGTAAACTATCCACCTCCAAGAAGATTTTTTTCTTTTTTATGACTGCCATACCTTGCCCTGCCTACTGTAGCACTTGAGGCAAGCGGTGTCACTGCCGGCGCTTCATTTATTATTGTTGTTCATTCTCTCATCCACACATGTTTTGGCCCATCTACCTGAGGCCTGGAATGTTGTGTGTTTTCTCCTGCACTTTTGTAAACAGTTCAAAAGAGCAAGGCACCTGCTCCCTGACTAGTAAAAAGTCACTTACTGCTAACAGTAGTAATACAGAAGACACAGAAAAGCTGTTTAAAAAAACAGAAAAAGAAAAAAAAAGAAAAGGTAGCCATCTCTTTTGGACAGACTTTGTGTTTCAAGTCCCCCCTTGATCAAGTACAATTTTAGATTAAATAGGACGGTAATTTGTAATCCTAAATCATCACTGAGATCTCGGACATTTCGACATGAACCAAGCTTTGCGCTGCCATTGCTGGAAAGCTTTAGTTTGTGCCACAGTGATTCACAGACCATGAATAAAAAAATAGGGCACAGAGCTCTAGCTTGAAATGGAGTAAGAAAACCGAAATGGTTTTGTCATGTTCATTGTTTTTTAAAACCACTTCCCCCTGTTAATTTTTCAAGATAGGTCAAGATTCAACAGTTCAAGATTCTTGAAACCCCTTCAGTTCCCATTACGGTGTGAATGCTGATGACACTTTCACTGAAACTGTGCTTATTGCTAGCAAAAAATCAAATTCTGTCTTCATTTCAAACATGCTGAAGTAGACAGACTAACTTAAGAAACAGTGACTGCAATTCATTCTTGTAAATACAATGCTTACCATGACATAGAAATAATTTGTTTATTCGCTTAAGTTTATTGTTTGTTTTATCATCACAATATTAGAGAGTAATCATCTGCAAAGGTGCCATGAAAAAGAACACAGAGAACTCTAGTAACTCCTGAATAAAGAATAAAAATACAAAATAAAAAATTAAAAAAAAACAAAAAACAAAAGAAGGATCACAGATTTCTCTTCCGGAAAAAGCAGCGCCTTGGAGAAACTGGACCTTGATGACCCAAACCAGTAGGGTAATTTCCAGATCCTACCTGGAGAATAATCAGGAAGAGACAGAGGAAGCGACAGAAATCTGGCCCAACATATCCATCAAATATTACTTCTGAAAAAACATAGTGATACTGCTATCAGATGGGAGCCCTATTGTCTTATGCCCTTGAAACAAGGAATGGTCTCAGTGGGCAGTAACATTTCACTGGGAAGAGCAAAGAAACCAAAAAAATGGTTCACTGCTATAATTTTCTCATCAGTCACAGAATCACAGAATAGTCAGGGTTGGAAGGGACCTCTGGAGATCATCTAGTCCAACCCCCCCCGCCAGAGCAGGGCCACCTACAACAGGTTGCACAGGACAGCGTCCAGGCGGGTTTTGAATGTCTCCAGAGTGGGAGACTCCACAACCTCTCTGGGCAGCCTGTGCCAGTGCTCCACTACCCTCAAAGTAAAGAAGTTCCTCCTCATGTTAAGATGGAACTTCCTATGTTCAAGCTTGTGCCCATTACCCCTCGTCCTATCAATGGGCACCACTGAAAAAAGACTGCTCCCATCCCCCTGGCATCCTCCCTTCAAGTATTTGAGAGCATTAACAAGATCCCCCCTCAATCTTCTTTTCTCCAGACTAAAGAGACCCAAATCCCTCAGCCTCTCCTCATATGGAAGATGTTCCAATCTCCTAATCATCTTTGTAGCCCTTTGCTGGACCCTCTCCAGCAGATCCCTGTCCTTCTTGAACTGGGGAGCCCAGAACTGGACGCAGTATTCCAGATGCGGCCTCACCAGGGCAGAGTAGAGGGGGAGGATGACCTCCCTCGACCTGCTGGCCACACTCCTTTTGATGCACCCCAGGATGCCATTGGCCCTCTTGGCCGCCAGGGCACATTGCTGGCTCATGGTCATCCTGTTGTCCACCAGGACTCCCAGGTCCCTTTCCACAGAGCTGCTCTCCAGGAGGTCGGCCCCCAACCTGTACTGATGCATGGGGTTATTCCTCCCCAGATGCAGTACCCTACATTTACCCTTGTTGAATTTCATTAAGTTCCTCTCTGCCCAACTCTCCAGCCTATCCAGGTCACGCTGTAAGGCAGCACAGCCTTCTGGCGTATCAGCCACTCCTCCCAGTTTAGTGTCATCAGCAAACTTGCTGATGGTACACTCTATCCCTTCGTCCAGATCATCGATGAATATATTGAACAGGACTGGACCCAGTACTGACCCTTGAGGGACACCACTTGTTACTGACCTCCAACTAGACTCTGCACCACTAACCACAACCCTCTGAGCTCTATCTGCTAGCCAGTTCTCAATCCACCCCACTGTCCATCCATCTATCCCACACTTCCTAAGCTTGCCAGTGAGGGTGATGTGGGAGACAGCGGAGAAAGCATTGCCAAAGTCAAGGTAGACAACATCCACTGTCCTCCCCTCATCCACCCATCTAGTAACCTCATCATAGAATGCTATCAGATTAGTCAGACACGACTTCCCCTTAGTGAATCCATGTTGACTACTTCTGATAACCTTCTTTTCATCCAGGTGCTTTGAGATGATACCCAGCACAAGCTGTTCCATCATCTTTCCAGGGATGGAGGTGAGGCTGACCGGCCTGTAGGTTCCCGGGTCATCCTTCTTACCCTTTTTGAAGACTGGAGTGACACCTGTCCTCCAGGACCTTTCAAAGATGATGGAGAGCGGCCCAGCAATGACTTCCCCCAGCTCCCTCAGCACTCGAGGGTGCATCCCATCAGGCCCCATGGATTTGTGGATAAAGTCTTAGAATTTAACGCAGTGTTTTCACAGAGGGAACGTTCTCTATTTTCAGTGATACAGCCCACATCTCAAATAGCTCACTGGTACAAAGCAAGGCTACCGTTCAAGCAATCACTTAGATAATCCACATTCAGAGATTATGTGGGACTGAAAACATGAAGACACAGCATCAGGCTGACATGCAAGATATGTCATATATGCCTGATATGACCTCCCTTCCCCCTTTACAGAGCTGCTATGATTCACTTACTGCTCTTTTATACCATACCTTGTAAAAGTGAGCAGTGAATGTGAATGCTCAAAAACTGGAAGAAAAAGGAAAAAGGAGGAATTCTTCTACAAAACATAGACAAGACCTGTGAGCGGAAAACAGCAGATGCCAAAAAGGAGGAAAAGTACAACTCCACAGAGCCCTGTGGAGGGAATTTTCCTCCAAAACTCCTTTTTCTTTCTGAGATGTTTATTAATATTTCAGAGATAGCTACAAGAGAAACTTCCCTCATCTTACCCACACATACCTGATGCTTGCACTGTAGCTTAATAGCAGCATCTTCAAGGCAAAACCCAGAAGTTAGGAATGAAAGTACATCACATTTGAGTGCTTAACTAAAGAAAAGAACAGAAGTTTTGCCTCTTCTTTGTCACAGAAAAAAAAAAAGCCCAACCTTCAGCTTCTGACCACCTTTACTGTTCTTTCTCTAATGCTAACTAGAAAGTAATAAAATCCATGAAACCCTTTGAAGCTGACCTGCTTCATCACATTAGACTTGAAAGCCAAGTGCCATGGAGACACCATAAAAGAATAATCAGAGGTTTGGATTTCCTCATTCAAGTGGATACCAAAATAATAACATTGCTGTTATAAACAATAACTAAAGTGAAAATTAAAAAAATACCTGGAAATGCCTGACAGAAATCAAAAGCAGCTATAGGACCTCTGCATTGAGCAAAGAAAATAGGAAAAACAGATGTTACAGCAGACAGAATAGAATGGTTTTAGGAAATGAGACACAGCAGGAATCACAACATTTAAGTTGGTCACTACTTCTTTTCTGGTTATTTCATTTAAATAGTATATTCAGATATTTGCAATCTCCTTCCCTTTGCCTTGCTGCACAGGTAACCATAGCACAATTTTATTTTCTTAATTAGTACCTTTAAATAAATTCATGGAGGAAAGTTACAACAGCAACACCAGAGTCCTCAAGAGCATTCAGAAGGAACAGAGCTCTGACTTGCTTGCTTATCTATTTTTGCCAACAGAAGCCTGGCACCAGGAGCTCTCCTCAATCCAATTTTCCTTTTCTCAAGTGAACAAATACCTGAAAAGCAAGGAGGCTGGAGAGAAATGCAGTCTGAGTGGAGGACATGGAAGAAATGAGTGATTAGAGACTAACCAAACAGTACAACTATACTTATTTCAGTCATTTTCTACATCAGTGTAGTTGTCTCCTCCCCTCTGATGCAGCGTAAAAGCAGTTTCCCCATTTTACTTTCTTCGCTGCGCACAGCTGGTACCACCTGTAACAAGTTTAATAAAATATAACCTCTGAGTTTCTATACTAAGTCATTTTATGTTTGTTAGAGAGGTATCATCTTCCAGCGGTAATCATATGCCTATCACATGAGTACACAGAAGATGAAAGCAAGCAGTAGCCTCTGATGGAAGAGAAGGGGAAAAAAATTCTACGGGAAAAACATCCCCAGAAGAAGAGCGTGATTAGTATTTTTTCCCCCTTCTGATTAACCTAAGGAGAGCCAATTAAGCATCAGGAGTAAGAATAACAATTGAACTTACTGGAATACCTATGTACTAAAGAAACATTTAATTCTGTCAGCAGAAGACTATGACTAATTAGATTTGCAAAAATAGGTTTAAATTCCAACACTTTTCCCCTTGAATAACAGTCCAGTATACTTGTTGGAGGCTCTTGGGATATACAGGTACATGGAACAAAGTATCTTTCTTGACATGTAATTAAATGAACTGAAATAAATTACAGATTTTAAGTCTTAATAAAATAAAATAAAATCCCCCCCAAAAAATCCATTTTTTGTGTTCCATTCTTTCTTCTTATCATCATCTGAGGGGCTTTCTCTTTTGAGCATCTGGGAGCCATCATGTCAAGCTCCGGATATTAAATGTACATGAAGTTCTCTGCAGGCCTAATGAGTTACAACAGAGGTCACATTCCCCACTGCCCAAATGTAATTTGAACAATTCCTTGCAACAAGAATTGTGACACACCTGTGTATAAACACTTCTGACAGTAAAAGTTACAGTAAATTTTGCTATCCTCCTCTTCTACAGCAGAAAGATCCAGAATGGTGATGCAGTGGAGTTTCCCTTATCACTGCTAGTATCAGTGACATTTTCATATTTATGGTTCCAAATAAATTTTTCTAAGCAAGTTTCATACAGTTCCATAGCAAAAACATATGATCTGATATGTGAAATATGTTGTGAGAACTTGGAAAGGATCCAAATTGCTTCCAAGTTGTACTCTTAGGACTTGAGATAACAATAGGTTTCTCTAAATCAACTATAAACAGTGCATTGCTTTTAAAGTAACTTTTTTTCCTCTGCTACAACGGTGAAATTAAGATCATTCCTCATATTGCAAAGAAAAGAAGAAAACATATTTAAATATTGTTAGAGGAAATAAAACATTTCACATATGGATAAATGCTAGCTTGCTAGCATAGCAGGAAGACAAGCTGAAAAGGATCATTTCTGCCAAAACCATTAGCAAATTGCCTTACGGTGATTGGCTTGGCTACAAGTCCTAGATTCTTTGGTTTTATGGTTNGGAGGAGAGAGATCCTGGGTAGAGGAGGATCAGGGAGTTACATTAATCCACACATAGCTTGTATATTAAGTCATTTCTTCTGGATATTTTGCTACTTAAGTACATCTGGCTTTGTTTAATGTCAGGGTTTTTTTTAACTGAATCACATTTTTGTCGCAGTAATCTACAATACTCTAACGAAAAGCTTGAAAGAAGGAGAGGCTAAACACATTTCATCCGATTCTGCCCGTTCCATACTACTGCCACAGCCAGCAATTGTGTAAACATATTATTGCCTCTTACCACTTTCCTGGAAACTGGGAAGCCAGAAATACATGGTATTATAAACACGGATGCATGCACATGCACACGCACATATAGAGTGAGTACATTTTCACAGCACCTATCTCTCTGTTTTTCAGCAGCTCCCCCATATTTTTTTTTTTTTTGCTGTTTAAAGAATTTTTCTGCATTTTCCACTACATGACATCATTTGCCATTATGTATATCCCCTGCTGGCAAGCAGCCAGCACAGATTGTTCTGAGCCCCCTTTTCTCCACCTCACCACAAACCCACAGTTTCAAGCCCTTCCTCGAAACACTTAATCCTCCTGCTATTGTGAACTGAACATTAGGGAGGACTCTGAAGCCATGACAACAGCTTGCTTCCTGAAGACTCTGCTTCGGGCCACTCCGGAGGTGTCCCCATTGCCCAGGCCAAACAGTTCAATGCGCTCAATAACACCGCTTCTCATCTCTATGAGGCACTGGCTTTAACGTCATTCATTTAACGAGGGAATCTCGAAGTGTTTGAAATTTGGGCTCAGCTTGGCTAAATACACGAAGTTTCTTTGAGGTTTGCCAAAGCTTCTAAAAGATTCACCCGTGTTTCTAGCTTGGGCAAGGGACACTGGTATTTCTGACATTTTTAAATCCCAGGATAGAAGACAGTGCAGACATATCTATTTAACAGCATTTCAATTCTTCTGGTTTGTCAATTGTCAAACAGTTCAAGTCCTAGATATTTAACCAGATTTAAACAGAAAAAGAGTGACCCACAAAATGTAGGTAAACAACGGCTTAAAAGCAAAACAAAGAAAACCGGGAGAAAGCTGATAACTAGGTGCTAATTTCAGTTGCAATACTTTGCACTGTGGCAGTAATACAGAATACCACATATTAATAGACAATAAGAAATTCTTGGATACACAATGTGCAAATTCAACCTGTAGAATTTACAAACACATGCTTTCCCCAAGTCACCTGACCTTTCTGAAAGTATCACATAACTACAAGTCCAGAGCAGAGACAGACAGAAAAAAGTTTAGAATGTGCCAGAATAGATATGTTGTCATGAAGGCAGATGAATTTTTTTTTTCTTTTAAAAGCAGCCTTTGCCTAGCCCTTTGAATATTTGGGATAGTAGATGTCTGACTTGCCTTTTTCCGCACTGGCTAGAATAAAGCACTAAGTGGACAAGAGGCTGTTTTTTGCTAGAACTTTAATGTTTTCAGACCAGTTAGACTCAGAATACGCACTTTCATTTAGAAATACGGGGTCAACAACTAGAAGATCCTGCACCTAAATATGATACTTGAGCTACAGTGTTAACAAGACAACATACAAAGCCCCTATCAGGCAGCACAAACATTCATTTTAAAAGTCAGGAAAAAGCAAACGCTCCTTCAGCAGCAGAGGATAGACGAAAGGCTCGGTATCCCAGGACTAATGACTAATTTAAAAACAAACAGAAGGAGAAAGGCAGTTCACTTTTTCAGAGCCCGACTCCTGGCAGCACGAGAGTTCGGCGTGCACAGGCTGTTCCGCAAACTCCACTGGCTGATTGAATTGTTTGGCCTCTCTGCATGAGCAGCACTGAAACGAACACTCAGGAAACACAAGGTACAGGGAGTTGGTCGGGGAAGAGAGCAAAACCAGGATATGTAAACAAACTAATGAGATCAGTGCAAACAGCAATAGCACACTATGTTACAAGAAGCTTGTAACGCACTTTGTATATTCAGGCTGCCCTCATAACATCACCGGCCGTGTCCTCCTCACGGGGACAACTGGCTCCTAAGCAGCAGGAGTAGATTAAATACTTTGGTTACAGATAACTCCTCCATAAATACTGTAAGTTAAAAATCCCAACATTAAAAGTTGTCTGTCATATTATATGATTGCAAGAGCATTCTGCTTAGAAATACTTAGGAAGCAAATATTACGACATATTTTATATTTGTGCACGCGAAAAAGATGGTGTTCCTTCACGTTCCTGCTCCTTTTTCCTCATACTGGGATGCAGATGATAACGGTTTTGGTTGATACACAAGACGACAGTAAAATTTCTGTTTATCTAAGTTGCCTCTTTGGGAAGGTGACTAACTGGAAAGCTAATGTTTCATTACATCCTCTCTTGTCCCAGCTGGCAAAGATTTCACAGAATACAAAGACCAGAAAACTGGAGAAAGCTTGCTAAAATTCAACCTGAATACAGAAGCAATAGCATATCACTCAGGAAAAGGTCTTGCTCTCACAGGAAAACAAACAAACAAACAAACACACACCCACAAAAAAACCCAACCCAACCCAAGACCTAACATTGGGTGCTGCAGTTTTTCATACAAATGTAACAACTATATAAACTTCAGTTGTGCCATTTTCCTAGAGATGCCCATCTGGCAGTAGCAAAATCACACCGTAAAACAGTAAGTAAATTTTTTTCTGTATATTTTGCCAATGGGCCATATGACACAATGAAGTAATTAATAGAGCCCACGGGACTAACAGCAGCCGGCAAAGGGCTTCTGTTGTCCTTCCCTGAGTAAGGGACATGACTGATCCCATTCCACCCTCCATATCAACTTCTATAGGGACCCAAGGACACAGAAACAAAAGGTGCAACGACACCTACTGTTTCTAGTTAAAAGTGATTTTGTTTTCCTGAGAACAGCCACGTCTACAAGCATAGGTACGGTAAAATTTCAGTTCGCTATGGGGAAACTGAGGTTTACTTATGTCTCATTCCATGTGCATAATTATTAGAAGAAAATTTTTTTCAGACTTGTTCATGTGGTATACTATCACGCTTGCTCATGGAAAAGCATTTCCATTTACAATCTTTTGCTAATTTTGAATTTTAGCCTGAATTAAACCCCCCACACAGATACACCCACTTTCAGTCTTATAAAACAAAAAAATTATCTACTCCATCTGGAATACCTAGCAGTCAGAAATTTATTAGAAAATACATCTAAAACCTAGATGATTATTTACAGACTGTGGTCTCTGTTCTGGCTGAAGCTAACATCTTCACAGAAAGAACCATACCTGCATTTCTTTCTCTTTTTTATTCACAAAAGATGCAGCTAAGTTGTCAGTTTTAAGTGACCTGAACTTCTTTACATGCACACAGCAGAGAAGAGGGTGTTTATAATAGCTCAATACAGGCAGCCCCATGAAGCAAGCCAAGCATTCCTGCTGGTCTTACATATAATCAATGAGCCTGCAGTGCATTCACTGATGAATTGGACAATGAGACTGAGGGTCTGAGTCATATTCAATCAACTCCATTTCCAGCAGCCTGTCAGGGATGATGGCAGATCTATTTTGCAGTGCTGTACACACATCAGCCCATTTGGGAAAGGGTATTTTTATGTGTGTGTGTGTATAAATGTAAGAGAGAGTGTGTGTATAAACAAAAGTGTGTGTATATATATAAAAATAAAGAAATTGTCAGATTTTTCCAGGAGTACATTTTAATGCAGTTCCTTGTTTGCCTTTTCTTAGCAACAGTAGTGACTACAGAACTGGCCATCCAGAAGCTTTTTTTCCTGACATCAAGAAAATTGAAGTACAGAGAAGCATATTTATAAAGCTGTGGTCATTCAGACTGAAGATAAAAACATTATAAGAAGGTGGTAGATGCTCAGCTAAAGAGATGTGTCTCAGGGGCAGACCTCTAAATGGTCTATTAGATAGGATGAGATAGTAAATCTAATTTGCCAAAACACAGGCATGCTCCTCAAGGTTTCATGCTGTCAATATTCTATGCTAGCTTGCGGTCTTGATACAGTTCACGTAGTAATGAGCATGAAAACCTGGGAAGGATTTGGCTATTCTATAGCCAATCGCCCTTTGTCTCATTAGGGAATTAGTACTCCAGAATGTGCTACACTGTCTGAATCAACAGCTCTTCAGGTGGCAGAGCTATGGTAACTGACCACTGACGGCAAATGCAGGAACTGTTCCAAGAAATGCATGCTTCATAGATTTGCTGTGCTGGAAAAATAGGATAAAAATAATCAAATTTAAACCATTTTTTGCCTTTCAAAGTTCTAAATAAGATTTCATTTGGCAAATGGATAGTGCTTTGGAAGCAAATAGGCTGCACTGTAAGAAACAAGTATTCAGAGAAGCAGTGACGAGGGTTTTACTCCCCAAACTTGGGAATTTTCCCATTTTTCCTTAACATTCCTTAAACTTAAGTTTTCGCTCCTGAAGCTTAAGCATTCACCAAATTCACACCCCTGATCTTTCTGCAGTTCTGCTTATCAGACTTCAGGATTCTGATTTCACGCTGTTTAAGGCAGCATGCACCTCAACGGAATACTTGGAGAAATGTTTTAGACAAATGTAAATAATCACTTCTAGCAGAAGAAAAATACAAGCAAAACAAAAGAATAAATAAATATAGGGAGTACACAGGATATAGGGGTGAGATATTGTCCTGGTTTGAGGTAAAACAGGACCAATTTTGTTCAGTAACTTTGCTTCTTAGCTGGGCCTCTTCTCACTGCTGAAATTAACAGCATATTGTGCAGACAATGTTCGCTCTCTCAGAGTGATAAGACCAATGTTATGGCTGATGTCCAGACGTGGTATGCGGAGAGGCTCTTGCTTATACTTATCGCTATAACACCCAAGGCCAACCAACTTTGTTATTTGCCACATTGGAGTGTTGGAAGCAGAAAAACACAGTGGGGTCCCACCTGCAGGGAGGAGCGGACAGGACAGGTGACCCAAAACAGACCAACAGGGTATTCCATCCCATCCGCATCATGCTCAGTATAAAAGCCCTCTGAGGGATCAAAGGGCAAGCAAGGAGTGGTAAGCAGGAGGCTGGGAAGAAAGGAAGCTGGGAAGCTGGGAGCACTGGCTCTGGCTCGCTCCCTCTCTCTTCCTTCAATGGCCGACATCTGAGGAGGACTGTTCGTCTGCCGTTGGTCCCGATCCTGCCTGCAGATCCGGAATCCAGTTCCCGTCCGTCACTGAGTCCAGCCTGGGACTGCCCCAGTGCCAGCCGGTGTCATGATTGTCATCCTGGGAGCTTGATACAGTTTTGTATATATTTCATTATTTTCTTTTTATTTTATTATTAATATTTCATTAAAGTAGTTTAGTTCCTTCTAAACTCGTAAGTCTCTTTTTCCTCCTCTGCCTCTCTCTACGAAGAGGGGTAGAGGGGAGCATCTGTCGGTCCCATCTGGGGTCCCCCACATCCCCAGTGGGATTTGGCCTAAACCACGACAGATATACTAAGCCCACTAGCCCTATACCTCTTCTTTCTGAAGGAATCCTGAAGGAAGCTTATCCACTTCCTTTTGGGAAACATGTGTGCGTGCTTTTGTGGGCCAGATTAACAGCACACCCGTACCAAAGTGGGAGACAAACTCTCACAAGTGCACATTCTCACTGCTTCAATTCTGCCTGCTCCTGCACATGATATTCCCCTGTGAATTTATTTAACCCATTAATTGAGCAATTCACTAACCCAAGGCAAAAAGAGTAGGTACCACAGCCGATGGAGGAGTGTGGCCAGAAGCAGAGCAAGTTCGTAGTCATAAACTCTCATATTCACTCAGCTGTTACAGCCTGCTGTCCATAAACCTGCTTCATCCAATTTCCTGAGGCAACTCTAGAGAAAGAATCTGGATGATACTAATGTAGCCTGCTGGTTATCAGAAGAGGACTTCTTTTATTGCTATTATTTGGGCCAGATGCAAATGATGGGCATGGTCCAAAGTCAGCGATTTCTCCCTATCCCACAGGGAATCCTGACAAAAAGCCCTTTGAGTAACAAGAAGAAGGAAAAAAAAAAAAAAAAAA
>VZSZ01011737.1:397339-488475 GCA_013398815.1 Ibidorhyncha struthersii
AAGGACTGGCTATTCTGATGGCAGAAACCCAGGAACTGGGTGAATATTCAGTGCCCTGCACTCAGCAAAGAGAAGTTCATGATATAGATGATATTCAACTATCGGCATTTGTAGATGTTAAGACAGGATTTTCCCGAGAGGTGTGTCATTCACCAAGGTTGAATGTGCGTGTGTGGGGGGAGGGGTGTCCACCTTCTTCATAACATCAAGCGGTAACTTGCAGATCTATTGCAGAAAAGTGACTTGTAACTTAGTCACCACTCAAAAGAAATCAGGCTTGGAGCAGCGGTGGTCCAATGACTTATGACAACAAAGGTCCAGTCCTCAATAGTAAAAGATAGAGAGGCAAGGTGAGCGGCCCCTACAGCAAAACTGAATACTACAACATTATACATTAATTGTCCAAAGTGCTTCCAGTAGCTCCTGCAAATGGCTCATTTTGGACTACAGCTACAGAGAACTACAACATCATTAAAAATGCATAGCCCTGGGCAAACCTATATGGAGTGTCATACTAGCTTTTATGAACGTGTTGAGTACCTGACATTACTTGACAATTAACTTGAGATTTAAAAAAATATCTGGTGTAGACAAACTCCTTGAGGCTTCATACTTCTTATATCAAGACATCTTCTTTTTTTTCCACTAAACATAGCAATAGACTTGATAGAAAATCTAAGAAAATATTACCACATTGGGACACTTATGCTGTGAAATAAAAATCACTTGTGCTTCGCACTTACTGAAAGGAAGGAAAAGCATTTTCTCTCTACCTCTGTACCTCTGGCGCTTCTGCAGGACTGAGTCTGCAGAGAGCCTGCGCTAAATGCTGTTTGAGCTGGGAAAGGCCTTGTGTGCTTCACCAGCTTGCTGTGCTAAAAGATCAGAAAGATGGCCATTCCAGCAATGATCTACTTAACTCACTTTAAAGCAAGCAGCTCACTTATCTGTATTCCCCTAATTACATTTCAACCATATAAAACCCTCTCACTTTAATTTTTTTGAAGCTAGCACAGATTTTTCAGATTCCACTGGAGTAGATCAAGAGCTTATTACTGTATCAGAAAACCCCGGTTCTGCATGCTGAAGAATATGCAAGAACAAGGTAGCACATTATGAACGAAACAGTATTTCTAAGCATGAAATTATAGCCTTAAATAGAAGAAGGCTTTTACTCATACAAGACAGCTTTTACCTACTTCTGTCTTATACTGAAATCAGCAGGAGTTTTAATGATCTTGAATTTTGCTGGTATTACCAAAGCCAATAGTATTCTATAATAATAGTGTGCTTTTTAATGCCTTCTCATATCCAAATATAGTACATCATATCTTCTTTCTGGGAAACCTGCAAAGGAGCCCTTGAATATAAAAACAATTACTGCACTTGCAGCTAGGGACAGCCAGCAATAAAGTGGATACAGATTTCCCTGGGAGACATCGGAACGGTGGGGAGAGAATGGATCATACTTTTGATATTTCAAAGCGACTAGGCAAGAAGTGTGAGCCACAGAAGGACAATTAAGTAAGTAGGTAGCTAACATACATTTCTGGTCAAGCCACAAAGAGAAGAGAGTTAGGTCAGGCAAACTGTATAAAGGTGGCAGCAAAGAACTGTTTAGAAGTTACTTGATGCAGTGAATAAGGTATGGATTTGAGCTTGAAAGGTTTATCTTCAAACAAAACTTTAGGGTTTGTGAAATAAGCATGAGGTTCTAATGCTGAAATCCATCTGAAGGGCGTTTGAAAACATCTGATGTTCATATTTCAGTTGTCAGCAAGGCTCTGAAGCTTTGATCCTGCACTTTTATCTTTACCTGTTCTTCACGGAGTTTCTAAGAGCACTCATTTTGCTAGTATACAGTTCCCTGCCTTCTTTCTTTCACTGGGTAGCTGACACGTGCCCTTGGATTGAACCATTTTCTATTATTGGCTGAATAGGGTTTGGGGGACTTTTTTTTTTTTTACCACAAAGCACTGGCTCTTGTGTATGTTCATTGGTATGCAGACTACCCAAGCCTCATATATCCTCCTTTTTCTTTTTTCTTTTTTTTTTTTTTTGCCATTTTTTAATCCCTACTTTGGATGGTGCCACAGTTCAGCTAACACAGGTATTGCACATTTGCTTCAGAATCATGAACAAATGTGTGAAGCCAAATTCTCCCTGAGGTATCACCACTGAAACCAATGTACAAATAATTGAAATGGTATAGAACCAACCCTGAATTCCCAGCATTCCTAAATACTTGGGACGTTGTTTATTCATTTGTTAATCTATATGCGTAATTAGATACTTTAGCCTCTATACCCATGGCTTGTTGGGGAATAGTTAGTTATAAAGCTACACACAAAACCTGCCATCATTTCCACTATATGTAGAATACTATAGTCTCCTTTTTACACCAAGTAATACATCAGAACTAAACCTGCCTAATGAATTTTCGTTTCAGAGCACTTCCCTTTCCACCTTTTCCCCTTCCCTAAGTGCAGCTAAGAAAATAGATACATTTGATTTTTCTCAAGGTTTTGGAACATTAGGGCCAACTGAACTGTTGATTCCAGCAGGGTGGGAATCAGGGGTGGAACCTTCAAATTCTGTCTAATTCTTTGTTTATACCTGTGTTTTTTTTTCGCTGTTTCTATTTAAGCAGAAATACTTTATTGTGATACCTAACATATTTGTAATACTGCGTCACATCAAGATTTTTTTTAACATATAGAAAAGAAGCTCATTTCATATTTTTACTATTTTGTAAACATTCATTTATTATCATTTTCTTAGCCCAAACAGCAACAGAATAACTACAATGTCATAATACTATAAAGCAGTAATTAACAATTTCTGAAGATTAAAATTTCTTCAGCAACTTTTCAAGCAATTGCTCTTAGCAGACTACATGTGACTTGTTTAAGTTCAGAAACTGCAACTACGACCTTTGTAAGATGACAGTCCTGGACTAATTTTAACAAACCTGTGACAGACTTGATGCTAAATGTGTTTGGATTGTTCGACATTAGTTAAAAACAAACAACCAAACAAACAAACAAAAACATCTTACATCTAGAAACCTCACTGGTACTACAGGGGGCAAGACATGTGGCATTCCGTCCCTATGAAAAGAATTGTGGATACAGTAATTTATAACTGTGGCACCATGAAGACCAGCTGCAGAAAGAGAAAACCTGGGTGGCTTGTAGAAGTTACTACCCCAGAGCTGACAGCCAGGGAAGTCTAAGTCAAGAGAAATGAAATGGGTTTCATAGTTGTGTACCTGTAACACATTAATACCTCCAACTTCAGCAAATGCAAACTTGCTGCATCTATCCCACCACGGTGGTGTGGCTTGGTTTATAAACAGCTCCTGTATCTATTTCACAGGATGTTGTGAAAGAACAAAGAATCAACATATGTCTCCTAATGACAAGGCAAAAACTCACACAAAGCCTAAAATGCCCTTCCTTGACAAATGAGATCTCTTGACTAGCAGTCTGCTGTTAGCATTGTGAATAGTTTATTTCTACATTATTCAAGTGTCCCTTTTTTATGACAGGAAGTCACATGAAAGGAAAACAAGTTCCTAAAAAGAGATGCAGGAAATGTTATTAAAAATTCTGGCAGGTGAGTCTGATGTCCAATGGGGAAAAAAATTGAAAGATTTTGTTGAAAGATATGTAAACTAGTCATGTTTGCTACAACAGCAAAAGCAGAGAGCATTCACCAGTAACAGGAACAACTCCGCAATCATCATACTAGAAAGCGTTCAAGGGTTTAATGGTGTCAAGACGCTATGGAGACTGTCATACAAGAAACTGATCCGATAGTAAATGATAGACATTTGATTTAACTACTCCATCTACTGGCAAATAATTATGGCTGTTGTGTAGAGTAGTGGGTCTTGCTTAGATGAAGCTTTGTCTACAGAAAAGACTCACAGAGGCAGTTTTCTGTTCTTTGAAAAAGTAACAAATGCTTTGTCATTAGCTTCTCTCCTTTCTACAACTTCCATACGTTGTGGTTTATATTAGCACCACGTCCCATTTAAATGGCACAGTTCCAAGGTGATTTTTACCTGAAGGGCATGAAGGGTTTTTTCCAGTATAGTTCATAAACACGTGAGTTTTATTTGACCTGTATCATGATCTACTCACCTTTTATTTGTAGTCCATCCTGTCTGCTCTTACTTTGACTGCCAGGGAACAAGTCAAGCCTTATGGCAGATTACACAAGGCTCCACCTACACACACTTCATCACAGGCACGCAGGACTGTGTTTAGCCACAATGGCTTTGCAAAGTACAGATTTTCTTTTCATTTCTCTTACAGGCAATACACAGTAGCAGGGCTCAGAGAATATGTACCAAAGACCTGAGATCTACAAGACACAATCTGAACAAAATAACTGGAAACATGACTGTCCGTCTTTCTTAAAATTACAGTCTCCCACTACTTCTCCCTCCACAAGATGTGACGTCATCTCTAGCAATCTCATCTTTCCCACCCTGAACATCAGGGCATTCCTAATTTTGCATGTAGTGCTTGCAATCTAATAATCTTTCTGCTGGATTTCAGTATTTTAATGTAGTGCCTACTATAATGCCAATCAGTCTACAATGCCACATGAAATTAATAAAATGGTCTATTTAATCTTTTCTGCTTTTAATTTTTAAGAGCCCTTCATGATAACATTTGTGAAGTTTTCTAATATGCATTTAACACAACAAAACAGGCAATTTCCTTCACTCCTGTGAAGGAAACAACTCCTGAACTCACAAACCAGACCAAACCCTCTTTGACACCTCTGGCTAACCTCCCAGGACAGTGTTGCCTGGGTACAGAAGCCATAAAACATGCTGCTGTGCTCCTCTCAGCAGGTCCAGAAAACATTTGTGAGAGCTAGGGGAAAAGGTTGTGGGAGGAGAGGGGAAGTGACAGCCGAAGCATCCTAGGGCTGTGGGGGTCATGGGTTGTGAGGTCAGCCATAGCCAGCTGCAAGACGACTGCTGGAGATGCGGAACAGCTAGCATGGTGGGCTTCTACTGCTTCTGGGAATGTTTCAGCCTTTGCAGAAGGGTGGCAACCAGGTACGAACAAGAACAATAGAATTACCTTTTATCTTCTGTACTGTCTCAAGAGACAGTATTGTAAGTTCTGGAGGTGCACCTTAGAAGACAGAATCAGACCTTATAAACACAAAATACACTTCTACATCCATACACCACCATCTACACCCTTTCTTGTAGATTTGGTCCATGAAATCAAAGTTTAAAAAAATTGTTTTGACTGGGAAATCTCATTCACTGTCCACCCAGAACTGCAAATTTTCCTAATTCTATTTACCATGGATAAATACATCCTTGGTAAGACTATTGTAATTTGGAACATACTCACTCTTACATCCAAGAGGGCAGTGGTGACAGGTTTGAGCAAGAAACATTTGCTCTAACCTATCATTTACGTATTCTATTTCACAGTTCACCTTCTCAACACAGCTGAAAGACATCAGTATATAAGATTCATCCAGTACTAAAGGCAGGAACAGTAGTCTGACTGATTCCCTAAATCCTTCCTATTTAAGTAAAGCTGATGGCTTTCTTGAGCACTGTTGGATGAAAGTTAACTTCGAAAATGATCACCCCACATACCTCAGATAATCTTTTAATTATTCTTTTGTCAATGTTTATAAGTTTCTAGTTTAACATCTTTTGCGTGATGATTCTGGTGGGCTCAGTATGCATGTCAAATGTCTAGTTTTACTTTATGCCTAACAGGTTCAAAAGAAACTCTGCGATATGTTTGGTTGTGATGCTAACTACCGGTGTGCTTTACATAATGAAAAGTTTCACAATAAAAATCAGGATTTTTGTCAGGCAAAAGTGTTTTTTTTTTTTAAAAAAGTAAAAAGGTACTCTGAAACTCAGCTAGATGTTGCCACAGGCAAAAAAAAAAAAAAACCAAAAACAAAAAAACCTTTTCATTTTGACATTTTTGCATAGCTTTGAGATATGGACAGGGAAGCTGCTGAAGCTCCCCCTCTGCTCCCCTGAGTGTACACAGCAGCGAGCTGCACATGTACGTGGAGGCTTCAGCCCTGCACCTGGACTCCCGCTTAGAGCATGTGCCAAGTTCAGTGCTTAAACAAACCACTGATTTCTTCCTTTAGCAAAAGCTATTCAACAGGATAACAAAAAGCATGTTGATTTTCAGTGAAGATTTAAAATAGCAGCATATGTTCTCACTGTTTACTTTTACGGAGAAGATTTTCACAACATAAGCAGCCCAGACTCTGACCTCAGGAGCATACCTCACGATTTCAGAGAGGATCTCTGAACTTTTTGTGTTTAAACAACTAAGACAGAAATCTAGCCCACATTTGGGGTGTTTCCCACTTACTACAAGACTAGAAGTGAAAGCCTGAAATCAACAGCATGTCTTTTAACATGAGTGGGATAGGGATTTCACTGAGTTTCACTGAATTGTGCCTACTGTTCAGAGACTCAGTGAAGACTGCAGGGTTATAGTTACTAACTTCAAAAAGAGTATGTTTGGATCCTCTAAGTTAGGTACAGAGGAGAAAGACACCTAAGTCGCTTTGGCATTTTAAAAAATATCCTTTCTTTTCATATTGGTGTACGTTATAGACAAACTTCTTCCTCTGACTTTAAAAAACACAAACCACTACACCTATCTGGTAATACATCAATTTTTAAGTGAAATCATAGAAATTCTTCAACCAAAGCGTTGACATTGTTAAATGAATGAGATGACAATTCACGGGTCTACATTATTCCTATATATGTTCAAGCAGAATCTGTGAGCCCTGACATCAAAGCCAGATTTGAACATAGGTTCATTTGAATGAAGGAACACACACTGTCCAGACAGTTTCCTCTGTAAGATACCAGAGACTGTCCCTGGTTTTTGACTCTGGACACAATCGATTCTTTCTGCAACTCTCCCTTTAAGATTTTGTAGTTTCAGGCTGATTCTTCATTCAGATTCAACACCTTTTCAGTAGTCTTCTTTTCCTGTCCAGCCTCTGAAAATAATACTGTTGAAAGCTATATCATTTCAGTTCACCAAATGCCTCCAAACAGTGGAAGTATTTGTTAACAAATACTGTTGTTAATGAATTGGTAGAGGTGGGGGAAGAGAAGAGAAAGAAGGGTCTCGTCCAGATTTCTATCACACCCAGCAGTACATCACCTTTTCAACCATTATTTGGTTTGTCAATATATCAGTGTCTAAACTGCAAGTCTGTAGCTTCCAGCTAGGGAAAAAACTGTTATGGGGTAATATTTCATTACAGCACCTTTAGGATTTTTTAAAAAGTTTATCAGGAAATCCTTATGGATTCCTGAAAATCCCCTGCCCTTGTGCATTATCTGTTTCTAATTAGCGTGTTGAACCGCACACAGAACTTCAGCTCCAAGAAAGGACCTTTATAAAAGTCAATAGCAACAGCTAAATACAAACTGTGCCATCCACACTGTGCATACCTCTTTCATGATTCTAAAATTAATTACTGTTAACTGTTAACTTGCAATTGTCAGCTCTTAACCTAACTATATTCCAGGAAGAATATCCCGTATGGAAGAAAAAACTTAATCTTCCTAAATGACTCCACTGAATGCTGGATTGGTTGTACTGTGTTCTTACTCTTTTAACATAGCACAGTAGGAGCAACGCTATATCCTTTACATCTTTTGTCCAGCCTGCCTTTAAGACAGGCCTGGGTTCCTACTTGCGTCGCTCTAAATGTGACAAATTCAGGATCAAAGACTGCAAGAAGTGTGAAGGAAATAGGTCTGTGTGCACTCATAGAGCAGTAAGTACAGTTACATCATTTGTTATGCATCTTATTAGTAACAGACAATTTAATTTTGAAAAGCATTTTAAAAAGTGTTTTTTTTCCCCCTATGTTATTGCCATGCACGTGGTAAAAGAAATACTAGAGGTATACCTCAACTTGGTATATCATTTATCTGACAGTTGCTCTCATGCTCAGAGGCAGACAACCCTTTGAATTTCCAATTTCATTGATAGTCAAGAAAAGAAACAGAATTCTAAAGGAAATAAAATTATTCCAGAACAAATTAAACACTCAAAATTTCAGATATGTTTGATGCCTTATTTTTTTCACCTTGCAAGAGCTTAGGTGTGCGCAGAGCTCTACAGGAGCTAGTGCAAAACTACTTCTGGAGGCCACAGGAACTGCTTCAGTTAGCTATTCTGCTCTCTCACCTCATACAAGCCATAGATTTCACCAAGTAGTTTCCACATCATGATCAAATTTGAAAATGAACAGCATTTCTTTCAGAAATACAGTCAATCTTTAAAGAATTCAGTAACACATGCTAAATGAAAAAAAAAACCAAACCCAAACCACCAACCGCAAAACAAACCCAAACCACAAAATCAAAGCAGAGCTGTTAAAGACCTCGGAACACGCAGTTCATTGCAGTACCCCCAAGGAAACATTTATGTTTACCTGAGCAGCTCTGGGCTTATGCTTATCCAGCCAGATCTTAAATTCCCTGTGGGATGGTATGTCCACAATCTCCACTCCTTACTTTAGGAGACACATAGATGGGCTCTGAACAAACAGCTGAACATGACCTGTATCAATGGCATCCAAACTTATTCCTTTGGTGTGGATCTAAATAGAACATGTCTTTAACGTAAATTGTTAAGGGCTTGGGAGCCAAGTCTTTCAGTTTTAATTATTCAGACATCTTTAAAATATTTAATTGATGACTTTTCTTATGAAAGGAGAGACTGAAGGTAGACTGAACAGAACTGTGCATTTTTTCCCCAGTTTTGGACAAAACTCTGGTAAGTTATTTATTGTTCCAACTTAAAATTAACTACCATCTAAAAACTAGAAAGTGTCTGGACAAAGAGTTCTGGATTTCTCATAAGGCAGTTCAAAGACATCAGGATCTGAAATATTATCATGCCCCACTGAATTCCTGAAATGATTCCATGATACTGAAAATATATTCTACCAAAAAAACCTATTTCCAAGCAAAGCCATCATCTTATATTGTGAATTATTCACATTCGTCCCGATATACTTCAGAGTATTTTACCCATATCTTAATCCCAGAAAGTAGGTAACCTTTAATGGAGAGAAAGCTGAGCTAGAATTCAGAAGACCTGGGTTTGAGTCCTTGTGCCATTCTTGGCCCACAGAAGGATCTCAGCTATTCCTCATTACCATGCCTCATTTCCCCGTTGGTGAGAGGATTGCTTCAGAAAGCAGAGCTTTTCTAACAGAGACGAAAAGAAAAACGGCAGTTGTTTTGCCTTGAAAAAGGATTTTTTTTCTTCCTGCCACTCAAGCAGACTCTAAGCACACCTCCCCCTTTTCCCAGATAATGGCTTTATCTATGAATTGCATCACTAAAACACTGAGATTCTTCTTTTTTTTTTTACTTTGCTGCAGCCCCAGACATGCGGGAACGTTACAACTTTCAAAGGGAACGTTTGTATTTTAAGCTCAGCTGTAGCCACAGTCTTTTTAGGTCAGATCACTTAGAACAGGGGATGTGTGTGGAGGGGGAACAACAAACATTTTTTAACTGTCAGTTGGAACTGAAAGAAACAGCATGAAAAGAGGCAGCTTAGCTATTGGTTTTGAAGTGATGGCATTTGTCTATGAGTGCACAGCCTACGAAAGGCGACAGGTTCTAAAATAATGGTACCGTAGCAGGCACTGAAATGTAAAACATATGTCACACTTTTCCCTGCTCACAGTAAGGTTTAAAATATTTATAATGCTGCACCTTTCCCTGAAAGCTTTCTGCAGCGGTTCCTGGGTTCACGGGTAGGTGAATCATCTTCCTAAGAAACACGCTGCAACGCTTATGCGGATCTGCTCCTCTGCATACAAAGAGGGGAGCAAATTTTAGGGTGCAAAAGCATGGTTATGCAGCAGACCCCAAATAGCTACTTTTGTCAGCATGCGTTCATCCTGACACAATGTTTGCTTCCACAATGGGATTTTTTTTAAAAAAATACTGTTTCATTTACAACGCAAGCTGAGGAACAGATATTATTACTTCCTTAGGCGAGAACACCACAAATCTGTCAGGAAAGTGTGATCTAGGGCCTGAATTAGGTAAAAGGAACACAGAGTGCGTTTGTGTGTGCCCATGCATGCATACAAAGGGCAAAGACAAAGAGTTACATGACCTGCTCTGTTTTGTTTCTTCTTTAACGTTCTTTAGTGTGCATTTGATTAGCATTGGAGAGGAAATTATTTTTCAAAAGTAAAACTAAAAGGAACATAATATATTTTTTCCTCTAAGGAATTAGAGGGTCTTAGGAACCATCTTCTCACAAGAGATTTGAACTGTAGACAAACACGTCTCCCTAACCCCAAGCTGCAAGAAAGTAAAGGGTAGGACCCTATTCACCATGCGTGCAAAAAGGTGCAGAATTCCAAACTAAAAAGTTGTTTAGCACCTACTGTGATAGAATTTAGGTATTGAAAAAAAAAAACCCCAGGACGTCAGTGAAACAGAGGCAGGTAGGATGTATGTGCAGACTTTCACAGGAATGCATGAAAAAATTTGTTTTGAAACAAAATGAAGCAAACCTAGTCAAATGCATGCATCTTGCTAAAGACCTGTCTGAAACCACTGTGTTTCAGAGACATCAAAGTCTTAAACTTTCAGGAAAGGACTCTCAGAGGCATGATTCTGGCATGTCTCATTTGTAGCAGAGACCTTGTTTGACCTGGATGTAGAAGGTCCTGATGCCACAGTAAACGGTTACAACACACACAACTGGGCACCCTGCCTCCCGGTCACTGAAGGTGCACTCTCGTTCCTCAGCTCCTCTCCACCATGTGAGAGAACAGCTGGCTGCAAGGGACAGTCACACAGTCCAAACACATCAGGTGCCACCCCCCCAGCATCTGCCCAGGTGTATCGCCCCCACGGCCAGCGCTCCCTGCTCTCGCTACCTACTTCAATTGCCTAAAAATGGCAACTCACTAAAAGACGAAGTTCTACAAGACTGAGTCTCTCTGGAGTACCACCTAAAAATCATGAAAGATTTTAAAACATCTTTTCGACCCCTGTTTTTTAATATTTAGGACATATTTGGGTCATTTTTCTCAATCTGCTTTTCTTTGTAAATATACAAGCCTCTCTACATGTGTTTTTAATAATATCTGAGATGGTCGCGTATTTACCTTATATTAAACTGCTACACATTTCATCTAAATAAAAAACAAAACCAGAAACACCACATAACATAAGGCTCACAATAAAAATCACATGAATTCCCGATACTATTACTAGAGTTGCAAAGAAGATTTGTTGTTTTAGCAATGTTTTCATTTTCTCTTATACTGTAAGAGTTACTAGAGAAGAGTTTTCCTTCGTTAAATGCTATATACTAGCCAGCCAAGACGAAAATACTTTAATCCCTTCTTTAACATTTCCAGTTTTTTAATGCCTAAACTCAATGGGAAGCTCCAAACAGTCAAAGCACTGCTGCTATGTATTAAGATAACCCCTCGCGCCTGCAGTATTGCTGGGAATCTGGTGGTGCTAAGAATATGACATCAAATCAAGACTTCCCAAAATCTAGCACACAATTCAGAGTCAGACAGATAATATTTTGCCTACCACCCATTGTCTGGAATAGATGAGGAATGACTAGACAGAAAGCACTGACAAAATAGCCCAACACCTTCTGCTGTGCCTGCGCACGACTCAGTCCTCAGCCGGCAGCTGCCACTATGCTACAGCAGCAGATGAAGATTTACCTGTTCTTGGCTGTACCCAGAAAGCCAGCATATTCTTTTATCAAAGTAGCAGGCAACTTTCTGCCTGTGACAGTTGTATTGAAAAGCTAAGTTTAAAAAGTCCTGAATTACGTTACCAACAAATCCTGTGATCTGATCCTCCTCCTTATGCTATTTGATATAAACGAGACTGAGCTGGAAACTGCATTTTCATTCTGGACACAACTTTGGTTATGTGTTTGAAATCAGAACGCTAAAACTTCTTGAAATCTTCATATAAAGATCATTTTTAAAAATTAGAATATACCATTATATGGTATATTTGGTTTTGATTAATTTTCATGTGACTCATTAAATACACAACCCTAATCACCTCATCTAGCAGGAAACCTGGGATTAATTTTTATTAACCTGAAATGAACTTTAAAAAAATAATTCAGACTACATTCTACCTATAATTTGTGTAAGAAACCAGCCCACAAGTTCAATCTGTGCAAAGTGCATGCTCTTCTTAAGGAGAAACATATAGTAGATAGTTAAATGAATATGAGGTCTGTATAGCCCAAAATGATGCAACTTTTTGAAAAGTAGATTTATTTTCTTTTTTTACTTTAATTGGCCATCTCGGTAGAGTTCACCTATGCAGTCCTTCCCTTGTTGTTTGCTTGGTCATTTGCATTATTCAAAGTGCAGACAAGCCCTTTAGACAGACTTTCAGCTAACCAATGGAAACTAAGTTTGAGTGTAATATACAAAGCCTCAACCTTCATCAGTGATTTAGAGTATGTATGTAACTCTCTGAGAACAAAGCAGGAAGCAATGTTTCTGTGATTCCTAGTTCTGCTTTGCCTTCTCTTAGTAGAAAAGGAATTAGTAAAAATTGTACAGGGAGCTTCAGAGCGGCACTCAGCACCTGTAGACGTTATTGCATCTAGTTGGAACTGTGGTATTAAAAGTACGATTGGATTTATGACTGAGATGAAACTCCCAATTAATTTAGAAGAAATTTTAGTCACATCACATTTTATATGATTTTGCAGCTCCATAGATGGCACAGTACTTCCTCAACAGGCTAGAGAACACAGCTCAAGTAGAGCTTTCTGCTGCCATAGTGCTCCAGGAGTAGACCTGGCCATGTCACCCATTCTCGCAAAGCGAGGTGTTACCACTTGACTTCCTAGCCAGCAAATCTCAGCAACAGGCAGATCTTTCCCTTCGCTTCCTTGCTGCCTGCAATCAGAGAAAGAAATCGTACTTCCATGCCCTGAGATGCCAAGCAAACAGTCAAAATAGCTCGATGATGTAAGAGGATGAAACAGTGTCCCAGCATCTGGACTTAGAATCATTGTACTAACAGCAGCAGGGGAAAAGGTCTAGGAAGCTCCGGGGGAAGACTGGATTGGACTATACACGTTAGACTCAGAGAAAAATGACTGATAGTCATTAAAAGTACTTTGTACCTTCCATTGTACCTGTCTGAAAGCCATCGGAAAGGGGCCCTGAGCAATTCCTCTTTACTCCTGCATTGCCAGCTCGTGTCAAGGTGATTACCTCATCAGGGTTCATGAGTAAAGGGAGGATTTCACACACATAAGGAACACTGAATACAAAATGTAACCATTTGCAAAAGGAAATGCACAAGGCAGAAAATTATGAACCCAGTGTCTTGGTGTAGGCTTCCATGTACGACAAACAAGAAAAAATTAAGCCCCTCCCTCAGTAGAGCACATTATATGCAACAGACCACAAATTAGGTATGGTTTAGTTTCTCACCTGTTTGCAGGTGTTAGCCTGTAAAAAAAAGGTAAAGGCTTCTTCTTAAAACATTCTTGATTTAAAACAGGGAAAGGAATAGTGTTACCGCTGTTGCTCCCCTACACAAGAGGAAAGAGGGGAAGAAGGAAGTTATGCAAATTTGTAATACACTTTAAGCTTATTCATTGTATGAGCATAATTCAGCACTGCTCTTGTCTGTGAATTTCCAGTGTATACAAGTTTGGGACCATGAACTGAAGTTTCATATTTCACATCCTTTTATGAAAAATTCTCACCTTTGGGACAGGTATGGAAACCTGAGCATCAAGGATATATGAAAACACCTGACAGATATTTAAAAATGTAAGAAATAATCACAGAATTTTCTTCATCTGCTCATATCTCACTTCTGCCTGAATTCTACCAGACTGGAAGGTAGAAAAAGATTTCCAATAAAATTCATACGTCCTACTGAATCCAACGTTAAGACTCTTCCCAACTTCCATAGAAAACAATACCTCATAATAATTCTGATTATTTTAATCATAACTCATTTTTATGTATTGCTTTTTCTTGGGCTCTGACATTAACAAATTTACCAAAATATCACCAGAAAAGCATATTCAAAGGTGAGCTGGGACAGACTCAGTTGAGTATTTCTCACAGTCAAGGTTACACATCATTTTTAGCTCAGTGCAACTCAGTTAAGTTTGTATTAAACTTAGCCAAGTATCGAAAATTTTATGTGTTAGAAACAAGCTTATGGAAAACTGCTATCTTATGTGATGTCAATTATCTTCAGAGAGCAACAGCCAACTCCAGACTCAGACATAAGCTATCAGCAGCCTCTAGTTTTCTAATACAAACAAAAAAGAAACGCTTTTCCCTGTTTTCTCATTCCAATATGCTCCTCACTTTTCTATGTTCTTCCATGCATCTCTTGTATGGACACCCATTTCCTTGGTTTAAGTTATACTTTGCTTCAGCTAAGAATCAAGTACCTGAAGATCTTTTCAACCGTCTGGCTCTCTAATAATGTTTACTAAACCACTTCCTTCTCTCTACAGTGAATTACTTCTTGTGCATGGTAGCAATTTGGACAGTAGGCTATGCAGATGAATTTTTGCAGATAATTAGCTGAGTGGATATTCAGCAGAAGTGGGTCATACTGTACTTGTTCACAGATGGTTCAACAGAATGGATTTCAGCACATACACTTGTCTAAATGCATAATATTTTGAAAGAGGAAAGAAAGCGAAGAAAAGAAATATTTTTAAAGGTTTAGGAAAGGTTACAGAATATATGCTTTTAGTGTAGGTAGATAATAGGTAGACAAAGCATTTCACACATGCAGTGAATGCACTGCATTGTGTATCAGTAGACAGAAAAGCGTGCATTTAGAAAGACGCTCATCAAGCAGGAGGCAGTCCAAATGCTACAGATACAGACTTAGGCTGTCTTACATTTATCAATGAGGTACAAACAAAATTTTCATCTATACACACGTACTATAGCTACCTATACTACTTATTTCGTGACAGCACCATGTTTAGGCATGAACCTTGGGGCACAGGCTTGGCTCTGAAGCTTGAAAGGCAGCTAGTGCGTCCCGTGCTATGTCCGGCTGCAGCAGGACTACATCACCAACCAGCCCATTTGACATCCAACAAAAAAAAGTTACTACAGATTCATTATAAACTCAAAAGCAGGGCTCTTCAGTTTCCTAGGATAGCTCCGCATGTGGATAAAACACGCTGCAGAGCCCAGCGACAAATGGCAGAAAGATACCAGGAGACAAGATACAAATAACCAAAGCTACTCAATCCTTCAACAATTATTGCCAGTCTCTAGAACCACCAATGGAAAGTGGAGGACTTTGCAATGTTTTGGAGTCCAATCTTATTAGCAACTTGCTACGTTTCTCCACAATCGTGATTATATCAGTGGCATTAAAAGACAGAGAAATCTTTCTGTGGCGTTT
The DNA here is from genome assembly GCA_013398815.1 of Ibidorhyncha struthersii. Taxonomy (NCBI): domain Eukaryota; kingdom Metazoa; phylum Chordata; class Aves; order Charadriiformes; family Charadriidae; genus Ibidorhyncha; species Ibidorhyncha struthersii. The sequence continues at coordinate 412,833 of VZSZ01011737.1, forward strand.
GTTGTGGAAACATAGTAAACGTATTACTCTTCTCCTAGCAACAAGCACCTGACATAAAATTATCATACACTGAATAAGATTTACTTCCAGATCATGACACATACCCATAAACTTTGGCCTAACTGTGCCCTCAGAGTATTATAGTGGTCACTGATGTTCGTTCTGCAGTTTTCCTGTTTCGAAGTTCAGGCGGTTTTAAAGACTGTTTGCAGAGCAGATGCTATAGATAGAAATAAATAAAATTATTGTATTTCTCTATTAACAATGCAAACCAAAATATGCAATTGACCAAATTCCCTGTCGTAAAGAGAATATGATAAATAAGATGTTAGCGTTTCAGATATTAAATCACTTTTTGCCCTAAGAGGTACCTGTAACAGCAGTTTGTTACAAAGACAGGAACATTGGAACAATTTACTTTCTTTTTTTGGGGGGTACACACCCTAACACACCAGGATTCTCTTGCTTGATGGTGGCTCTTGACTATTGGATGCAATTATCAAAAAAATACTCAAAAAAAAAAAGGTGTAGATGTACAAAATGCTGAATATAATTTGCTTATAATATACTATCACTTACAGAATATCAGACAAGTAGCGAACATGTTTGTAGATATAAAATTTCATCCAATATTAATGAGAAAGGTGGTCCAACTCTTCCAGTAAATAACTGGCAAATAATTTAGTTATCTGTACTAACTACCATGAAGTCCTTGCTGATTTTGTTCATTTGTTTGCCATGGCTTTTCTGGTTAAAAGACATTGCTACATGGTAGCTACCTTTGTGTCCTGTACAGACTTTAGCCCAAATAATCTTTTATCAGATGAACTTTCTGTTGTAGAGCAATACATTGTTCTTAGGTACATGCAGTGCCAAAAAACTGGTATGTAAGCTGGGACTGAGCACTCCCCAGTCAGATATTATGAAGTTACAACTTCATTGTTTAACATTTCACTGTTTTTACACTGAAACCCAATCATAGTTTCACCCTTTCTGACATAGATTTTAAAAGACAAAAGATTAAAACACAGGGAGGGGGGGGGGAGCATGCCTTCCAGATCAACAATTTCGATTGCAGGACAATAAAACTGAGCCTTAGAGCTGCACGCAGACAGAGCGAAACATTTACAGAATCTATAAACCAGTGATTTAACAAACCACTAACTAAAAGGAGGCATCTGATTATATAAAATTGCCAAGCAGATGCCAAGAATGCTGTTATGGTTTCCAATCATTTACTGCCTACACTTCACTCCAAAAGCCATTCCTGCTTTTTTATGTTCTCCTAGAAGCTCCGATGTCTAGCCAGCATGGAGCCTGGGAAAAAATCTGGGGAAGAAGGAGCTGGGGGGGGGGGGGGGGAACAAACCGAACCAGAAAAGCCCACCACACCCAACTCATCACCTCTTTCCAGTGTTTTCCATTTTTACAGTTCAAGAAACAAGATATTTTAGCAACTGAAAGAACCAGCACCTAAATGAGAAAGGATTGGTTCAAGAAGGCAGGAATTAATTAAACTTGTCAGTTAAGTTTAAAAAAGGCAGGGAATTAACAAAAAAGTAGCAGGTTTACAATCCCTTGAAGAGTTTGACTACTGAACTTGTTAATAATGCTTAAAATTCACCAGTCATTCATTTATACAAATGTTAGGAGAACATGGATAAGAATCTAAGATTTAAATAAAATAAGCTTTCAGTGAAACATCAATCCCTAATCACCTATAATTGTTTCAAATATTACACTCTAAATTGTTTTAGACATGGCTAAGATGCAATAAGGCTGACAGTTTGCAAAACAAATTATCAGTGTATGCATTAAGCCTGGAAGTGCGATTTCAGTATAAAATATACATGAAAGCAGGAAGAGTTCAATCATACGCCATCGCATAATTCACAGCATTTTTCTGCATTCTGTGCCATGGCGTGTATCCTGTATAGGACCTTGCATAATGAAACACATAATACTACATTATAAAGTTGCTGTTCTGAATTATATGCTGGTGCACTATTTATGTGTACTTGATAAATAGAAACACACACAGTAAGCCACAATCAGTACAAAGAAATGAATCATCCACAATCACCTCATACGTTCCGTACTAATGTCCAGGCAACCCACCAAAGCTCAAAAAAGACTCAACCCCAAGTAGTAAGATTGAGTCATGTTCCACAGGGAAGGTGGGAGCACACTTCTTCACTCGCTGTCCTCCTCTGTTGAACTTTTTGCCCTACTGTCCCTCACCAGCTATTTCTCATTTTATGCCATCCACTAGTCTCCTACTTCCATTAATGTTTCTGGAACTCCTCAGCAGGGCAATAGTGGCATAATTTGCTTGTGGTACATTTATTCAAAAATAGGGCTTTCCTTCCCTGAGAAACTATATTTCAAACAACCTTATATCTGAGAGCGAGCACAGTATGTTACACCTCGTGGAGAAGTAATTGTCTGCAGTCACATTCTCGTTCTCTTAGGAAAAATAAGTCCTTCATGGACTGCTCTTGCCTAAGTAGTCATTCAAGCTTAATTTTCAAAAGGCATTGACCAAAATTCTGCCTGAATTGGGCTAGTCCACTCGCTGTGAATAATACTATATCATAGGATGTTCTATATCTTCTGTTAGAAAACATCTAGCTGATTCGTTCTAACAATGTCCCTGGACAGTCATTCAGGCTTTAGTGAATGTATTTCATCTTACATCAAACACATTAGGAATGAAGCACGTGCTATTTGCAGCTTAATCCTGACTCATCTCACTGAGTTCTACCAATTGCAGTCCTTCACACTTCATCTTGGCAGCTAAATAATAGGAAACACATACAACTAGATGTAAAGTGCCAACTGGTATTTTCAAACACCCTCCCTCATCACCCCAAATATAGGGGCAGAGGAGTGTCCTTCTTTCAGTTCTATTCCTCTATGCAAGATAGACGGAACATATTATTAAGTTAAAGAGAATGAACAGAGGACCTGATAAAATGATTTCTGACTTGCATGATGCACAGAATCAACTCACCATTGCTTAAAAGTCATCAAGTCAAGCAGTAGAAACAAATTTTACATAAAAGCATTTCACAGTCTTACAGGCAGTAACATCTGATATACAATGAAAGAGATTCAATCCAAGATGGACAGGATTAATCAGATCCCAGAGGTACAGGTCAGAAAGAAATTTCCTCTACACTATGAGATGTTTTAAAGCAGTGCAAGAATTATGCTGAGGGAAGGGAAAGGTGGGAGGAAGATTATCCCAGTTTGTGCTCACAGAAATATAGGAGGGAACTGCAGTTATCCCAAAGGGGCTTTATAAAAGTATGCAGAAATATTCGTTTTTCATGGTTAGTCTTTACTTTTCCCTGCATCCATCCTACATGGAGCACACAGGTTATAAGAAACAGCAATGCTTGGGGCACACAGGCTGTTGCTGCTCAGTGAAGATGCCATTCCACGTGCGCAACTGCATACGTGCTTTCTTATTTAATGCTTGCCTGTTCTTTCAATGCTGCTCCTGCCGTGTGTTGCTGAGTGATGTTGATCTTGGTATCTTGACTACCTGGAGTGAATTCCATTGCAAATAACCTATTCTCCTGTTGCTTAATGCAAAGCCAACAAAAATGCCAGCGCTTGATTTCCCACTGTTCTCAGCTGCTGTTCTGGGGAGCAAGACGAGTAAACCAGCTCACTTCCCAAAGAATAAGCACACCACTCGCTAGATTTTTCTGAGGCGTTATGGATCCACTGAAGTCAAGGGAGATGGGGAAGGAGGGGGAGTATGGGAAAAGAAGAATAATGGAATAATACATATTTTACAGCTTTATATCTTTTAAGAGCAACAGAAAGTATGTGTCTTGAACTGACCCACTGTGTGAAAGGCCGTTATATTTCATCCAGTCGTCCCTGCTACTTGCGCGGTTGTGTTTTGTTAAAGTTTATCTCCCAATTTTAAAACAAGAATCCATCAGTTCTCATGATATTCTGTTGAAATAGCTAGTCACGTTATCTGAATGATAGATAAGGTAAGGACGGATGTCTATAGTCAATGTACACAAACCAGCTCTAACACAGACCTGGCAGCACAGAACTCAATATATATTAGCCACTATTTCTGCAGTGGCTTGAATAGGTTTCACAATCCATAATGAGCTACAGGTTGCCTCTGCATTCTATTAACTGCCAGTTACAGCATAGATATAGCCAGGCACCTAACCACAGGCACAGAGGAATTATTGCTAATTGCTGAACTACAGGAAACACCAAAAAATAAATGTCACCTGCCACCCACCACGTCCACTGAAACGCTGTGTAGTGACAGCAATCCATTTAGGAATTCCTTTTGGTAATTTCTCTGCCTGATGTTCACATGTTAGCTACTTCAGGAATGGTCTTGCTGCACTCAGTGCAAATTTGCTACACAAAGATGCTGAATGAAAATTTGTTTAAAATTAACTAATTGATGCCTGTAATTAAATTTCAGGCTCTCAATTTAAAGACATGAAATTACATGCAAAACTATTATAGTTAGATGGCTTGGGAAAACACACAAAACTTGAAATTAATGAAAATATCTGCAAAAAGCTTGCCTTCACACATCGGGATGACTCACACAGAGGAGAGGTGTAAATGAATAGAGATATATGCATGTAGAGTTACAGAATGAATCAACTAATCTTTTTTCTCTAAGACTGCAACAAGCTTTTACCTCAGAGCAGTGAGGTTTCCACAGCATTTACAGAGTACGCTGCTTCCACCTCCAATTTTCTCAGTAGAACTACACACTGCCTCGTGCGCAGCAGAAATCCCACTCACCATCTTCTGCAGTTTTCTCCAGCTTTCTTGGTGTGTGGTTTAAGTATTTAAATGGAAATCGGGATGATGGGCAAGTTAAAAACTAGCTCGATTTTAGCACAAGCTTAGGAGTACTACTGACTGAGGAGCCATTGATAAAATTTATTATGCTGAAAAATACAAGTAGCTTCACTACTTAACCCATGATCTATTAATTACTTTGCTGCTTCATGGTATAACTGTTTATTCAAGCAAGGTCTTTGACAGACAAAAGCTGCTGAGGATTGTACATTAATGGTTAAAAAACCCAAGCCTCTGTGCATATACTTCAGTTGTACTCAGAGTCCCCACCTGACCCTTGCACTGAATTTACTGCAACATAATATCTGATCAGAAAATTACTTTGTAAAAACGTAACTGCAATTAGGTTCCAAAGGAAAAAACAATTTTTTTTTTCTCTGAAAAAAAAAGAAAAAAAACCCCAAAACAGGAAGTCTAAGAGACAGATTTGATTATAGTCAGGAAGGACAAATGCAGGATCTTTGATTATTATGAAAACAGCTCCAAAGGCCTGTAATGACTTCGAATTAACGGTAACAGTTTAAACCACTAGCAACCCAAAGACACTGGTACATTAAAGTGCATTGACAGTAATCTGATTTTAGCTAAGTAAACAAGGTAGAAAGGGGGGGTGGGGGTTCAAGAAGATATTTGCTGTGTGCAAAGAATGAATTTAATCTTAATTAATACGTATAAAATTAAATTTGTTATTGGATCTTTTCTTAAAGGGTTTATACTAATAATGAAGAACACAAGCACACACCTTTTATAAGCACTGTCTTTACGGAATATGGAGTTCAAGCAGAAGAGGGAATGGAAGTGGAGGAAAGACATTTCAGTTTGTTTTGAAAGCACAGGAAATTAATGATAAAAACCTATATACTGGTGTGCTCCAGCAATTAAAAGACACAGTGATTAGGAATAATTTCTCTACTATGCATCTGTGGAGGAGCTGGGCAGAGCTATGCTGAAATAAAAAAAAACCCTTACATTAAAAAGAAATCTATGCCCAAGAGAGGTCTGCAAACAGATTGCTAACATCGCTTAGGTTTATTCAAAGAGATTGGTGAAGTCTTTCCCCATTAATCTTCTCATATCCCCAGGATTAAAAATTATCCAGAGAAAAACGCACCATCATGTAGGAGGAGTATGAGAGGGGACTGAACTCAGAGCTGTCTACATTCACCCATCAAGTAGCAGAACTGTGAAAACCCATGCAAAGTCCCTTTCCCTTTCTGAGCAGTTTAATGGTCTAAGATGAAAGACTGTTACTGCAACAGTGAGTTTAGTTTCTCAGGTCCTATAATGAATTTGTTGCAAACAGTGCGATGTGACTGTCTTTGAAGTCATCACATGCTGCTGTGTCTCTTGGCCAGACGCAAGGTCCAACAAAGCTCAGTAGGAATCTGCCACTGCTCCCTCACCAAATTTTCTGTCCTTCTAATCATATGTGGCTTGTATTCTGAATTTTGTTTGCCCCAACATGCAAAAGGAATTTCAAATGTTCTGTTCATTGGAAAGACAATCTTATAAGAATAATCCGAAGTAGCTTCCCAATTCAAATGGGAAACATTTAACCATCCTTCCTCTCCCTGTACACTCTTTTCCACTCCCACCTACAGCACATGGAAAAATAATGGGAAAATTTTATCTCCACTTGAGGGTTTTTTTTAACATTAATAAAAGCAGAAATGCTGCAACATGCTCTGAAAAAAAGCCCACAAATCAGTGCAAATATGTGTAAATGTATAAAAACAACTTCTGGCTAACTTCTACAATTTTCTTCTTTCCTGTATCTCTAACCTTTTCTGGTTTTCAACATCTCCATGTACTTTGATTCATTTGTTCCACCAGGTCTGTTCCTTTGAACCACGGGAGAAGCTTGGATAACTAAAAAGCAAAGTTCATTAGTCTTCACACCCCTTGGCGACAGCTTAGGGCAGAATGTACATGGAAGCCCTGATGGCATGTCAATTAATATGCTAAACCCTCGGACCTGGGTTGCCAATCAGTTTTATAAAGGAAGAAGCATAGTGACTGCAAGACGGCAAAAACAGCTTTAAAATGACGCCTGCATGCTCACACACATAAAATGCGATTCAGAAATCCAGAGCAGAATTGATAAGGCAGATCTAAGGTGGTAAGCAGATACCCTGCATCAGGTGGAGCTGCTACGAGTTTGTATTTGCAGTGTGGAGCGCAATATTACAGGGACTGCAGCAGCAGCAGACTGCAAGCTGGATGGCACCAAATGTGCATCTGCAACTGTACCTCCCCTTTCCTGCTCCTGATGGCAAGGAATTCAGGATCACATTTTATGATACTAGCTCTGCTTATTTAAGAAGAACCTGCAAAAGCTTTACCATCATTTTTCTAAAGAAAAAATGCTGCTAAATCTTGAAGACAGGAACAGCTACAGGAGAAGAGCGATTTGTTTCAATCACCTATTTTTTCATCTCTGTGTAGAGAACATGGGTACAATCATCCACAAAAATCAAAAACAATACCAACTGTTGCTGAACCAAATCAACAAGTGCTCAAAAAAGCACAGATGAAGGTACCTTGGACAAATTGTCATATATGTCTTGCACGTCCTTGGGCTACAGCTGGAGCCAACCAAACCTCATATATAGGACTTAGTGGGAGTTTCTGTTGGATACAGCCAGATGGCAGAAGGTGGAAGGCCAAGGTAATTTGGCTAGACATGAAACCTCTAACATTCATTTCTGGAAGAATCCTTCAGTATTTTCTGCCTGCCCTGACAAACCGAACGACAAGCCCTGCAGTGGAGTGTGACGCACCCTGACTGCCACTGGATTCACAAGCAGTGTGCCAGCACTCACGCAGCTGAAAGCCCAGGATTTAAGGACCAAGAACCAACCCATAGAATACAAGAGAATAAACCACTGATTCTTCAAAGGATCATCATACCAGAGTCAAGACGCAAGCAACACTGCTTCCTGTGGGAGATCCAGGGATTCATTTTCTCAGAATTCGTGTAATACACAGCGTGCTGCCAACCTCCAGGCATTCAAAGAAAAGTCTAAATTAAATAACTATGCACACATGGTGATTTGGATGAGGCTGTATACCGAGACGTCAGTTTTAAACAGTTTTAAATAGATGAAGAGTCCAAGTGTTAGCAAATGAAATCTTATTTTGATCCGTTACCTACGTGCAGTAAGACCTCCTTGAAATCTGTTATGCACTGCAACATGTATGAAAGGTACATTGTCCAAGATGCTTTTCTCAAATATTTTAAATTTTAAGCAACCTTCCCAATGTGGAAACTAGCGTTAAAAGAACATAGGTCTGTGTATCCAGACACACTGTTTTTAGCATTGCCTTAGCACAAATGAAGAATCTACAAAACTCAGGAGAAGCGATCCACAATGAGGGGCTCATTCAGACCATGCAGTGGCCACAGCCAGTTTTCCACACACAAAGTGTAAGCCCTGCAAAACAATAAAGCTGAGCAGCTCGCAACACCAAGCCGAACCTATCTGGACCTCACCCAAATCTGCACTGGCTAAGTATTGGGCTGTGGCTGTGGATCTGAACACAGGGTGAATGTTAGATATGGGCCTGAGCCACAAAGTGGCCTTACTCTCTGCTAGTTCACTACACAGTTGCATCAGAAAAATCTGATTTATTTACATATAAACCAAATCATACTGTAGAAACAAAACACTGTAAATTATTCTTTTCACCAGATCCTTCCTTTTAAGGTATATGAACAGTTATAAATCTCTTGTGCTGAGATTAGTAATTAAATGTTGTCCACATTACTATGTAGTCTTGGATTTACTTTCTTATCTTGTTTTTGTGAGATTGGTTTTGTCATCGGCCTAGCACTCAAAAATACATTTATTTTGGTATTCTCTCAAGTAGCTCTAAAATTGCACAATTAGTTATAGACATGCATTAAAATGGTAAGTAAAGGCAGGTGGTTATACCCATTTCAACAAACCTACGTTGATGCGGACAAGCTGAGACTGACTGTATATGCATACATACATATCAAGCATAAAATTTTTGTCAAGCTACAATTTAATTCCTATTTTATTTCTACTTGTTTATGATTCTCTTGTTGGAAGTGGAATATTGGCCAACACATAATATTAAAGATGCAGTGCTGAAGCATTTTATTATCTGGAATGAAAAAAAACAGCATTATTGTAGATTTATTTTGTAATTTAAACTTAATAAAAGTTACAAGACCACACACCCCTTTTGGTCTGCCTTTTGGGAAATCACTGATTTATATTACCTTACTGGGCACTTACTTCATACTTGTGATCTCAGTTAAACAAGAGGCAGACAGCACAAAGTGTTAAATGCAACAGCACACATAATATTTTTTTGTTCTCTTTGTAAGGATAACAGTTCAATCTCTCTTGACTGTTACTGTGCTTCCTGTGCCAAGCAGCATTCCTGAGCTGAGAGAGACTTTCCAAATTAAAGAAAACAAAAATCCCTTGCATGCTTGGAAGAATACGTAGTCCAGGGACAAGGAAGGGGAAGGGAAATCATCTACAATTTAGAACAAATTTATTTACCGGAGGGAAAAATAGATACAAGATCTGAGACTTTCTGCTCTAATCCACTTTTTATATCCAAAATCTATTTGAAACATGACCTGATGTGCTGTCAACTAGTCCATTTTCCCCTCTGCCTTTCTGCTCCCTGCATAAAGCCGCCGCTGCTGTGCTGCACGCTGTGCGGGTCTCCCCAGCCCTACAGCTCTGCCTGGAAATCCTGCTCCTGCTTAAAGATGATAACCAAAGCCCTTCTCTTCTTCATGCATTCGCTTCTCAGAAAATATACCTCACTACTGAGCTGGATGGGCAAAACCAAGTCGCTTTCAGCAGGAAATAATGCTTTCCTCTATGTGGAGAAAATAACATTAAACAGCATACCCTGCAAAAACAGTGCTCTTTTCCAATGAAATGGCAACTTTTCCTGGCAGTTCAGGGCCAGGGGGTGGAAGGCAGGGTGCCTGGCTGGGAAAGGTGAAGAGAAACAAACACTATGTAGGGTACAACTGTGCACACACACAAAGAGTGAAAAAGAAAGAATCCTACTTTGGATACTTGCAACAACAGCCCTGTATGATTCTGCATCACGTCGTGTTAACACTGAGCCTCAGAGAGGGCTCATGCTGGACTACATTTCCATCTTTTGCTTGTTTAGCTGACTTTTTTATTGCGCCTTTCTGGAGATCGCTAGCATCTAAAAGGACTGTAATTATGATGCAAAATATCACTCACTTTACCTAAACACTGTACGTATGTAGCTTTATTTGTCTTCACCCTCCTGTTATACATGCCCAATTAGTTACACCAGGCACTCTAGTACAATAGGAGTTTCCTATGCAGTTTCGTTTGCTAAATACCTCTGTGACAGTTTCTTGGCAAGAACTGCAGCAGAGAGGTTAACATATGTTAAGAATACATACAGCAGGCATTCCTAGTTAGAACGCAAGTAAATAGGAAACATCGCAGCAGTAGCATTTCCCATGCTCACCATCCAAGCGAGTTCGCTTCAGAAGTTTGAGTCAGATTTCAGCAGCAGAGTTTCCCACTACAGAAAGGGATCTTTGTTCGCAGATTTATATTCAAGAAGTTTGCTCATCACTGATTCTAATCCATAATCTACCACTTCAGTTTCCTATTCTACTGCTCTGAAAGGTAAAATTACAGGTTGGGAGAGAAAAGTGAGCTCTACTTAGAGTGCAAGACTAAAATAAAAAATCCTTTTTAACATAATATCTAGAATTGCACAAACCATAAAGGTCTTCAGTTCTTCAAGGTATATAAAAGCACATGCTATTTGCTTAGAAATTGCTTCTCTCGGTAGCACCAGGAATAGCAAGATTCAAGGTTTTTCTCCTGTTCTTCTCACATCCGTGTCCTTTCTCTTTCCACATCAGAAAATGTTCGAATTGTCCTTCGGGGCAGTAGCTCACAGATGTCGGAAAGGGGGAAAGGCTTACAAAAGTAAGGGTTAGAGCTTTCTAGAAAGAAAAGTTTCTCTGTCCCCTGCCTGCTGCCTGGAAGAAAACAGGCTAGCTGAAGGGTGTGGGAAAGGAAGCCCTCAGCCTCATATGCAGTCTTCAGAACCATCTGCTCATTCTTCTTATTCTAAACCTCTTGAAAGTACTATAACCTTCCCCACAGTCTCACACAGACAAACCCTGACAGCCCCTTCTTTACCAGTATTATGCAAACTACAGTAACTCCTCCAAAAAAACCCTTTCTCTTGGCTGCCACAGCAACAGACCTTCTCTCTACAACTCCTTACCTGTCTCCAAAATCCCTATGGACTCATTTCTAATCGATTTATGCCTCTAACCCCAGTCAGTGTTTGCTCTGTCCATCTATTCCACCGACACCACAAATGTGAATTTTACCACCCTAGGGGCTGTAAGCCTTGAGCTGGCTTGGGGTACCAGCTTCAGCCTTCTGAGACAGGACTCTGCAGGTGAGACCCAACACATTTCGCTCAGATGACGACAGCTGTAAGTAGTCATAATTGAGTCAAAAAGAAAAGAAAAATTAGAAATAATATATATTTCAAGTCTGCTACTCTGCATCCTCAGAATACTTACAGGTGATAATTTGTGACCCAACTGTGCTAAATACTGTGACACAAGAAAAAATTAAATTAACACTGCCAGCACAGCAGAGAATGATCTCAGTAAAATTTTTATAAGCACCACAGAAAAAAAAAAAAACAAACTCCAGGAAAGATATGAAAGAGGTAAAAAGATAGTGGAAGAAATCTAGAAAGTGCTTATCAGAAAACATAACTAGGTAATAAACAAGGACATAAGAGGCTAATTAGAAGCCAGACTTCAGAATCTCAACAGCATGAGAATGATAGGTAAAGCAGGGACTGACCATGAACGGTCTTTGAAATGAAGACAAGTGCCTTTTGTTTGGTACAGTCATTTTTCCCAGGCTGTCATTCTTGCATGTTTTACAAAACCTGGAATTTGCACTTTAACAACAGAGTAAGTTAACTTACGAGATACCTAAGACCATTCGGTAGCCATATGCAAGCAGTGTACATGGATGATGCCCAAGATGCACAGGTTTCCTATGTCACAGTGCATTCACCTATCTATTTAAGTTGCAGCTTACATCCAGTTTACATATACTTAATTGTTAATGCCAAATGACCACATAGAACTTTTAAGGCTGACATAGAGAATTAGAATCTGAAAATAGCCTGATAAGCTTAATATTTGTAAGGACCATGTGTAAAAAACATACACAGGATGTTTCATTAAAAAAACCCACCAGGTTCAACTAAAAAATTATACAATACTCCTTAATATTTACAGACTTCTGCTTTAGTCTAGATTTCATACTGAAAGTGTAGTCTAAACAGATCAGATTGATTTCTTGTCATTATCCATGCAAGCATAGAAAAAAAAAATGGATCTCCTGAGAAGGTTCTGGGCCAGGCTTGCATTTTCCTGGACCACTCTGGAAAAACTAGCGTCCTTTGCAAAAACATCAGGAAATGAGCAGAAAATGAATTATGACACCGAAGTGCTCTTAAAGTTTTCCAGAGCTTTCAGTCTTGTGATGGCATAACACTGGCATTCGGGATGGAAATTGGCTATTTCCACAGCCTTTCTCCATGACTCCACTTCTGTCTAACTTCTGACTCCAGAAAAAAAAACAAACCACCTCACCAGAACTTTCAAAAAATCCCACCAATTCGATCCTTCCTTCTAAATCGCTGTTTGAGGCTACAGACCTGCATATTCTATGCTGGCATAAACTTGCATCCATCATTATTAGGAACACTGTCGTTCACCCCATTACTCATCCCCACCCTTACACTGCCGCAAGTGCTTCTGCAGCCACCCAGTGAACTGGACTGGACCTAAAGCTACATGGACTTTTGGGAAGGGAAGGGAGGGGAGATGATTTTTGTATTGCTATCATTCCGTGCGTAGCTTCATACCCAAAGGCTGCTCACCCAGTGAGCTCAGACATTGCAGGTGGGGGGAATGAGAGGAAGAGAAGTGGCTTTCTTCTCACAATACATTTGGTCAGATTTTTGGAGCTTTTGGGGATGCAGGTAGTGTAGCAGAGGCTGCATAAACCTCAACACTACCAAAAGATCAGCAGGATAAACACAAATGCTGCTATTTCCAAAGAGGTATCTGACCTTGCTACCTAAAAGCTAGTAGAATTATAACTACAGATGACTTTTTAAGACGGCAGCTGAATTAGTGTTACACACTGGGTCACACAATAATAGCTCACAAATAGCCATTTCTTTACTTATCCAGCTCCAGTGTACCCCTCAAACCCCTTGCCCAGCCTCCTTCGTTTATTCTTGTTACTTGTTTCCAATCTTTTCCTCTACTTCTCAAATGGAGTTCTTAATTTCTGTTTTCTCCTTCTTTCTAGATGCTAAATTTGTTTGTTCTTTCCTCAGTACCTATTAGTTTGTTTCACCATCTATGTAAGTTCCTCTATTTTACCCTCCTGTAAACTCTCCCCATGCACTTGTTTGTTGCTCCCTACTCCCCCATCTCTCCTCTACAAACCTGTCTCTTGCTGCTTTTTTCACTAGTTACCACCCAAACAAGTGATCTGCGAACAGAATGTTCCACAGTATTTTCCTGGAAGTATTATATCATCTATTCTCAATATTGAGGGCTGATGCCAAAAATTAAATAGTTCTACCAGACTGGACAAAATATACTTAACTGATAAATTCAGGCTTAGATCAGGTCCACTGTTTGACAGGGTGTATTTATTTGATAGTCAATAAACCCTCCTTAGGAGGTGTAACAGACATTATATTTCTTCTCCCTTTGATAGTGAGAGGATGTAAAAATATATCAGTACAAACAAAATGAAGAACAGTATCTTAATCTCAGGTCGTTGAAGGGTCTATTCACTGATAACTGTTTTCCTGTGGTAATAAATAGTATAATCTCTCTATAATTCTTAATTGATTCCACTAACTAATGTTAAAGTAAAATGTGTAAAAAAATATCATTAACTATGTTTCTTCAAAAGGCAATTAGTAAGTATAACACGGGCTTTTTTTTGTACTTCAAAGTATGCTAAGCAGACTGTTAGCCACACACAGGCATCTCCGCAGCACTGCCCAGTGAGCGCTTTTGACTTCCTAGTCTTCCGCACTATCTTGAAAATGTGTTAATTAATGTGAGAGCGCCATCAATGAAAATGAAACTAGCAACAGCCACCACAACGTAAGGGTGAGTAAAGCAAACCAGCTCTACGGCATTCCCATCACAGCACTGCACTCATGACTCATCATGACAGCATCGCTGTGCGTGCACTGAGCAACGTCACAAACCTGGTGTCACTCTGGAGACGCTCCGTTAATAGAATGGTGCAGCTGGGATCACTGCCCTCCTCCCTGCCACTTCCAGCTCCTCTCAGGAATTAACATTGCACCACAATCTCACTTTGGAAACTAAAGTATTTGTTCCAGCTCTCCCGTAGATTCCTGAAACACGAAGCTGGATTCCCCATCACAGATCTTGATTTTACAAGTAGAGCAGAACTGCCACACAAGTAATTTTCAGTTGGTTTTTTTTTTTTATTCCCCGCCTTCCTCCCCTGAAATACCCTGTATGGTTGTTACCAACACACACACACACACACACTCTTGTTTCAGAAATTAGTCCTCCAGCTCCTACGAAAGGCGGAGTGCACCAGAGACAAAACTGGGAAGAGAGAAGAACTGAAGACCACACACTGACCTTCCATGCTCTTAAAGAACTGGGGCATAATCTTGCCTTTTCTGTTCATACCACATTCAACACAAGTCTTGGAACAAAAATCTAATAGCTGTCTCCTAGGCATTTGCTGTATGTCATAATCTCTTTTTCCTATTCAAGTTCACTGACCCAAGTTTTCCCAAAATTGTATAGGTCTTCAGAAATATCCTCTAGTACAAAATAGGCAGGAGATACTTCAACAGCAGTAGAAAAAAAAACCAGATTTGTTGACCAGATCATCCACAGGTTACCATCTTGTCCAATTCTAGTCTAGCAGGTTATTAAAAAGACAACAGCTGTATTTAACTCATTTGCAGCCTAACTAGTTAATTCATTAAATTTTTTGTTTATTTTCCTATCCTTTTGTACTTGTTTCAGGTTGGACTACATGCATCTCATCTACATGTGCATAAACTAAACATCTTGCCCACATGCTTCGTTTCAGGAATGCAGAGATTCCCATTAGGAACTAGTATCCAGACATCTTTGAACAAGAGGCCTTTCTCAAGGACAGATAGTGCCATTGAGTTATAAAGAGATATTTGAGTACTCTTCCACAGCATCTGCAACACTGCAGCACTATACCCTCATTTTCTAACAAAGCATAATGACCCATCAGCATGACGAGAGCAAAGAGCTCAGACAAACTCAGCATCACTTCAGTTCATGTTATATACCTGATTTGTTTCTTTCCCATTTTAGAAGATGGAGGGAGAATCCTTAACATTCAAGACAGGCTTTTTAGAAAACACAGGAGGATGGGGTTCACCACCAGAATATTTGTTGGAGAGAATTCTGAACTACCCATGTAACTGAATAATTAACAACTACAGCAATCTAATCAAATATAAGTCCTAAGATTCATAAATTAGATAAGAGAAGAAGTGTTTTATGTGTATTAGCATCTGCTGAGTCAAAGTTTGTTCCTGACAGAATACATATTTTTGTAATAAAATGTTAAGCTATGTAGCCCTTTAGGGTTACATGAAGAAGTGTTTTGGGGCTACAGGAGCCTGAGCCCTTCAATCTACCGGTGTAAAACCATTTCAAGTTAGACAGGGAACTAGACTAACTTCTAGCACGATGTGTGGATTTATCCTAAATTGTGATCCAGATACAAGCCAGCTTTCATGAATTTCAGGAAGCAAAACTCCTGATGGCTACCAAAGGCTTCCTCTCCTTCAGTCTAACTGAAGGAAAATAGCTGAACCTGAGTGTTGATTCATTTAGACAGGACAGCTGGCCTCATTACTTTAAACAAACTCAGAAACAAGCAGCAGAAGAGACAGAAGGGCCTCTCTCTCTCCAGCCTCCTACCATCTCCGAGCCAGCACAGAGAGCTCTGAGAGGCAAGAACTTGTACTTCACTGGGACAAAGTTTGCTGTGGAGATTTTTAATACTGTTAACTTTATCAGCAGATATATATGCACTGAGGATCTGGACTCCATTAAATTTGTTTTGAAATACAGCCTGTAAATAAAACTAGAATGCCAGAGGTTCTTTCAGTTGGACTCCCGGTGAATACTTCTCTCAGGCTGCACTGACCTCAAGGTCTTTCGCAGTCCTTTCTTAAAAAAGAAAATAAATTAAATTATTCTCCCAGATGGTGAGCCCAGCAACTCAGACACTAATCCCCAAGCTCACATCAGCCCATTCACAACACATCAAAGCATGAATCTTTTTTCACTCCCTAGAAAATATTCAAGCAAGTGGAAGAGCTAATACATACTTTTTTTTTTTTGTCAATCAAAATGTAAAACATTAAAAGAGACATTTGAAGAATGGCAAAAAACAGTATGCTTCTTACATAGCTAACAACTGAGGAGACGAAAAAAAAGCTACTGCAAACCACTCCTGTTGTTAAAATACTACCGTAATACATAGAACAAGTAGAGGGAAGCATATGGAATTTCTGTATGCACACTGCTATAAAACTCCAACACAAATATTTCACGAGCTGTTTTTCCAGTAACTTTCCTGAAGTGTCTGATGCACAGCAACTAAAGGTTAACCAGGCCTGCAAGGAGGCTCAGGGCAGAAAGTGCATTCTGCAGCTGACATGAGGACTAATAGTCAAACCATCAACAAGATTGTTACAGCTAACTGGTTTTCATTTAGAAGTGTGTTTTTGCTTCCTTTCCTCTCAGTGCCCTTTAGCAAGTTGGAAGCCAGGCTGTTTTTTTATTGCTATGTGCTTCAAAGAACACTTACAGTTAATGTGAACACACAAAGCATGGTGGCTCCTTACTGAATATTTATTGTTATTGAGAAAGACAATTTTGTCACACTACAGATTTCTAAATAGCTTTTTTAGAAAGAAATGCAAAGAGTTTTATACGTAAGCAAATGCAGCTCGTCAGAACTTACGCAACTGCATATTGTAATAGATTGGAGAGACTCCAGCTCTCAACAGCTTGAATCCAATACAGCTTCACTGCTCTTCTACTGTAGAGCAGGGCTTAGTCAAAGAATTAAACACCTGCTTACAGAATATATTATTTAGCTACAGCAAGTTGTCTTCATTTCCTAAGAAATGTATTAAGCACTAAAAATCAGAATCATATTAAGAGGGAGACACGCATCACACGTTTTCTATATACAGCTAAGAAATAGTGCTGATGACAATTGAAACCTCTGTCAGATTTTTTTATCTGCGTAGAAAAGTTATGGCTATTGGACGTTACTAATGAAGGAACAAAAAATGTAACTTAAGTAGCTACAATCATCAGGGGTGATGGGTTTTTTAAATTAATAAGTTCCATCTCAAGGTTTTGTGGAAATGGAAAGAAATGGAAGCTTCTTAGTTTGTAGAAGCGTAGCTATGAAGGTTCTTCAGGAGCTTCATGAGTATTCACAAAAAGCAAGCAGAAAATATTTATCTCAAACTCACAGAGAAGACTTAAGTATATTAGGTAATGTAAAGGAAGGGAAGAAGCAGGAAGTATCAAGAATGGTAAACACTATTACCACCTACTATTAACTTGCGACAGACCAAGGTGAACATAATACTTTCAGAAGGTCTGATAGTAACAATAGGCTGTGTCCTGGCAGCAGAAATACATAGATTCCTTTGCTAGCAAAGACAAATGTCAAGCTTTAGAGAAACTATGGAGGTAAAAGGATATATTGATTATTATCCTCCAATAATATTCTGCTACTCTTCCAGTGTTAATACTGCATTAAATAAAAACCCTTACACTAAGCTTAGCATATTATTGTACATCTCAGCAGATCCAATATTCTGCGGAAATCATCTAATTTTTGCCCGCATTCTAAGTAAACAGGCTCGTTACCTTTTTGGCCATATGAAGTCAAGCATTTTAAGTCAAAAAGTTTGCCTTGATGTGTTGTTCATGTCGCTTTTCACGACCACTTGCTAGCTCAAAGTGGCTAGTTAAGTTTGCAAAACGGAGCTGGTACTAATTGCACTAGTTTACGCAACAGGGCTGATTGTAAAATAACTGGTACTAGTGCTGTTACGATATACATAATGCAACACATTTCTGAATAACAACAGCATGGCTGCTGCAACTGATGCAGTTAATTAAGCCATTAATTTCCCCAAGCATTTGACAAAAAGACACTGAGACATTCCAAAGACACTGAGACACTCCAAAGCCACAGTCTTGGTATGTTTTTAAGTAAATACTGCATTATTATTGGAAAAGTAGTAGCGTCTGCCTAAGCAGACTTAAGGACCAGATCGACAGCACAGTAAAGTCAATTTTTGCCATGATTGCAGTGGACAATGTATAAAGGAAATTGCTGTGTCTTTATCGCACTGTACTAATGTGGACAACTTGCAAGAGTTTCCCTAACATTCTCACTCCTCCCCACCACTATACGCTCCAAACACGCACACCAGTAATTTTAGATCCTTGCTCTCAGAGATTAAATGCTTCCAATATGTGAATGTTTAATTGTGAACTGTATGTCCCAATTACCTGGTAGATCCATTAAGCCCTTACTTTTATTTTTAGTGTGAACAAACAGGTAGAGGTCACTCAGGCTTATCTTGAAAATACACCCCAAACTGGAATCGTGAAATTGTTGCAGACACTTGTGAAGAGCCTCTGTCCATCAAGAAACTGAAAAACATGTTTGCATGATGATTTTTCACTTCTTTTGTTTTGACATTCAGTACACAGAAGAATCCTTTGAAAAATTCAGACTGAAGATGTCAGCTAAAACATATTTCAGCAGAAATCTGGAGGTCCTCTGCAGGTCAGAGGCAGACAGTCTACAAGATTTTCTGAGCCTGCACTGCAGAAAGTAAAACATGCTCATTTGGGACAGTTTGTACTTCACAAACATTTAGCACCCTGTACAGAGGAACACAAATAGGGACAATTCAGTATGTGTGCAGGAATTATGTTTTCTGCTTCGTTCTTACTTAAAGAGATATCCCCGGTTTTGTATCCATCATTGAATAATTTTCACAACATTAAGCCTCTACCGCCTTATTTTCTTTGAGCCAGTCTTTTTTAACCAGAGCTTTCCTAAACAGCTGCACTTTTTGTTTTGTTTTCAAGTTAAAGGCAAGACAACAGTTAAATCACTGCAGGAGGAAAAAAAAAAAATTCAGTCAAGTTACCAGTGACTAATAAAAACAATAAAGACTTACGGATGAAGGATTTTACCAGCATAAAACCAAATATTCTGTTGTTGGCTGGTAATTCAACACCCACACTCCGAAACATCTACAAATCTGAAAAATACAACAATGTCAACAAAAGAAAAAAATAAAAGTAGCATAAAACCTCAACTGTACTCTGGGATATTACTCTATAATTGCTTTGAAAAACCTGTGTTCCTGCTGACAGTAGGTATTCATAAGTCAATCCCCCATGTAGTAGCAAGCTGGCAAGGAACTGGTGTGCACTCAGCACCTTCGACAGCAGAAGCTGGCTGTGGTGTCATGCAAGGGTGTTTATGGACACAGGTACCTTTCCAGTGACAGCACCATTTTGACAAGCTGCTGTCACTCCCACCCAGGCTGTTTGTTCACTCCCACCCCTGAGCAATAGCTTGCTGTGTCTGTAAAAACTGCTAGCGAGGTCACCTTGTAAATGCGATTGACAGAACAGCAAAAGAAACGACCCAAAAATAAAACAACCAGCTGGACTTCTACCTTATGTGTGCCTGCTCGGCTCTACCCCTCTGTGGCTGTCTCACTAAACAGGAGGGAACATCTGCGCCCAAAAAGAGATTCAGTTCTCCAGAAACCCCAGAAAACAGCAACTTGATAAGATTCACGTTTCGCATGGAACTCGATCTCCGTGAGAAAAAAAAAAAACACAACAACAATAAAAAAACACCACACAAAAAAAAAACCTATCCAAAAACTGTACCTCAGCAGACTATCTCCATTGTTGTACTCTTCACATGTTGTTTTAAAGAGCAAAAGAAACAGAGTAAACTGAAAGTGTAGATTTAAGGAAGATGGAAACATTATTGTATTATTTGGAGCAAAGTATACAGCGGCCTGCGTGGATGAATGTAACAATACTAAGAGCTCTTTAGAGGGTATAAGTGGAAATACCAGAAGTATATGTTATACCTCTTGAGATATTGACAGCACAAACTTTTTCCAAGTCTCGAATGTCTAGTGACACTGCTGCAAGATTTGCCAATGAAGCATTACCGTCATCAGTAACACAATTCAAAAATAGGAAAATTATAGCAGTACCCATTGTTTTGAAGAGCTAAACAAGTTTGACCCATTCTGTCTGCACCTTTTCGGTCCACCTTAGTCCCAATCAAGACTAGGTGATATAGTCTGAATTTTTCAGTTCCTTGTTTTTTTATTTTTCATTGTCTGGTAATGAACATTTCAAGTTTTAGTCAGAATAGAGAGAGGAAAAGGCAGACAAGAAATATACAGCACACCTCATTTAAAAAATAAAAAAGATGAAACAGGATGCGATCTGAATTTTTAGAAGCACTAGAACAGACTGCATTATCTTCAGAGAAAGCCTGGAGGAGATTAATAATTTTCTCTCAGAAAAAAAAAACTGTTAAGACTGTTAAAAATATGAAAATCCATGAATGAATGAATGAATCCATTAAATAATAAGATAAAACCTGCCTAGTCATCTAGGTAATCAATAACATGCAAAGTACTTGGAAGACTTAACTGGAAGCACAACTTTTCATTTTGGGCCCCAGTTAGAGTCTAGTGGAGGTCAGCAAGCAGTAGGAACTGTTACCAGTGATGGAGGTTTTACAATATGCTACTGACACATTGGTCTGAAGAGAGAAGTCAAGGACAAAAAGTGTTCAGGAGGGAATTTCTTCTCATCCTTAGAACTGGGTACTCCAGCCAGTGGGGTGGTGTTCGCACCAGTGGGACGCTTGGAGGAAGGAGGTTACTAGTGAGAGAAGCAGAGCTGTACGATAAAGGAATGGAAAATGACAGGTAAAAGTCAGAGCTGGAAGTTTCATCCCCACGTAGTGCAAGAGGATCTGCACAAATAAAAGGAAGGCAGGGAATGTTCTACCTGCTCACTAACAAGGCATCGCAATAGTGAGATCATCCCCCAGAAGCGAAATATTTTCTCACTGCCTATATTTTTGAGTCAACATTGATTGCTTTAGTGTTGCCAAAGTCAAAGGAGAAAGTAAAAATTGCCTCAGAGGTGATGCTTCTCAAATGGAAGAGCTCAGTTATTAAATAATCTCTTCATTGATCTGGCACAAATTAGGCTGTGACTCCAAAGGCATGAGGATTCTGCCAAGCCAGACCTAGGGACCAGGTACTGCACCTTACTGTTGTAACTTTAACAGATAAAAATTTCCACTTGCTGTTTTTGCACATTGGGAGGGATAAAATAAAATAAAATAAAATAAAATAAAATAAAATAAAATAAAATAAAATAAAATAAAAATCAGCCAGTGTGTCCCATATAGCTGAAGTAAAAGACAAAGCCAGGGCTGCTGAGCATTCCAACTTCACAGAATCATCCAGGCAAAGAAAAAAAAAACACACGGGTTAGAAACAGAAACAAATCCATATGCAGCCTAAGGGAGGAGTGCTAAGCAAACACACAGCAATACATTAAGATATTTTACTCTCCTCACGGACCAAAACTCACCCAACTAGGAAATGCTGCTGTGGTAGCCAAGATCTAGACTACTCTTATGACTATTTTAAAAAATGAAGGTTTTACAAAGCTTCTGAAAATTAAAAACTATTGCTTCAAAATGATTTTCTAAGACTTTTAATGTGTTTACTGTTGGCAAAGGAGGATAAGATTTTTGCATCTCAGTGCTCCCTCACTGAACACACAGAGTCTCAAGAGCGCCAGAAGAGCAGCAGCTTGCCTCTCAAATGGTTTCTGAAGTTTGGATGCTCATACAACATCACATGCCTTTGCCCATATAAACACTGCTGCCCAAGCAGGGTGTGTTTCAGCATTTGTTCACAGACAAAGTGTAGTCCACAGATTCTGTTGACAGACTCTGCCATTCACTGGCAGCAACAGGGAACGGGGAACCTGTCCTCCACCATTCAGGAAACAGAAATCTATACAGCTTCCATACTTCTTCCTAACCTTGAATTCTTCGGGTTGGTACCCACTGCTGAGTTTTCCAGCCTGCTTTCGACCTTCGTTGACCCGCATCCCTCCTCTGTGAAACCATTCCAAAGCAAATCCCTTAAGGGGGTGCCCAGCACCAGCCCAACACGCCAGCTGTACCAATACTGGTGAAACGCTCTGTTCCACCACACCTTGATTTATATTGAAATTTGAATTACTTTGATGTGCAACTATGAATCCGCTACAAAGACCAAGCAAAAAGCAGTATTCACAGAGGTGAGGGTTCACAGCCTGTTTTCTTTTCCATGTTCCATGGAGTACCAACAAGCAGAAATATATCCCTGGTATACCTGAAGAGTAGACAGTAGTCTACTCTGTAATGCTAAAAAAAGATGTTACACTGACAGACTGCATCAGCTGTTTGGGCTTTTATTAAGGAAGAGGTAATTTAAATTCATACAAGACAAGCAATAAAAAAAGTACGCAGTATTAAATCTGCTGAGGGAGGTGAGGCCACGCCACAGCAAGTCTGAGGCAACAGAGCTAAGTGTCTCCACTCGGGCAGCACAGCCTGGGTCTGCCTCCATGGAATCACAGCTCCATCTCAAGACTCAACAAGCCCTCCTCCAAGGCATTATATTATACATACATTGAAATCTGATGCTTATTAAAGCATAATTCAAGATGTTCATTACCTATTACTTACCCACACCCATCACCCCCAGATCAGTCAGCATGTTAACTACCCTTAAGTGTCATAAGAAATCAAATAAATGACTTGGTGAGACAATTTCTGTACCTATTCGCTTCACATTTAATGGATGCCCTTGCTGAGAGAGCGCGACTGGAACCTCTCCCACTAGGTCAGGGGCACAGGAGGGGGAGAGAATAGAAACAGAGGTGGGGGAATCTTCTTGTGTGTGCTGCACATTTGAGCATTGTTTCCAGGCATCCTTTCCAGCAATGCAGCGGTACCAAAAACCCTAACAGGCACAAAGGGAATTCCACCTGCAGTAGGAAAGGAGCAGTAAGTCTACTGTTTTGTTATTTTCATCCTCCTCACCACCAAGCAGCTGTCTGAAATATTGGTTTAATGATTTTTCTCTTCTGTTGTTTGGATTTGACGAGAATTGGCTCTTTGCAGGTTGTAGTAACCAGCAAACATGCAGCCGAATCTGCAGGCCAGAAGTGAAGAGTGCAATCAATTTCTACGCTACTAACCTTTTACAGAGATTCTAGTTCCCTCATTTTCTTAGCTTTCTATCACTCAATGGAATAATTTTGATGTAAAAAGGATTATAGTTTCATAACGCACAAAAGCTGATTAGGAGCCATGCCATTTTGTAAGATACAGTGTCCCAGAAAAAGCAACTGCAATATCTCACTTTTACAAAATGAATTCTGTAACTTCTGTCTCTGAATTTCCCTTAAGATATGCATAATTTATTACATTTACTATGCTGATTTCCCACATACATAACACAATCCTGTAATGTACTCTACTGCGTTTTCAGTGATGTTGGAACAAAATTTCGTTTTCTGTTTAAAGAACAAGTCTACTCAAAAGAGAAATCATATTACAATAACAGCTTTCTATTCAAAAGGTCTTCTCCAAGTGTAATTTTTCATGGTTTTAAGTGCAAAAATCTTACTTAATGGACAACAAAAGATTTCCACTATGCATTCCTATTTCAAGTACTGCAGAATTAACATACCCAGCAACATGAGCTGAATTCCCTGATCAAACACTTTGTCTCTTCCCAGGGATGCTACTAGGATCACATCTGCAACTGGGATTACACCTGGAAAGAAGTCTATTCCACTACTCCCAGCACCTTTACTGGTGGTGACACTGAGGGAAATTAGAAGGATTGAGCTTAGTTTTCAGATTTTATATTCAGGTCAGATGATTGGCAACAAAAAGAAATATCAACTTTTTTTAAAAAGTATATTTGTTGAGCTATTAGGGGACAGAAGCAGAAAAATCACCATATTATGCCACTTTTCTGCAGAAAAATTAATTTTAAAAAACATTTCTACAATATTAAGACTTCAAAGAATCATAGAATGCTTTGGATTGGAAGGGACCTTAAAGATCATCTAGCTCCCACCCCCCTGCCATGGGCAGGGACACCTCCCACTAGACCAGGTTACTCAAAGCCCCATCCAGCCTGGCCGTGAACACTTCCAGGGATGGAGCTTCCACAGGTTCCCTGGACAACCTGTTCCAGTGTCTCACCACCCTGATCTGGCTCAAATTAGGCTGCGATTCTGCCAAGCCGGACTTCAGGACCTTTAAATTTATAAGCCTTCTACTTGGGTTTTTTTCCATGTTGGGTTCAATAAGTTAGTATGCAAAATCAACAAATAGAGAAGGAAAGAAACACACACCCTCTCACAAATAAATAAAAAAAACCCAACCTACAGAGTTTCAATCCTTTAAGGGTGTTGCAACAAGGGAATTAAAAAAAAAAAAAAAAAAAAAACTAAAACAGCAGGAAGAGACACAAGATACAGTTAATAACCTTTCAATATTTTGCAAGTCTGGCCTTTATATAGTATTTTTTCATATCAGCCAGCAACTGTTGTCATTTCTCAAGATGCAAAAAACATCTTCTTAGAATGTTAGGTAAATACTCATTCACTTGCCCTGTGACCCCACCTTCAAAATAAAAATATTAAAAGTGTCCAAAAAGTCACAAAAACTGGAACAATACAAGATAGTTTCAAGTTGCTTTGCTTTGTACAAATATACGGTATCAGATGTTTGGACAAAGACTATTTTAGCATAATCACATATCATGTCTAAGATGAAAGATCTTAATGTGCCTTTTCTGCAAAAGGAATTACCCTTTAAGACTGACTGCCTTAACAGAAGCATCAAATATGTGCCAAGTACATGAACAGATATGCAGAGGCACTTTCCACAGATGTATGCCACAGAAGTGAAGTGGCAGAACTAGAATACTTCAAAATCATCCAGCACACTACATTGAATTCACCCCCGCAAGAATATAACTTTTTGATCAGTAATTCAGCAAACCAGTCTAAAAATCCTTGACATAAAAATATTTTTTTCCCTTTCCAAATAAAATTTCCAGATTAAAAAAAAAAAAGAGACACCTATCTTATAAAACTCTAGATAGCATTTCTATACCCGATATGTTATTTATGACGGTCCTTACCAAATTGTACATCTATGCTTCTGAACAGAAAAATAAAGAGAACCACTAAAAAAGGCAAGGAATCAGCAAGTTTTATATGCTTCTTGACTGGAAGTGACCTATCCAACCAGAGATTTCTTATCTGCCCCAATTCATACACAAAACAGTAAATAATTCACAGTATCACTAGAGGAAGTCATTCTAAAAAATAACTACTTAATAACGTACAGGTCAAAATTATAACATGATTTTCCTGCAGCAGGAAGTAAGTGTTTGTTATAGATCAGTGCTGCAAAACTAGAAGATTTGTTTTCAAGACTACAGTTGATTATCATAATAAATCTTTCAATATATCTTTTCTGAATAAAAGCAGTAAATGTCTGCAGAACGAACAAACCTAAATTTAGTAGAAATAACTGAGTGTAAGGGGACATATAACTTTAGCTACTAATTTAATGATTATTGTTAGACTGATTTGACTATTTTGGACAGGAAATACTAATCAAGACCTGAACCACCCTTAACAAATAATACCTAGAACCCTGATCTTCTATGTCATAAAATTTACAAGATCATACATGAACATGTACTACATGTTTAAATTAAGTTACATGCACAGAGTTTGAAGAAATGTGACCCTACTGCACGAGTGCAAAGGCCAGGCTATTTGAAGACGAAAATATACTGAACAAAAGCACAGCTGAAGCAGGTCTGCTTTGTACACAAAAGGAGTGCTTAACTGTGCAAGGACCTAGGAGTGAACCTCTATATAAATTAATCTCTGCACATTTTGTTTTAGTAGCTTTGGACTGAAAACAGGTACAAAAGTAAAATAAAACCATTACTTCCCTGTTCCACTCCTAGCTGATTGGCAATATATTAATTTTATATGCACTGCTGCTGAGTTTTTATATTAGGGTACAGTTGAGTGATTCTGTAGAGGTTTAATGATTTTTATGGCAACATAAAAGTGCACTAACAATGCACGATGAGTTCTAATTAGTAATAATGAACTAAAAAAAAAAATCAACAGGCTGAAGCTTTTTTCATGGTAAATTCAAGCTTCAAAACTATTTGGACTCTCATAAATTAAAAGGATCTTCCAAACAGAGTAGAAACAAACAGCAGACAGGGTCAGTTCTTCAAAGCAGTTACCCTAAGGAGAAATGCCATTGTAGAAGTGACTGTGTCCAAACATCTCAGAACACAGTTAACTTTTTCCAAATCCCTGTGTTCACCAAAAGATGTTGGAATGATTTCCAACTGCATTTACAAAGAAGAAATTCTTAAGGGTGATGATACGGCAAACAGCAACGCCTCTAGTGTTAAGCCATCAAGGATTCATGCCCCAGTAGCATTTCTAGCAGGCACGTAAGTATGCACCAGCATTATCAACAATGGGAATTAATTTTCTGTTCAATTTACATACACAGAAATCCAAATACGCAATCTGCTGCCAAATCGGCAAGATGAAAGCCTGCTTTGTTCCTTCAACATTAATACACTCACATAATAATCTGGAAGGAGCAACTTTAGAACCCATCTAGAACAAGTTCCTACAAATTTGGAGCAACAGAGAAGACTATCTGCCACTACATTTTCTCAACAAGGTAAGATACAGAACTGATACCCTGAACTAAGGGCCGCCAAGGGCTAGCAAGTTTGTGTCTGGCACAAATCAACCCAACTTCCTTTGGGGAAACTTCCTAAAACAGCATCCCCCCAACAAGGTTTCTTTTCAAGTAGCATCTACCATCAGAAAGCAGGGCTCATCCCTGATACCTCCCTGGCCACAATTTCCCTCACGAAAATTCTTCCTCTTCCTCCTCAGCATGACTCTTTTCTCACTCTTTCTAGTACTCCTCCAACATACCCTGTTTCTTGAAAAATAGCATCTTAAGACTAATCTCACACTTCCATCACTACTTAAAGAACTTCCTCCTCCAAGAACACACTCATGAGATTTATTAGGGAAAAGGTAATCTCTCCATACATGTGTTATGTCTCAACACTACCTTTCTTAGGTATAGCTGTTAAGTCTAATTGAGCTTACTATACTCCCATGAAATCTTTCTCTAACAGCGCAAAGTTTATGCATCATGTGTCACACCAGTTGCTTCTTACAGCTGTAGTTCTTAAACATTTATGAACCAATCCTCATGATAATGCTTTTTGAAAGACAGATAGTCTAATTCCCATTTGTTTTATACCAAGAAATTCAAACACCGAAGGGAACAAGAATCATTCAAGGTTATGCTGTATGTCGGTAGCAGGGAATACAACTCCAGTGCCCTGATGATCTAGTTCAATTCTATAAATTTTATAGTACATGTTAAAAAGCTCTTACACACTAGACACAGAATACTTCTCACCAGCTCCGCCCAGAAAGATTTCGCTTTTTTCTGTTCAAATTACGCTAAGAAATTTTAAACTGTTCTCTAGAGCCTTACACAGAATTTAGTGAGTAACATTATTTTCCTCTTGAGCTCCCCCCTTCCATTTTACCCAGAATTAATCCTTTCTACTTTACAGCTGAGTTGCTGAGTCACTTATACTGACTCATCTACTACAAAGACCTCTCTGTATTTCCCTTTATTTTCTCTTTTCCTAGCCCAGGCCTTATTTTTTCTTCTGCCTACAAGTCCTCCCGTCTTCTTAAGATCATGGATGTACAGTCATGAAAATTCAGACCTCTGATTCTACTGATGAAGCAGACCATGTGCTCTGAAGGTGAAAAGCAACAAGTACATTTTAGATCTTAAAGCTTATGAATTTTTAAACTGAATACATAAATGAATACGCTAAAAATTACTAACAAAAAGGTAATGCCTGAAATGAAGGGGAGCAGCTAATAGTGATGCTGTCAACCATCACAGAGACAGTAACCAGAGGAATTAAATTTAAGTTTAGTTTTATTTAATTAAATTTAGTTTACTTCTAAAACTAAAGTTCTTAGGTTTACATAGAAAGCTTAATTTCCTGACGCTTTCTTGGCCCTTTTGTCTATGGTCTCTAGACGGTGGACACAGGACACAAAATCACAGCGTCACACAAGGAGACTTCACAACCTTCCTGCGATGTCACTGTTCCCTGTTCTTACATAGTCATCTGGTGCAGGGGAGAGTGTGTCCCCCGCATGCTGGGGAAATCCCTACTAGGATGAAGGACACCGTCTCAGTGCTACTGCCTGGAGGTAACAGATCTGCCATTTGCAAATTAAATCAGGTGATCCTGAGAGGACAAAAATAGTTGGCTTCTCTCTTTAGAGATTCTCCTCTCCAACTCAGAGTTCAGACCTCTGATTAGGCATTAAAGACATTGTTTCCACCAGGCTCAGTACGTGTCTTTATTTAGTGCAGAACCCCCCTGCGCATGTCATCAGAATTTCTCCGTCTTCTACAGTGTACTCTTCATAAGTGAGACCATTTTAACAATGATCATTTAACTATTTTCTCAACAATGATTTTGACATCTATATAAGGAGAGCATAGCAGAAATTGAAAGCAATTTTCAACAGCCTTTCAAAAACATGGCCTTTTAAAAGCCTGAAAGATAGTTAGGATTCATCCCCAAATGGAAAAACAGGAGTCTGGGTGACAGGCATTTAGGCAGGAGATAACTGGTTATGAGATGTCATCTCTGAGCTGAGTTGGGAAAGTTTATTGTGTACGCAGTATGTAAAAGAATAATTAGTCAAAAAAAAAATTACTCAAACCCAGAGTAAGGAAAAAAAATCCCCCACTCCCACCTCATCATCTCTGCTAGTCTTATTTTTCCATGTCCCTCAGTTGCTGTTACTTTCTCTTCCTCCTTTCCTATACAAGTTGTCTTATGATTGACTTTTAAGAATGTTTTTTCTAGTTCTCTGATGAAACATTCACTCTCTCTCCTTTCCTGTATCTATTTATGAGAAATATTTCTTTTCCTCATTGTGCTTTTACTTGTTAACTATTTTCTTTTTCAGTAGTCCATCTTCATAATTACATTTTTAATTGTCTGTACAACATTGTAGCGAACTCTCTAAAGTGCAGTCTCTGAAAACACAATAGGAATCTCTGCATGAAGAACGCAACATAAAAACGTACATTATTACCACTTACCTCTCAGTGAAACTGCCTCACGCTTGTCCACAGTCACCACACTACTCATCATTTTACTGCTGATTCAGTCAACTCATAGTCCCACAGAATGCAATCTTAAACAAGAACAGAGCAGAAGGCTGCATGACTAATACCCATAACCACTTTACTCTCCTTGGCTTTTTCCCTGTTCCATCTTTGTTGCAGCCTGGTGGCATAATAGTTTGTTGACAGAGGAATCTGCTAACCGTGTTTCTTAACTGATACTGAGAAGGGTAGGCTGCAAAACATCTCAGCTGTATGAGCTTTCTTCCTTAAAGGTTACAGTGCTCCTTTCCCCAGGAAATGGCTGTGTGAAATCAAGTAGTCTTAAAGCCAACACTTGTCTGACACTATATACACACAAATAAGCTCGATGTAAGTGAAATAACTTTTTTGTTTAACTATATATTCTTTCTTGTTAACTAAGATAAAGTCTTATTATTTACAGGGAAAACGGCAGCTTCTTCTATCTCACCATGACTCAGTTTCTAACAGTTATCTACTGACTATACACAATTCCAATGTTTTCCCCTCTTCATATGCTTCTCTGACCATACTCTCTAAACATTTCCTGGGGGAAAAAAAAAGCGNAGCTAGCAAGCCAAAGCTATTTTCTAGCAGATGGTGAAAGAGGGAACAGAAAACACTTGGCAGTAGCAAACGGCTTCCTTCTTAAAAGTTTTACCATCTAGTTCGGATACCTTTTCAGAATGATCTTGGCAGCAGTCTAAGGGGTCAGATTTCTTGGTGAAGTCCTTTAAGTTATGGAAAGAAGTTCAGGCCTTCTGCCCCTCACACGTTTAGACAGAATCAGTGACGTGCAAACAGGGACCATTAACACAGAAGGAATTACATCCCTTGCAAACACTTTCAAACTGTCAAAGACTGAAAATAGTGCAACAAGAGCTACAAAGATCAATGTGAAAGGTCAGGGGCAAGAAAGTCATTTCCATTTTTAGAAGTTTAGGACTCCAGTCATATAGTCAAATACTGGTCAAACATCTTGACTTATTTTTTTTTTTTTTTAGATAGGTTCATTAAACTTTTGTTAAGATCTAAAAGCAGTGAAGAGCCTAAGGATCAGCTGACAAAGATCTCGGCAATTAACAATAATTTAAACTAAGTTGAGAGGTCTGATGAATTTTAAAAACTAAACATTTCTAGCTCAAGCAGTTTTACATCAAGACGTGCAAGGAAACCTTTGAGAAGAGCAATCAGATAGTTTCAGTCTCTTACTGTGCAAAGTACTATAAAGCAGTATTTTCTCCAAGTGCCTGGCAAACGGCTGATGTGCAGGGAGGCTGCATCTCACACAGCAATAATTCCACCTTGTTCTTGGCTGGTTTTGCAGATATCCCAACAAGCTAATCTCTTCATTGAAAAGCCAGGACAATTTCGTAGTTAGCTGAAGATAAGGAGAAGCTGTCTCAAAACTGCTAATACAAGCAGAGCTGCCAATTGCCAACTATTTCACCAGGAACCAGCAGTGACAGAGAAGTACTGCAGAGGAGAGAGGAAGCAATGTGTTTAGGGAGGCAACATAACTTGGAAAGAGTGGATGAAGGAGTAGGTATAAGGTAGATATAGATGAGAATAAGTCTTTTTGAAAAAGCATCATTTTTCCAAAATATTTTTTGCAAGCTGCAGTGCAACTGGAAGAACGTGAGACAGACTCTCATTCACTACAGGACCTGGTGATTTCTTTCTGCAAAGGCTTGTACCACCTTGGTTTCTTTGGGTCAAATGACTGAGGATATACTCTATAACACACTCAAAACAGCTCTGGTTTGTTGTTTGAGGATAGCTGCTTTCCCTTAACTCTGAAGAATCCAATATGTATGTTTCTATAAACAAATGAAAATACACGAACATCAACAAGTGAAACAACTTCTTTTCCCTTTGGAGTTTTCCACATTTCAACACCCTAATGCTCACCTCCTAGAAGTTTAATGACTGAGCTAGTACAAAATTCCTTCACTTTCCTTCTAAACCGTTCCTTTCTCCTTCCTCACCCTCTTAGAGCAAAACAATTTTAAAGCAAATTTCAGACTTATTAATAAATTCATGTTCTTCTCCTTTTTCACAGTAAAAACCCTTAATGGTATTTGATCTATGATATAATCTTTGTAAACATATCTGTAGTTAAAATACTGAGCAGTCATGAGTAGGTATCATCCATTCAATGCTTAGAGTACTAAGATTTTGTAGCACATATAAAGTCTTTTACTCAACTATTTCAAAACATTTTACAAGCATTAATGTAGTAAAGCCAAATAACAGAGCTGTCAGTAAACTGAGGCACATGGACGACTTTAAGATTTCGTCAAGAGTAGCAGCAAAAAACGAGGACAAAATCCAAGCGTCTCAAGTCCACTCCATCCAGTGTAACACACTGTGAAGCAGTTTGTGTGAAAAACATGTAATACAATTGATGTATTTGTTTCAACAGGACAAATTGCTTCTGAGGATCAAAGATGTTAGCATCATCTTTCCACTCCACTACAGTTCCTCTTGATTTGGGGCGTGAAATACTATGAGTTTGGACTGTTTAAACAACCTTTGTTAAAAAGTATCTTTCTAGGAGATAAAAAAAATTTAAAAGGAATAGAAAATGGTTGATGTATTTAAATAGTAGTGTATTTTACTACACATTCCATTATCCTATCGTTGGGGAGGATTTGCACAGGGTACCCCTCCTGTCTTCAAAAGCTATCATTTAACTATCATTTGATAGGGTGATATTAAGTATGACAAAAAGTGTGCTTTCTAAGGAAATAAAAATTAACTAGGATGAAGTGGAACTGTTAAAATCTGAGTTTACCCCATTTTAATCTGTTCGGAAAAAAAACAGATTTAGAAAGCAGCTTTTGTCTGTGGCAGTGATGCCTATTTCCTTATGCTGAAACACCGGCACAGCCTGAAACTGTTTTTCAGATAAGAAATTCATAATTGTGTTACGAAAGGAAAAGCTATGTAAATCAGCTAAAAAAACAGAGAGAAAAAGAAGAGAAACGAGGAAAAAATAAGACAGTGTAACATAATGACACAAAGGAGAGGAGGATCTATCTTTCTTTAGCCAGATTAGGTCTAATTTCTAACACGCCCTTTTTTCCCCACTTCTCAGGATTTTCTTATGTTCCCATTTTACAGTCACAAAACCAACACACCTTTGCATAATATCAATAAGCCTTTTAGTTTGAGCTGATACAACCAGTCTGTCACCCATCTATACCCACTAACATTTATTGTCATATACGGCTATGATATTTTATGAGGCTTTGCCATTTTCCAGTAACTAAGCTTCTAACCAGTTCCTGCAAGGTCGCCTTTATTACAACATGTATGCAAATGCCACACAAGTATTTAACACACAGAATTCCTTCTTTTCCCTCTGCTTTGAATATCAATCTTAAGGCTGATTAACAAGAGTTGTGTTCATTGATTTGTGTTCTGAGAGCACTCTGAAGAAATTGAAGACTTGGACAGTATTCACACAAATAAAGTTATATTTGCAAGACCTGTTATTTTCCCTGTCATGGAATGTGTCCAGAAGGACAGTTACTACTTTATAAGGTGTTTTCAAGCCACCAACTACAAGTTATGAGAGATCATTTTCAATATTTATTTCCCAGTTTCTATCCTTTGGTGTAAACATCTTCTATACAAAGATACAGGAAAGTACAACTATAACTAACCACAGACAGGCTGTGTCTGTTGTAACCTCCTTTGCCGCAGTTTCTCTAGCTCTAAAATGTGAACAGTGGTACCAATACTCTTTCTAAATCATAACCTACTGAAAAGCAGGATACTAGAAGTAGATATTATTACCATTACAGCATCTAAAACTACACATACAATGGATCTTTAAAGCTAACACTAAAGGATTAAAAATAAGTGATAGCTGACCATTATGTTTTTACAGTCCAGTAAAGTGCAAAAATAAACTACATTCAAATAAGTAAGACATCACTTAAAATTATGGAAAGTACAAATTTTTTTTAAATTGTTGTCAGTTTTGATAGTTACCATCCTAGAAATAAAAATTACACCATATATTAGTAATTATAGTAACTATAATATTTGGTAGTTACGCTAACTGCTCAGACAACCCAAGAGAGTATTTCACTCTTCTCCCAGTAAGTGGCCTATGTTAAATTTCTTAGGCAAGCATTTTGAAGCTAAAACTAACTAAAACCGGATACACCTATTTATTGAGAATACTATTTATGTAATATTATTTATATTAGTAAGAGCTGAGGACAGAGTCCAGCACTGGCACAGGCTGCCCAGAGAGGTTGTGGAGTCTCCCACCCTGGAGACATTCAAAACCCGCCTGGACGCTGTCCTGTGCAACCTGTTGTAGGTGACCCTGCTCTGGCGGGGGGGTTGGACTAGATGATCTCCAGAGGTCCCTTCCAACCCTGACGATTCTGTGATTCTATGTCTGGTCCAGATGTAATCTGCATTTGGATATAGGCTGAAGCAACCGCAGAGCCATTAGCTGCTGCACTGAGGTTCAGGAAGACTATTCAGCTTAGCTTCTCTTCCCAGAAAAGTACTGGAACAAATAATGAAACACTATTTATAAGCTGTTATACAAACACACAAAAAAAAGATTAGTAACTGTCAACACAAGCCAATCTTAATTGCTTTTCTGATAGGGAAAGAGACCTAAAAGATAGGAACAATATGGTGAATACTGCGTCTTGTCTTTACAATACTTCCAGCGCTGCTTCTTACAAATAAGTTTGGGAAACATGGACTAGAAAAGAAATTATGAGAAGATATGTAAGCCATGCTGGCTGGACCTCTGCATTAAGTGAAAGTAATTTATATCAAAATTTATCAGGTGGGGTTGTTCACGTGTCTGTTCTGGTACAACTCAATATTATCACAAAAGATAAAAAGTGATAGTATAAAGAATATTATTATTTAGGCAAGTAATATCTAGTTGTAAACATACTGGACAATAGTGGTAACATTCAGAGTGATGGTGGAAATGAGGTATACCATTCAAAAAGATAATAGTTCAGTAACAGCAAGTACAAGCAGCACTGGTACCTCTCAGTTGAAGAAGTATGTCTTAGTTTTGAGAACCACATCTTAAGATATACACGGACCATTTGGTATGAGCACTGCGGAAAGCAATGAAAAAAACATAGCCTACATGGAAAGAGTAAAATAATTAAAAAAGAAGTGTTTATTGGTAGATAAGAGGATTAAGTGGAAGCATAACACAGTCTTTAAATAAATAGTACCAAAAAAAGAATGATGATCTATATTCTGTAATCATGGTGGCCAGGACAAGAAGGTACAAACCTGGATTGCAGTAAGGAATAACCGATATGTAGTATGCTGGGCAAAATCTTCCTGACAGTAAGGATTGTGAAGCACTGAAAATGATTGCCTGGGAAGAACAGAGCCTCCAAGAATCAGGTTGACAAAACCCTGGTAAGAACAGCACAGCTGCAGATCATGCTGCCTGGAACAGCAGGGTGAGAGATGACTTCAGTGGCCCTTTCCTGTTTTATATTTCTGCAAAATGAAAAGACCACGCTGAAAGAAGGAAATTGGTCCGAACAAGTCTTCCCTCTCCTTCCCCCATTCCCTGATCTCTCTCCCAGTTGTTTTTCCTCTGCTTCTTCCACTTCATGATAGATATCACAGAGAAAAAACCCATCCTCAGAAACATGTGGCCATAAAATAATAAAAATTCTCTGAAGAGGCAGAGAGAAGGGGAACCTGGTACCATTGGCTTCGAGCACATGATATTCAGAGATCTGAGAAGAGAGATAAGGACAGAGAACAGGAAGGTGGGTGGGTGTCTGATTCCTACTCCCAGCCTGTTGCAAAAGCTGGGAAATGCCAACAGAAACGGAAGCTCACCCTCAGACCCCTCTTCTGTATCACAGCCACCTTGGAAGCTGTCTGCAGCTGTGAGGACTGCTTAGAAGTAAATTTAGGCTCATATTGCTTTCTTAAGCTACTTATACATTCAAAAAGACAGTTCCTCTCAGCCTCTCATTTACCAACCATTGCCAAATCCCAAGCACCGTTCCAGCTACTGCCCTGCCTCTCAGCAGCTCCGCTGGTAATGGAAAAAGGATTAAAGTGGTAGATCTGTTGCACTTTCTGTAATTTGTGAACTATGTTTTAAAATCTATTCGTTTCCCATCATTATCACACCAGGGCATATAAGACAATTCAACAGGCTGACTGTTACTATTACCCTCTCTCCCTTCCAATGTCACAGATGTCTAACTTGCTTTCAACAGGAGAAGTTAACCCAATAGCAGGTGCTTTCCAAAAGTGTAATTATAAAAAGGCCAAAAAATAGCAGCAACTAAAAGAAATTATATGGGGTGCATGGCAAATATCTTATACTAGAGAACTTCAATTCTTTATTCACTATTTGGCTGATTCAGTGATTAATCTTCACAACTGCGCATCTATACAAAGGGTATGCTTCGCAATAATCCAAGGACATTTTTAGGTCTATACTTATCTCTACGTGCTCAGGCTACATATTTTACAGTGTTCAGCATCGCACTACGTTGGCTAATAGGGAAAGTTCCCCTTCCCCAGTGACACTTTACTTCACAAATGGTCTCACAAGTGCTCAAATATATCAGTTGTGTCACTGGACAGAAGAATGGACACACAAGGTATTAAGGCCTCCAAGACAACAGGCCACATTTTTGGGCTCTCAGGTGTTGCCTGTCTGATTGTAACTGACTACGTGGAAAGGACGAAGAGCAAACATGAACCTCTTTGGGTATCAGTTTGTAGCACAGAAGAGTTGAAAGAAAGTGAGGTGAAGCAGCGTGCTCCAGGCTTTCATCTGGTTAGCACTTCCCACTGCAGGCCACAGGGTTGAAAAGCTTGCCACGAATTGAACTGTCTTGCAGAAAAGTTTGAGGGCTCTTTTCCCACCTTCAGCCTTTAGGATCATTAACGTTATAACAAAACTGCCATGTACTAACCTCACAGACAGACACTTAAGCAGCCCTGCCTAGCTAAAGGGCAGATCTATTGAACAATGCTGTGTACACTTAAAAGCCTACGGTGTTCAGTTATCTTTTATTGTCAGTCTGACATGACTTTTGACCAAATAATACTTTGGTCCCCAAACCCTTGTGGTACACTGCAAAACGTGTGTCCAGTTTATTAAACAACAGTAAAGTGTTTTATCAATTTTGCATACTTTATACGTTATTTTTATAGAGATGTTTTCAAACGAAGAGGTCAGGATCAGTTCCCTGTGCCATACCTCCAGAAGCTGTTTCCTCTAGGAGATAAGGATCTGCCAACCTGCAGTCAGAGTTGGGTTGTAAGATGACCAACAAGCCTGAGACCTGCTTTTCCCTGTTAGTCCTACACATGCACACACCAAGCAGCAAGCAAGTACCATAAAACCCTGTTGTTCCTAAGGGTTATTTGTCAAGTACTGTTGAAAAGAAAATTAAATAATAACTATCCTTGAATAAAATTCGGTCATAGCAAGCCAACAATAATCAGCTAGCAATGTCAGGCGGGAGCAGCAAGACAAAACAAGCTGTTATGATTACAACTGTATAATTCCTGGCTATAACCTGCAAAGTTACAATTGTAAGTACGTAATTCCTGGATATATTCTACAAAGTCATAGAAATGGCTCAGCCTGGGGTGCTTAGAAAAGGATAATGGAAATTCAGATTGCTGGGTTCTCTGATGCATGTATCCACAGTCAAAATATTCCAAGAGTTGCTAGTGGCATAGAGACTGGTAGTTTGGAGTTGGGAACTGTTTGGGTTTTTTCCCCTCTCTAGTGTTAGTGGTACCATTAGAGCACAACACTGAATTCGAACAACCATTATGATCCTATCCTCCTTGCATGGATCACCCTGAAAAACTCAGAACTTAGAAACTTGGCATGAGATGCCAAGAAGTACAGCTCTACTTTCAGCATACCTCTCTTTCTCTCTGGAAAACATATAAGTTCATTCCTACGTAAGGAGAACCCACTTCCAACCAGTGAGAGCAAATGTTCCCTTCTCATATTTTGGTGGAAAGGAATCCTAGCAGAATTTGTGGTATTAATAGTGACACATCGCTAGGAACAAGGAAATAATTCTAATGACTTATTCATGGTTTCAGAGTACAAAGCAGGGATATTGTTTTCACAGCAGCATTGACTTTCTCTCCCCCACCCCCCCGTTTTTTTTGGACTACTATCCAATCAGCTGCTGCTGTTGCTTTTCATATCATATCAAACAAGGAGATTTTTAGTACAAAATGGATAACAGAAAAGTATACAGGAACTGAGACACTTAGTCTATTCATATGAAATGTATTTTTTAGGCTAGTCCCTTGAAAAGTGACAGAAAAACCACATTTAGAAAACTTAACTATACTTTGCGCCAATACATTTCAGCCTACACACACCATGAAGAAATATGGCACTCACTGGGATACATGTGTGCCTTTACTTGGCCTAAGGCAATTACAACTAACTTGTCTTCAAATTTAAGGCTCTTCATCGTGTATCTCTGCCCTATTAAGATTTTTCATTCACTAGGAAAATGTCACTTGAAAACCTCTGTCCAGGCAATAATGGCAGTCTGTATCTTCTCACAACATTTTATTACAGTCACCATTGTGCTTCCTCCCACACTAGGCTGTGAACATCTGCTTACAGCTTTCAACTCATCTCTTTGAAACACCTGTTTAAAAATTTACCCATGTATAAAGAAAAAAATTAGGCTGTAGGTAGACTAAGATAACTCCAAATAGGTTAGAAAATATTTTCTGTTGCGCCCTGCTTTGTTTTCATACCCATCTATGGTCCCTTGGCCTCAGTTTGGACAGTATGCTTTTTGGATAATAGGAGCAAAGTCAATTTTAAAATATATATTTATGTATGTATGTGTGTGTGTGTATATATAAAAAGATTTTCAGAAATTGCTTAAGATTTTAGGCTTGTTCATTAAATTAGGAACATCCTGAGCTCTCCAGCTGATGACAATCGGCAGTTTATTTTCCCCGAGGCAAATTCATTTTACTTTGAAGAAGGAAAACTAGTTTACTGAGTATAAAAGGGCAAACATTGTAAAGCAACAGAAGATATTCCCCACTTCACAAACGCGCAGCCTGCCGCGAGGGGGGAGATGGCAAAAGCACAGGGTTTTTCTGGGTTTTTAGTTTTATTGTGCCTTTTCTCCAGCAGTATGCTGCAATGGTCATACTTGCTGTAAAACAACACTTGATGTTCGTGGAGCTATCGCAGTGCCTACTCCTGACATAACTTTTCTTCACACATCTCTTGCTAGCAGTTTCTCTGTAATCCCTTCCTGCACTATTGCAGCCTAGAGTATAAGGAAGTTCACCAAGTCAAGCTTTCACCAAAGTTGCTGCAAGTAGCCAAGTTCTTTCCCACTAATACTATCTCTACAATATGAAAATAAGTAGGCTTAGTCTCCTTACTATTTGCTAAGCAGGAATTAGAAAGGAAAGAACAATGGATATGCTTAATTTTAGAGTAGTTTTCAATACAGAAAAAGCATTCAGAGTGAGTGTAAATGAAAACGTATTATCTGAGGTGTAACTGAAACAATTGCGATATTAAATTGACAAACACTAGACCAACTATCACCTCCTGAAGGAGTTCAACCGTTTACCATTCAATTTTCCTGAAGGCTCGAAAATCTCGAGTGGCAAGAGACATTGACAGCAATCTCGACATACTTACAATTACAAACTAAGGGGAGATTTCATTTAAGTCATCTGAGCTATATGCTTCATAACTGCACCAAAGGTCAAATCCTGCATTGATTTTCAACTGTAGAAGTTTTTTAAGTATAAAAATATAATTCAGAACAGAATTTCAATGCTATCAGTACTACAAAAGAAATAATAAAAATTGATTGTCACCGATCAAGTAATGTTATGGGCATAATAGTAAATTACAATAGATCTAACTTTTCTCTACAGTAAACATACCACTACTGTATACAAACCTCCAAACACACCAGGACAATTGACATCAGCTTGTGTTACTGACAGCAGCACATTACATTCATGACTGTGCATTATCTTTAGCTAGTTGCATCCTAAAAGCAATGGTTGAACAGTCAAAGGTAGGCTGTGCAGTACAGAGATACATAATTATAACTGGTAGTTCTAATGCGTTCGGTGTTTTACCTGGAACATTATCAGCAACAGTCCCACTGGCTTTAACAGGACCTATGTAGCTAAAATCCTCTAGCTCTCACTTTGAAAAATTAAGTAAAGCTTTTCCTAGGTAAGTACTTTATAAATACCTACACAAACACCACAGGGCTAGATCCTTGGTCCATGCAAATAGAACCACCAAGTTATGTTTGAATAGTTAGTTACATCTTTTGGCAGAGGCTCAAATTTTATTTTTTATTTTTTGCACAGCAAGCACTACTTAATAGACACACGGTCTTATGAAATGCTTGACATTCTTCTGTTCACAGATGCATAGATCACTTTCCAATGGTGAGTAAAGAGTGTTCCTGATACAGCAACAGGAATAGCTTTCATGGAAAGGGAATATTTTTTCATATAGCTTGTGGAAATAACGAGGAGAAGCAGCAAAATACGGAGTAAGAGTCCACAGTACACCAAGAGCCACCCAGCTCAAGCCACCAAAGAATCATAAACCGGAACTGGTGAACAGTGGTCACATGGGGCCTTGTTTCAGTTCTCAAAAGTCCTACTGACCAGAAAACGGGCAGATGACAGCCCATTGTTCAACCCCATGATATAATACCGTTTATCCTAAGAGCTGGTTCTGCTAGCACAGTGATGATGGAGGTTTGGAGAAACAGACATTTTCTACTCTAGAAAAACAGATCTCCAAGAACCAGCCACAGGAACCGTCACTACAGGCTAGAGTTCTTGATTCTGCATCTTTCCCCAGCTCCATACAAGTTCCTTCTTTATACTGTGTATTAAAGGAATTCCAATAGCTACGCAGAACCCAGGCATCACTATGGGAAGGAAACACAACAGGTAAAGAGCTGCAGTGTCATGGACTTCTTTAAAACCGTAATAAGTGGTAGGATTTTGTTTCTTGTATGTGAGGTTTTTTTTAAGAGTGAGAAAAACCTCAGACGTACCCTGCTTTAAAGTCTAAAAGTGCAAGAGAACTAAAGAATGATAATGCTTTTTTCTGTTAATGCGCTAAGTTTTTACAGATGATAAAAAAATTGAAGAGACAGGTGCAGTCAACGCATGCTACCGTAGATTACAGAGAGACCAATCATTGCTGTGTTTCACCACACTGATTCCTATCACTTCATTTATCTGCAGCTGCCATTACAAACTAGTGACTTTAGCTCTATTACCTTATTGAATATCCTTCTATGAACTTGGGCCAATATGCGTGTGTTGGAACAAGGCACCCAGCAGCACCCATATTCGAGGTGCTAAAGTGTTTCAGGTATGAAACTGTTCATGAACACAGCTAGGGACCAGCAAATGTTGATAGTACTAGACACATTAATTTTGCAATGGAATATTTTAGAAAATAAGACTGCATTAAACTTCCCTGTGCGGTACAGTATGGTCTAGTCCTTATAGCACCAGAACCAGTTTTTTTTCTTCTACTAACTGCCTGCTGACTGTTGGTGTGCCACTTCATCTTGCTGTGCTTTCATGCCGTTAACTATGAAAGGAAAACACTGAGTTTGTCTCTTTGTAGTGTACCAAACCTGCTGGACAGTGCCGCTGACACACAAAATCAACAACCGAAAAAACACTTTAAAGGCCAGGTGAAAAGCTGCTAAAAGTCAATATTTTTTTTCTATTTATTTCAATTGGCTTTGAAACAGATTATAAATCATCCTGGAGTTTAGCATAAGTTGTAGATATACAGCTGGGATGACACTTCGGAACGTATGCCAAAAGTTCTTTGGAAACACAGAATCTTCAGAGTTCCTGTGTGCAGTGAGAATAACGTGTCACTAAAGCAATGCAGCTCTTCACTTGGAATACCATTTAGAACCTGTTTCCATTACACAAAAAAAATTGCATATTATTTTCATTAGAGGAAAATAAGCATTCATATTTGCCCTATATTTCTTTCAAAATATTTGCATTGCAAAGTTTTCAGAGTTTTACATTTGGAACCATACAAATTATGGCACCTGTGTTTTCCCCCACAGATGAACAAATGTACAGTAGGGATATATATCACTCCAAAAGAAGAGGGAAGCAATTCTTTTAAGCACTTCAAACTGCAACCAAGCTTTGCTTTGGTGAAGGAAGATCGGTGAGATGCAAGACAGGGCACAAAACATTTACTTCATTATTTCTGTTTGCTTGGCCTCTATTTCTTTCCTCTTCCTTTCTTTTCTGACATTCCTTGAGACAAAGCATAATCGTATGTCAGCACTGCAGCAACACTGCTGGAAGCTAAAAGGATTGTAAGCATGATAGTGCAGGTGATCAGAGACTATAAATGGAAGAACTTTCTTATGTAGTCAGAAAAAAGTTAACAAAGAGGTATTTACCCATGTAATTTGTTCCTCCTGTTTTCTTTTTTTTCCATTCAAGCCTGTAGGGTTGATTGGCACAAGGATTCCTTATTACTCCCTTTCTGATAATAAAAAAATCCTGAAAAATTGCATCATGCTACTTGAAAGCAATGTAGTAGGGCTAGTTTATACCAGGCACAAAACCAACCTTTTAATTTGACATTTACATTGCTCTCCTTATAGTCACATGTGGTCAGTCTAAAGAAATCACATACATATTATTGTAAGTAATTTTGTGCTTTTTCTTTCTGATACAAACTCTTTAAAAATCTCACATGGAAACTTAAAGACAAAAATAGGTGACAGACCTTACTTCAGGCACAGACTCAATTTTAATTAAAAACAAATATTAAGTACAAATTTCACTATAAAAGCATTAGGGGAAAACAATAGTTACGTAACTAAGTAACGATCAAATTTGCTGTAGTAGATGCAAATATTGTATTGGACAGATCTTCTTTCGGTATAATTCGGCACAACTTTTTTGATTGCAATACACGTACAGTGACCTACCTGGTTAAGAGGAAAAGCACAATCATACTGCAAGCCAAAGATCCATTAAATCCACCACTCTGTGGTGAAAGCCCATACAGAGTCCTAAAACCAGAATTTGGTCTCCTCTGTGTATTTTACTGCCTTCCCGAAGGTCAGTAATTCAGGGATTTTTGTAATCTAGGTAATCCATCCAGACTTTTGTACTTAATAGCTAGCTATGAACCTGTCTGCTAAATTCTTTAGGTGTCGACATCATCAGATGCCTTGAGTTACACAACAGAATTCTTACACGCTACGTGGTAAAAAAACGCAACTCGTTTCAGTCACACTAAGCCTGGGTGCCTTTGATTCTT
The DNA here is from genome assembly GCA_013398815.1 of Ibidorhyncha struthersii. Taxonomy (NCBI): domain Eukaryota; kingdom Metazoa; phylum Chordata; class Aves; order Charadriiformes; family Charadriidae; genus Ibidorhyncha; species Ibidorhyncha struthersii. Next base: position 455,670 of record VZSZ01011737.1, read on the forward strand.
ATATTGAGAGGAATAGTGCATTATTATTCTCTAATCATCTCTTCAAGGTTTGACTAAGCTCTCATGTAGTCTTCATTCTGTTAGTTCTTTTCAGGCTAAAGAGCCTTAGTCTCTCCTATTAGCAAAACTGTTCTATTTTTCTACCTCGGTCTTTTTAATCGTTCTTAGCAAAGTGTACTATTTCTCCCTCTGCTTTATTCATTCTTTGATGGGATGATAAAAACTGAATGAAAATTCAGAAAGTCCATACATCTTATAATGTGTTTTGGTTTTTTTTTCTGTAGCGCTTAACTAAATAACATTAACACTATAATCATTTTATTGGTCCTTGGACAACGCTGGAGCAATGAGCTGATGTTTTCAGAAAACCACCCATAAGAGGGCAAGTCTAAACTGGGGGACAAAAAGAAGCACTTCCTGGCTCCAAGGTGTTGGTGAGAATCCTTACCACATCTCAGCTATGTACAAAAATGAGATCTAGGTATACGTTTGTCTCTCAAAACAAGCATGTGCTTAAGCAGGAAAGCAGAGAAACTGTGCTCCAGTAAGTCCTTTAGTATGCGCCCTTGAAGAACCAGAGCCTTAGACATAATATGGAGCACAGCTATCCCATAATTAATAGGAAAACAGGTCTCCACCATCACTTCCCCGGGTGTGAACAGCTGATTTAGAGCCTTTGCTTTATATATATATATATACACACACAGGGAAGGTTATTTTTTCACCGGGATATGCTTATTTGCACTTAGTGAAATGAAGATCATCCTTCATTTTATAGTTAGGTGACAGTATTATGATCTTGCAGATCTGACCCCAAACGCTTTTTCATCATAATATACAATAGTATTTGAGGTGTGAATTCTATTATTTTGGACACAAATTATAATCCTCTCAGAACTATAAAGGCAAACCAAGGCAACGATCCAGCAAACAGATCTGCAGAATTGAAGGCAATGAACTTTATATGGACACAAACATATGCCTATGCTGATCTAATTTTGGGATCTAGTATTAAAAACTGCTTCTTTGATAACATTGTACATTGGTTCTTTACTATTAGATATTATTCCTTTGATACACATTTACCTGTTTTCATCCAGACAAAAAAAGCTCTGCTTTCAGATAGTTTTACTTGAGAGTATTGATATTAGGCAAAATTAAAACAACTGTCAATTAGGGAACCTGAAGCAATCAGCCAAGAGAAATATGAGTTAGAGGATCTTTTCCCAAAAGGCTCACAGATTCTTATCTCATGGGATGACTTAGTATACACAGGCCATATTTTCTAATCTAGTCAACTCCGCATCAAGCTCTGTACTAAGTACATCGACTAGAAACACATCCAATGTTGATTGGAAGATTGCAAGTGACAGACAACTCACTACAGCTGTAGGTACACTGTTCTACTGATTAATGGCTCTCACTTTTAAAAACTTACATCTACTCTTAGACTTATTTATCTTGCTTCAACTTCTAGCCACTAGCATGCCTTTTTGTACTGTATTAAATAACCAGTTAGGAGGAGAAGACAATACACAGATACATTCTAAGAGAGCTGGTAGGAAAAGCAAATAAGTAGGCATATTATTTGCTTCACTTTCCATTCGTACTTCCAGGCTTTCCTCCAAATTATCATCCATTGCAAAGAACACTACCCACACTTGGCTACCACCACACAAGTTTCCCGTCTCAGTCCCCAGGCCTACTAACAGAACTACATTTATTTTTCCTGCTGTATTACGCCACCTGGAGTACTGCATCCAGCCCTGGAGCCCCCAACATAGGAAAGACATGGACCTGTTGGAGACAGTCCAGAGGGCCACAAAGACGATGAGAGGGCTGAAGCACCTCTCCTATGAGGACAGGCTGAGAGAGTTGGGGTTGTTTGGCCTGGAGAAGAGAAGGCTCTGGGGAGATGTTATAGCGGCCTCCTAGTAACTAAAGGGGGCCTACAGGAAAGTCATAGAAGGACTTTTTACAAGGGCATGTAGTGATAGGACTACATGCTACATAGTAATGGCTTTAAACTGGAAGAGGGGAGAATTAGATTAGGTATTAGGAAGAAATTTTTCACTCTGAGGGTGGTGAGACACTGAAACAGGTTGCCCAGAGAAGCTGTGGAAGCTCCATCCCTGGAGACATTCAAGGCCAGACTGGATGGGGCTTTGAGCAACCTGGGCTGGTGGGAGGTGACCCTGCCCATGGCAGGGGGGTTGGAACTCGATGATCTTCAAGGTCCCTTCCAACCTAAACCATTCTATGATTTCTGCTCATGTCCAATACACTGCTTCACAGCTCTTAAAAGAGAAATTGTGAGGAAGAGAAGAGTAGCTAAATTATTTCAGTAAGGCCAGTGGAGTGACCTAATACAGACCAGCGCCTGGTCCTGTACGTTGGCTACTGTGTGCTGTTGTCTTTTACTTTTTTCCCTGAAAAGTCTTTACTTGAGGAACCGCAAGCGACGTCCCCCACTCAGACTGAGTACACTTATGTGCCCCGCTGTGACTCCATTCCTGCGCTCTGAAAATCTCCTGCAGCAAACTTGCCATTACACACCACCCGATCAATAACGCCAGAGTTACAGTTAGAGAGATATCGAAATTCTGAGCAAGACAACATCCACAAATCTGTTAGCTTGTCAAAATAAAGTGTTACAGTGATAATATAACGTAGCCTATGCCCATCTACAAATATGTCTGCTGCTATCTTTGGTGCTTTAGAGATTCATGAATTACTGGGATCTTCCTTGCATTACTGAGTGAGATTTGTTTGCTGCCTGACAGGTTAGGAATGGCAGTTCCTCCGTATGAACCAAGCCCTGCAGATCTGCACTAGGAAATGAAATAACAAAGCACTAGCTATAGTCATGCAAGGAGGCGACTGGAGGAGACTACCCCAGTGACAAATCAAAGTAGCAGTTGTGAAAGAAACACAGTGGAGGCTGCAGGAGGTAACGGTTCACTTCTCGCTTCTGTACTAAATAACATGACCTTTACAACCCCACCTGTGTTCTCTTCAGAAAACAGAGAGAGGTGAAACAGCTGAGGCACTCTGCCAGGCTCTGCAGGCAGATTTCTGCCAGTTTCGAATGCCAGAAAAAACGTGTATCCAGAAGGAATTTGGCAAATGGTGCATAACTTAGATCTATACAATACTACGCAATATTCCAAGCTACTGATAAGAGAGAGTTCAGGTGTCAGGATCTGTATTTGTGCAGTGCTGTGGCTCAGCCAAATTAATTACACTTAAATGATGGAGTACTGCACCAAAAAAAGCCGTACTAGTACTCCAGAGCTAACTTGACACCACATTATTTTGTAGCACAGCAATATACTCATAGAGCTCATAGTACAGGAAAAAAAAAAAAAAAACAAAAAAAACAACAAAAAAAAAGCCCAATGAATTCACAAAATAAAGTATAATATTGAAATACTAAGATATCACAAGAAAATTTCTTGGTGTTTTATACCGGGGCCAGAGAAGTAATTCTGCATGCGCTAAGCAGCACTGGCCTCAGAAATAGCACCTCAGTACATTTTCTACCAGGAAAAAAATCACAATGCAGCATTCAACTGCAGTAACCAAGTGCACATTGTTTTTAAAATTCATTAAGAAATGTCTGAGGTATTAATAGTCTCCATGGCAGCTTCAGAACAGGATGCAAATTAACATGCTCAGACTACCGAGTTCCTTACTATTTTGGATTCTTCATTGACTAGTTGAATTGTTAAGAGCTAGAGTTATGTCCTGTCTTCATTTTCCAATTATTCTAATATCTGTATCTGATCTCTTACTCCTCTGACATGAATGGAATAGTATTGTTATACCTGTCATTCTCCAGACAACCACTGGAACCTCTTTAAATGTATAAACACATGCACTGTATCTATACGTACACATACGCTTAATAAATACATGTATGTGTTAGTAGCGTGTTACCAAGATCCCCCAGAAGCATTCAAAAGTCAGGAACTGACAGCATCGATACTGAGAGACTGCATGTATTTATAACTGAGGGAAATTTCAGGATGGGAGGGGAGTGGGGGAGAATGGGAGATGGGCACAGAGCAAAAGCACACCCTACACTAGGTTATTACCCAGAAGGGATACGGAAACCTTCAAAAAACATCCACCGAGTGATTAACCTAGGGGAAAAAAAAAAGATCACACACACACACTAATTCTCAGAAATAGCTGCACAGGTTTGAGACATTCCAAAAGGACTCTGCACAAGGCAGAGACCTTGAACAGAAAGTATGAGTCTAAACAGTTAATATTTGGTTAAGCTATAAGCAGCTGAAGACAAAAACCGATAATGGGAAGTGTCAGGCATCTTAATAGGCAGCCATATAAGCACCACCTATAATAAATGAGGGAGGGACAGCAAAAGAGAATATAAACAAATTAACTGTAACCTAGAAACCTTAAACAAGTGTCTCACTTTGCTGAAAATAAGATTTTTCTCACTAACAAGTACAGGATTTTTACATGACATATTGAGAAGTATATTTCTTTGCAATGCTGGTCTATCTCAGAGGTATCATAAGTATAGAACCATGTAATGTGGCTGTTACTATGGAAACAACTCCTTTTCTAAGGAAAATCAGAAGGTATAAGTCAAGTAAAATCCCAAATAATTTCTTGTGACATAGGTTGGACATGTTGTTTAACTGCACCCTTAACTTACTGCATCCCATTTCTGTCAATTCTTTCCTAGCTCTACATGTTTCACATAGAAACCAGCAATACTAATTTTCCCCCACATTAATTGAAGTAATATATCCTGGGTAGGCAGTACAAATTTCTTCACCTCAGCAGTAAAAGCAGAACAGACTAAGATGGGGTCTGAGGATATCTCTGCTAAAAGATATGCCTTCTTCACACAAGAATCTCTCTCATCAGTCAAGAACTGGTGAGGTGGTCCACAGGTTCCTGAGGGCAGAGCTTTCCACCTTCCATGCTGAGCAAAGAAAAATAAAACGGTCAAAATAAAACAGTATACCAAGTATAAGGCAATTTGTTTATTTGTTTTCCAAAAATGAAAATAATTCTATGTAGACAACTCACTATGATGACTGTAAGAGCAGTCAAGAAAACAGAAGATAAAGATTTAGAGAGTGAATTGCTAAGATTTGTTGTTACAAATTCCTCTTTCCCGAATGTTAAAGGACGTTACCTACTAATAACCCCTCGACTCTTACTTTGCCCCTCCCTAAGAACTAAGTCTCCAGTGTCCACAAAGTCTCTCCAAAGAAACCCCAATAATCAACTGTGAACAAAAACTATAGCATTTAATCTCTATTTCAGCACTATTCCCTGAGCCTGGTCTACAGACTACCAAACGTTCTTCCCTCATTCAGCTTGCCAACTGACTTTATCAACTCTCCCTTTCCAAAACCAGTTTTTCTTCGCTAAGGTTGGTGTCATCACAGAGCCCAATGCAGATCTGCTCCTTATTGCAAATGTTCAGTTGAAGAATAGACTCTGGGGAGCCTACCATCACACTTCCTGCAAAGAATTTTGGTTTTACAAATCCTAATAACCTTTCTTTCCCACTATCACATAAGCATGTAAAGTCTTTGCAGCACAAAAGATTAAGATTTGGGGTGAGATGACAGATTGCTTGACAGAGCAGAGCAAAATAAATTTCAGGGAAATAAAACCAAAACACAGTTTATGTAGTCCCAACGTGAAGGTAATTAAAGGCAGCAGGTAAAGGTCTGACCGACCCCTTTCCTAGTAGGTTTGTAAACGTGCAGACAATTACTTTGTACGAATGTGACAGAAGAAATTTAAATCTGAACTCTATCCGCAGCCAATAAATCTTACATTAGCCTTTTAGCTAATAAGAATGACACCTCATACAATGCCTCTGTGACCCAGAAAGGAAAAAGATTATAAAAGAATTATAGAGAATTTCAAACCCATCGCTGCCTCTCTATATGAAGATCAAAATATGGGCATTGCCTCTTTTCCAAGTAGTTTTCCTCAGTGTAAAGGTTGTGTTCAGCCAACTGGGAGACACAGTCTCTCCCACGTGGCTTTGGGGACCAGTTGCTGTGTCAAGAGTCTATTACTGCTCAGTACCTGGAAAGCTGCTTGCAGTAAATCAGCATGTTAAAAAAACAAAGAAATGGTTGAGTAAATTTGAATAATACGTAAGTTGAAAGAAATTGTCATCTGCTAGAAACTTTCTGCACAAAAAAGGGGCTTCAGTAATTCATCAAATAAGCTATTCACCATGAATTATTCACTTAGTTTTACTACTAAGGCTTCCATGAGCTTCAAGTCACGCAAATCTGATAGGGAGATATAAACCTGGGAATCAGGATTGTGAAGGTCTTGCCTGCTCTTATATTTTCTAAGAGAGGAAATGAAGTTAGAATAATTATATTTTTCTATTTTTATCTTGGCTATTAATCTCTTGGCTGGATTACTGAGGGATGAGTATCTCTGCTTTGCCCTTTCAATGGCCCATTTCCTCTAGAAGTAGCTAAGGGGAGTTTTTCCTTTCAGCTGTACTTTTCCCCATTGGGAATAGTCTCTAACAATCAGAGGAGTCTAGAAGTGAGTTAAAGCGCTTGTGGATCAGAAGACTTGTTTTCAGGACAGTACCCACTTTCATGAAAGCAAGCAGTCCAAAGAGAAACAGCTTCAAGAGAAGTTTGATGATAACATAATAAAGAAAGGAGAAAAGAAGTCAGGAAAGAAGCGATAGCCATCTAAGGAACAGAATGAAATAGTGATTAAGATGCAAGAATCTTAAATGTAGAATCCCCTGTCCTTGAGTTATCATTTAAAAAAGAAAGGGACAGAAGATCCAAAATACATCAAGATCATCGAGAAGAAGTCACAGAATCACAGAATAGTCAGGGTTGGAAGGGACCTCTGGAGATCATCTAGTCCAACCCCCCTGCCAGAGCAGGGTCACTTACAACAGGTTGCACAGGACAGCGTCCAGGCGGGTTTTGAATGTCTCCAGAGTGGGAGACTCCACAACCTCTCCGGGCAGCCTGTGCCAGTGCTCCACCATCCTCAAAGTAAAAGTGTGTTGTTCTGATAAAAGACACCATGATGTCTTCCCAGGTCTGCGGACAGGCCAAAACCACTCTGAGGAAAAAAAAAAAAGGTCCTCTGTCCCTAGAGGTCTTCCTGCAGGAGGCTGCAGAAGGCAGCCTGTTTCCATGAATGGAGCTGCAGGTGAATACAGTATCTTTCATGACTGACAACAGCCTAGCCACAAACAGACTTTACTCCATTTAATGAAGCATCATCGCCGTTTCCTGGGGCTCTAGAAAGAAAGTTCAGTAAAACATACTGTGGGTGTCAAAACCAGCTCCATTGTTTGAGCAAACAAACAAATAACAATAAGGCACCCAATATCTAACTGGATTTTTCCCAACTTGTGTTCTATAGTTGCGCACTGCCAAGAAGTCTCCAAAGAGGCCCAAAAACTGAATGGAAAGGGATTCCAACCTAAGCAGTTCATGAAAGTGAAGCATCTGGGTAGAGTACTTTGGGGAACTTGGTGGATATCTGTCCAATCTGATGTATTTTTCCACACTGTATTTTATTTTCTGGTTTGTAATATTTCATGTTACAGTATAACTTTAAGCTAGTAAATATGTATGCAGGGGTTTTATTACTTAATAGTTGTAAGGTTAATCGTCATGGTTAATGCCTATATTTAATACGTCAATAAGGCTGTGAAATGCCAAGTTGAATAGCTTTAACACATATTAGTTCTACTTGTGAATCTACAAAAAGAACCTCGCCAAAAAAATATTCAAGCCAAGTTCAGTATTGATTTCAGTCTCTGGAAAATGCACTGGACTGTGATAGTTTAAAACGATAAATGTCTAGAGAATACTTGCCAATACTGATGGAAATAAAGAGAGATAAATCTGGAATCATATGATACACCAGCTCTGAAGAAAGAGCAAATATATCACTATCAGTGTCTATGGTTAAATTCTTCTCTGATACCTGTGTACTAATGAGCAGATGTGTATACTAATATACCAAGGAATGCTGAATTCTATGTACTATGCTTACATTTAACAGAAGAAAGAGTGCTTGAATTAATGGAGCATGCAGCAGGAGGTCAGACTAGCATTCACTTGTCTCATTTGTTTTGCCACTTGTTCTATTGAGAGTGGGTTTCAGTTTCATGGTTTGCAGTTTATGCTACTTACTTTAGATACACGCACTTTCTACCGGTACCAAAACTTCAGATATAATAGTGCAAGTACTGCTGCATCATTTTGTCTGGAGGTATCTGCTTAAACTGGAAGCAGGGAAGTAGGAAGGAGTGTAGCAGAATCAACCAAGATGGACTTATTTAACACCATCACAGAAGCAGATCATGACTGAAAGGAGGGAATAGCACTCAAGGAATGTAAATTACTGACACCAAATTGAAAACACAATTCGTACTTCAGCTGTTTACCTAAAGCGTCTCTCTTGATGAGTAATCTAACCCCGAAACATGTTTTGCAATGCCTTTCCCCTGGCTGTGGAGCAACTTTTTAACAGGGAAAGTGTCCTGTGTCATTCAGGAGACATGTATGCAGACTTGCACAGATATCATGTGTAGGTATGTATGCACATGTGCACATAAGTCCTGATTAGAGAAATATAATATAAATACATTAGCAAGTTATACGTCTTAATTTACAATTACTAAGATCTTTTCTTTCATTTTTGTTATGTTAGAGAATAGTGATGCCTACTTTGCTTACTACACAGAACTGCTACAAGAAAATATTAAAACATATAAGAACATTTTAAATTCTCTTGAGAATTAAATAATTTTTAAAGGTTTAATCAAAGTACATCTATTAGCTAAAACTATTTTTTTTACATTTAGAAATATTAACCAAGGTTAAAAATGAACGGGCTGTTTCAGACCACCAAAACTCTGATTTTCAGTAAAATTTCATGTGTTAAGATGCGCACCAATGCCAATGTTCAAAACCCTCTTAGTCTGGCAGTTGAATAATGTTTATATTAATGGCTGTTACACCCTTCCTCGCCTACATATTTTTAAAAATCTCTCCCATGTCCTTCCATTTTTAGTGTACGACATTCTTTCTCTTTCTGTCCTGCCTTCATATCTCCCAGAAAATTTTGCAGTGCCAAGTGAACTGGTGAAAACACAGGAAATGTTTTCCAGTATCTGCCAGCCAAATTGAAAACAAAAGTGGTTAAAACTAAAAATATTCCTAGAAAGCAGATGCCACAGTACTTATATTTTATCAGAAAATAACATTATGGAGGACTAGAAATTATATTTCTTGTATCAGGCGTGAACAGAAAATATCGGCATCACTTGACTGACCAGAGAAGACTCTGTACAACATCGTCTAGCAGGATATTTAGAAGTGGCTCAGGTGGCCTGATGCCAACCAAAATAAAGGTCACGAACTGCTGCTATAATGGGATTATTTTTAAGCCCTGTGGTTCTTTATGCCAGAGCCTGGTAGATTTTCAGCACTTGTTTCAACTCATCATAGGAGGTCTTGCTGTTCTTAACAGTCACTAATGAGAATTACTATTCTAGAACAAAGCTTTTTTCCACAAGTCTTACATTACTTATAAGAATCAAAATAAAAACATACCACAGAGAAAAACCTAAAATACTATTTGCACGCAGCAACAGGCTGACAGTTACTTGGTCTTGAGGGTGGTGGTGTGTGAAGGAGCACAGTTTTGCTTTATATCATAAAGAGACTTGTAGTAATGTCGTTTTCACTTTTCTTGACAGCCACCCTAAATAAACCTTATTCTCCTTCAAGTGCCACAGTCCACCAGTTGACAAACACTGTTCTGCTTTTGAGAAGCAATTGCTGGCCACCAGGTGGTAGGAATATATGGTTTCTTCTATATCCACCCTGTGGTGCTCAGGTCTGCTGCTCAGTCCTGCCCTGAAGGAGACGGCACCCATGGCAAAGGTTGCCATCACTGCTGTGACGGTCAGAATTTGGGCCAATTTGCATCATCAATCAATAATATCAGTAGAGTGGCAGGTTATCCGTACGACATAAGCACGATGTCACTCTTACTGTTAGCTTTTGCGTAAGGATTATATCACAGAATACCAGGTTGGAAGGGACCTCAAGGATCATCTGGTCCAACCTTTCTCGGCAAAAGCACAGTCTAGACAAAATGGCCCAGCACCCTGTCCAGCTGAACCTTAAAAACGTCCAACGTTGGGGATACATATATAAAAAACCGTAAATTTATATATCGATGGAATTTAAAAAACAAATGCTAGGGGGGAGTTAGCAGGCTGCCACTCATTCAAACATCCTGCCATGCAGCCACGTCTAGTGGGGGGGGGGTTAGGGAGGTTTGGCAGCAAATGCGCTTACAGTCCATCTGCTCACAGCAATATCAACAATGCACCACGTTTCTAACTGCATTCTTTAGTGATGCCGCAGTGTTTATTGTTCAAGTAGATTGTTTTCCTACTACTTGATGCTGATTTGTAAGCTCTGTCTCTTTTTAGCACTGTTTTCATGAAAATGAAAGGAAATGCAATAAACAACTAACAGCATAGCCTTTCCTTCCTTGTACCGCAGTTTGGGGGAGGGCAGGGGGAAGCCCGTTATTGCTGGCTACAGCTGATACACTGAATAAGAGAAAATTCTACATCTAGATTTGAATATGTAAATAATCCAGTTAGCAAGAGAAACACATATCTCCCCACCATGTATTTAATTTCCACTTGCTGTGCTCTCCCCCATGCTGCTTTGCATCTCTATAAGTCTTCAATTATTATCGTTGAATCAGTCACACAGTGTACACCCTGACTGTCACATGGATCTGCATCAAAGTCGCACGAATACTCTCATGCCTACAGTTCAACTAGACTGTTTCTATGGTTATGACAGATATATTATTGCTTTTCCTTAATTATATACCTTGCTTTTGAACACTCTTTGTGATCCAGTCCCAAGATTAGACTCTTCGCAACAGGGTCTGCTAACGTTAACATGAAGAACTAAGTTCCACTGGCTGCAGATGGCTAGCAGACACTGGTTTCAGGAACAACAGAATAAGACGAACCCTAAACTACTCTGTGTGCAAGATTTTGTGAGGTAAAAGTGTTCTGACGAGTATGGTTCTGTTTTTAAGCTACGTAATCACCATCTGAATCTTTCCACTGGTTTTTGCTACATTTTAAATCACATTGTACCACAATCATATACCTAGCAGAGCAGGAGCCGCCTTCCCTCAGACACCTTGCATTTTATGCAAACTGTACTTGTTTAAGCAAAAATATACGTCTGTTTAGAGGAATAAAAACAGTTTGCTCCTGATGCCCCAGAAGTTTATGCTGCTCCAAACCTAGCTAGCCTGGTTATCTTGTTGTTGGCCCCGGCATGACGCATACAGGTTATAGCAAGTAATCAGCCAAACTCTTACACAACAGCCAAGCTTTTAAGATTTCCCCATATGTTCAACCCAGTGCGCAACATCAGCATCCAAATCCATGTCATTTCAACACAATTATTTTACACCAGGAGTCATCAGTCTCGGTTCATTGTGACACAGTACATTTCAGAAGAAATCTTTCCTTTAAGAAAAAGATTGAAAGCTCCGGGAAAGAGGCACTTCCACGCTATTTCATTTGCCATGACTCTCACTCGGCAGTGTGGCACAGTCACCTTCCTTTCTGAGGGGCCAATGCGCTAACAAAACAGAGGACCCTGTTTCTGATCTTCATCACTGTACTTCTACCCCTAGCCTCCAAAGCATTTTGGGAGCATGTGGTTAGTACCAACTGTTGGTTGTTACCAGGAGACACAGCTCATTACAACATCCATTCCTGCACCAAGACGTGTAATTCGGAACAGCATGGGAAACAAAAGGACCCTAAGTTACCTACATCTCCTCCTCTTTATTGTCCAACATGGGTGCTGTGGAGACCCAAGACATTTCAATCTCCTCATCCTTTTGTAGTGATATCACTTAGGGTTGTACCCACAGACCAAAATAAAACAGATGGACCTGACCTTATGCCTACTGCATTCTCCACAGGGCCCTGAGAGTTTGGTATGCCTGTTGAGGCATACGCAGTAGGGGAAGGTATTACGCACATGTAATCATGAAGCGAACAGGATATGCGTGCACATCGTTCATGACCAAACCAAGCCCTATATGAACAGAGAGAACCACACTAGAAATAGAATATTTTAAAGCACAGAAGAAAGACTGTGGGTAAAAATAGGGTAGGGAAAAAAATAAAGCGGGGGGAGGGAGGAGACCAATACCCAGGAGAAGCGGGAGAAAGGGAGAGAAACATGCATTGGACAAAAGACCCAAAGTACTGCAGAAGTGTCCTGTAGGACAAATAGGACATTAAACCTATTGGAATGACAGTGAGAAGTGCTAAATAAGAACAGCCTGTAAGTCAGTAAAAGTAAAGCATAAAGGAGGTATGGCTTACATGTTAAAATAATGATAAATAGTGTCTTAAATTCCCCTCGTCCCAAAGTACATCAGACAGGACAATAAAGAGGGAAACTGCAGGCTGAAGCGCAGGGACTGCTTAGCAATGCACACAATAGTGAAGGGCAGGAAGAGAGGGACCATCACATTCAATTGAAAGGGTAAGAAGAATTTAGAAAGACAGAATGTAATTACTTAAGCTGGAGTCTTGCCAAGATACTAGAGATACCAACCTTGCTGTAAAGACCTTTAAGAGGTAAAACATCAGGTACAAAAGACGACTGGGAAGATTATATATTGAGGTTCCGAGAGCACAAAAAGAAAATACACTGCAGATGAAGAAAGCAAAGCTGCACAAGAGGTTAAGCTAAATAACAAGAAATTTTCAAGTGAATTAAGAACATGAGGTCAGTGTAGGAGACAGTATGACAGTCCTCTAAGAGGTAGGAACTATAATTTATTCACAAGAGAGGGAGAAAAGCAGTAATTCAAAGTGCGCTGGAGCCAAGAATCCAAGTGTAAAGTTCAAAAATGACATATTCTATCAAAGGAGTTTGAAAGAAACATACTACACCAGGTCAAAACATTAAAATGACTTGGAAAATCCACTAGATCATAATTGTTTTTAACCAAAACCTGAGTTGTAAGAGGCAGATGTGATAATGGGGATGAGACTGTAAATAAAGTTGTAAGCTTCTAACAGGAGAAAAAGAGAAAAATCCAAAATAAACAATGCACAATTTAAGCATTGCAATGGAGGACAGAGGTCAGCAGGAAGCATTTTTCAATATTAAAAGGATGAAGTAGACTGAAAGGAGATAAAGTGCCAAATCGCTGGTCTTAAGAATATGAAGCAAAATTAAGCTTTCCACCAACTACTGCTGTGTTATGTTAATAGCAAAGATATACATACAATGGCATAACATTTAAAATAATAGTAACCAGTGAAAGTCAGGAAGGGGAAGTGGCCTGAAAATCCAGTCAAAGTATCTTCCTGGTATAGACAAATTTAATACAGTTTGGTCCCTCGAGTAATCCTACACTGACATGACCAGGTATATTGCAGAAAGAGATCTGGAGGGACCCAAAAATCCCACTATGAAGTTATGAATTAAGGTCCCTATGGCTTGATCCACACTGTATTAGGGGAAAAAAATAATTAAAAAAACGGCATAAGAGACTTTGAAGAATCTGGTAAAACAAAAAAGAATTTCATTGCTTGGGGAGGGAGACAGAGGAAGAACCAACCACGATCACATTGATGTAGGGAACTGTCCCATCTGCAAAAAATCCTTTTTTCCACCTTTCCTATATTTGTAAGAAATATATCATATAAAGAAAATACGCATTTGTGCCTATGAATAGGAAACAATTCCGGAAGGGGCTCTTTTTAGATAAATTAAGTGGCATAACGATTCTATGAGTGCTTCCTCGCTGAAGAACCATTTTGCACGCACATTTTCTCAGGACGACTCAAGTGTCTTTCAAGCAACAGAAATCAAAATAATAATAAAAAATAAATAATTTTTTTTAAAATTCTCTTTTTCTGCATAGCTGTATGCTCACAGCTCAAAAAGGTACTGTTATTGACAACCTTACAGTACACATGCAGAGAGACACACCCACAGAGACCCACCTATAAAGGAACCTATCAGCTTCCTGATTTAGAAGCCAACTGATTTTGCACAGGATAAAATAAATAAGGACTTAGAAATACAGATGGTGAATCATTCAATTAGTTTTAGCTTTGCATTGCAGCAGTAAAGGGAAATTCTGATCAATATAGTGAACATTCAGCTTTCTAAACATAAAGCACATTTTGTACAAAGCTGGACATTTTTCTCCTTGTCACACAGAATTATCTTAATTATTGTTTCAAGGAACAGCTTTACATAGAATCATCTAGTAGTCCAAAATGCTGCTCAGAAACTCATCACTGGAATAATTTATGATTTTTTCTTCCTAACATCTTGGGCTTGTTTGATATGCTTGCCATTTCTCGCTGACAGGGAGGTCGATTAAATCACATTTATATTGTAAACGTATGCATTGCTTTTTACCCTAGGCGGTGGATGAAGAGATACAGAGCCCCATGGGAAAAGCAAGCCAATCCACTTTCATATTGCAAATTTCTGCTGTTCGGAAGAAATGAATGGTTGCCAGGGAGAGCTGGGAATTACTCGAGGATGCAAAATGTTATTTTAGAATCCTTTTGAGAGAGGTTTTTCTCTCCCCCACCCTCACCATTTTCACATCTTCTGCTAATGCAGCTCACATCAGTTTCTATGAAAACACTGAAGGAATGCACTTCACCAGCATTCTTCAGAGGATCTGTATAAATCAGTCTTTTACTCTGCCTGCATAAAGCAGGCCATTTCTTTACTTTCAAAGGGAGAGGGGAGAAGGGATTTGTAACATTTTCCAAAGCATTATGTCTCCCAAAGATCAGTCGAGATGAGGAAGGTCACCACATGTTTTTGAATTAAAAGAAAGTGTTAAAAATGGGGAGGGTAAAGGTCATTGCTCAGGGCCATGGAAAAATGAGGCTGCGGTATCATTAACCTAACAGAACTAATTAGGAAACGTTCAGCTTTTATAAATTATGCAAAGCACTCAATTTACATTTTTTTCAGATTTCTACCATAACAGAGATAATTAGGAAACATTTACAGCAACAGTGTAACCTAATAAAGCAACCCTTTTATATCAGGATACCTTCCCACTAATACTTTCGTACCTACAATAGCGTGGAACAAGTATTATTACCTGAAAAAGCTTTATGGAAACTGTTTCATCTGTGACCTAAGACCAACAAGATCGTGTTGGTATTTCCCCTTCACTTAATGCAATAGCAAAGAGTCAGGCAGTCAACCAACTAGGTAAATAACTGACTCTCTACAATTCCAAGGGTTTCTCACTAGTTTAATTATGGCAAAAAATTAGTTCATCTGATTTAACCTTAAGAATATATAACTTGCCATTCAGGGATTATGTAAACTCATGGTCCAGTGGAGTCCATTCCCACTTAGTACCCCTGAAAAACGGGAGATCTTGGACATTTGAGTGTTAATTTTATCAGCATAAATTGTTCTGAAATATTGGCTTGGTTCTCTGCTTAATTTTTAGAGGGACAAAGTATTTAAAAAAGGATGTTCTAACAAAAAAAACAAACAAACAAACAAAACCCCCAAAATCCCTAACTCAGGAACACTCAAAGGACATCATCTTTACAGCACACAAAATATCCAAGTTATTTAGCTCTATACGCTCTGCAGCTGTTTTTGAAACATAGTTTGTAAAACTAACTAGATCCTTTTCCTCCTCCCTCAGAGAGAAAGAGAGAGAGAAGGAAAATATAAAATGGTGAAAAAGAACGAGGGCTGAAATCAAACTTGGGGAGGGTGGGGATTAGATAAGAGGAAAGAGGGAGGTAAGGATAAAAGTCTCATGAAAGTCAAAAGGCATAAAAATTCAACTACCTCTAGTATTTCAGGGGGTTAAGGAGATATGCAAATACAGTCCTGCCTTCAGATCTTCTATTTGTAATGCTTTAAAGAGTGAGATACAGTGAGATTCAAAGCCCACTGAAGTTCGTGGAAAGATTCCCTCCACTGATCTTTAGATGTTCTGTAGGAAATACATCCCGATTTGGCTACAAGGTTTTTGATGGCAGTGCAAAGGACTTTACATATAATCATGGAGATTCAGCTTGTGAGCTGTGGGAGATAAAGACCAAGAATGAATTCTGGTATACTACAGCTTTTGGAAAAAGTACAGAACATAACTCAGCAGAGAGTTTTCTTGTATATCATCCATCACTTTTCCTCCCACGAGGAGGAACAGTCAAAAATATGCACTGTGTGCCCGAGCACAACAAAAGCCGATCTATGTAAGTACCTGATGTTTTCCTTCTTCACCAAAAACAAAGCGTTCACAAAAATATTTGCAAAATTCCTAAATATTTCTGCTATTGACGTAACTCCAATACTTAAGCAACTCTAATGAAAAGTCACTCTCGGAACCTTTTCATGTTATCACTGTGTAAAGCTTCTGCTATGAATCAGAATAAAATACACATGGCTTTTCTCCATCACCCATGTTTATCTAGTTGTAGCAAAGGTTTAACATTCCAAGGTTACAGTCTTTGTGCAGAGGATCAGCCCCTCAACCAGGGACACTGCGTTCCCTGATGCATGAGGTCATCTGCTGAAGCAGTGTGGATAAAAAACAGCCAGCACTTAACGATGTGTAAAAAGTTTGTCATCTGAATACTAGCATTTTCTTTACTAGAAGTATTAACTTTCTAATATTTTTTTTTTGTTTATTGTCTTATATCTACTTATAAAAAATGCTCATGGTGTATGACTCTCTTGTTGTTCACACATTACAGTTTAATTCATGCTTTCACATGTTTTAGTGCTACTTTTACCATAAATGACAAGAAAGCAAGAAAATACACTGTATCATTAAAAATTATTACAGAGACACCACGAACAAAATCTTCAATAGTATAATCCAGTATAGTCAGATACTTTTAGTGAAAATTAGCGCAAATAGAAAACACGGGGCATGGACTGTATTTCTGGTTCTGCCACTCACCTGCTATGCAACCACGGGAAAATCATGATGGCTGTCTAATTCCATTTCTGCTTTTCTTCATTGATTCTTAGGTGCATTAGGAAATGATTATTAGTTCTGCTGGGGGTTAGTAGGCACTACTATCCAGTTAACAAGGCTAAAGATAACACAGGGCCTTCAAAAATTAAGTTTCATGACATTATTTCTATACTTTTGTTTACCTGATTGAAAGACGCTTATTAGCATGGCCACTGTGACCATCAGTCATTGCCTGGTAAGTTATGAGAAGACTGCACAGATTGACAGATATACTGCACATCAGGATTTGTAGTAATGGAGCTCTGATATAAGTCACCCAAACTTACTGCGACTATGGTTTAAAAGACAGTCGAGATACTGAAACAAAACGGAGAACAGAGACTCAAAAGAAGCCATGAGAAGTATTTCATTACTTCCATTCTCCATTCATGCCAAAGAAAAGAAAACTTCCACAGTCGGTCCTGGGTGTTACTGGATGACAAAAAGAAATGTTGCTCCATTTCACAAAAAAATGGTTCCAGTAGCATTGCCAGAGTAGATGAGTGAACTTACAGAGCTTCATTATCTTGCAGCTATCATAAAGGCCGAGTACCACAAACTTATCCATCTTTCATGAGTACCTTTCCATTAATTGCAAGGAGGCAGAAAAACAAAATAATGTTGCAGCTTTAGAGACATCACTCATTGAAAGCTCAGCTCCAACAGCTCTATTTGTAGCTGCAGCCACTCAGCAGAGACCTTCCTACGGGTTTGTTGGCTGCTCTAGCCACCTTAGATGGACCGAGGGCACTGCTGTGGCTATGGCAAATAGGCTTCATGGGAATTAATGTAATCTTTCACAATACCCGAATCTTGTAAATATCTTAGTCCTGGTATGATGACCACTACCCTCTTTTGTCTGTTCTACCCTTGCATCTCATATTCCTTTAAGAGCAACTGGTTGTAGTTCTCCTCGAATGGGTACTTTTTAAATTATAATAATCCAGGCTGGCAGAGGCACATAATCCAACCCTGCCATCCCACAGATGTTCAGTAATAGAGCAACTCCCTCAGCAACCGCTTCATAACATACAGAAGAACTCTGAAGCTGTACAGGTACCTTTCCCAAACCTTCCGCCAACATCAGTGCTCTTGGAATAATCTTCACTAAGTTCTACATGAGTTCTGTGGCCAAGACCTGGGTCTCCTGAACCTAAGCCCATTACCCTAATCGTAGTCATCCTGAGCAAATTTTTTTGAAAATAATGCAAACTCACCAAGCTTTTTTCAACCCTAAAATGTTTAAGACTCAAAGTAGTC
Organism: Ibidorhyncha struthersii; assembly: GCA_013398815.1. Taxonomy (NCBI): domain Eukaryota; kingdom Metazoa; phylum Chordata; class Aves; order Charadriiformes; family Charadriidae; genus Ibidorhyncha; species Ibidorhyncha struthersii. The sequence goes on from VZSZ01011737.1 coordinate 474,042, forward strand.
TTCGAGTAACCCCCCCATTTGGGACTCCGTTTAGCAATCCTTTTTTTCTTTAAAAAGTCCCAATATAAATACAACTACGTGAATGAGAAACATTTGCTTACGTAAATAAAAGCTGCCTCGCCTGGTCCCTCATTAGTACAAATTCATTTGTCCTTTGTTTTCAGCTTCTGTGTGAGAAGAACAGATATAGGTTGTGTTCATCACAGTCCTCATTATGAATCTTGCTACAAGAACAAGATACCTTAATTGTAAGACAGATGAGAAAGACAGTGGCATCCTGTAGCATCGTGACCTTTCCAACGTTTCATATTTTGACTTGCTGACCATTCCCATCTGCTTGTTGCAGACTGCAGGGAAGAATAGAATAGTCATGCATGACTGTAACTAGGAGGAAAGTTAACCCATTACTGTAAACCCATGTAATCTCATTAAAAGTCTTAGTTAGGTCCTGTCTTGACTCCTGCTAAACCGCCAGGGCTTAGCCTGCTTTTATGTTAATAGCAGCAATAGGCATTTTTATGAAGATAGTAATATCTCTGAGATCTCATTCACAGATCAAGCTTCTTTTGTGAAAATGCAATGATGGATTACTCTTCTGGGCAACACTTTGCAACAAGTGACAAATGATGTTTAATTCCTTGGATATTCATTATCATAACACTAATCCATCTGGCATTAGGGAAGGAATAATATGCAAGCCTGTATTCTTTCTTTAGCAATGTAGTACAAATCTTGAATAGCTTTTTATCAGAGATCCCCAGATACTTTCCTATCACATAAAATACTACAGTATTACAGCGTTGCTAATGTCTCTGAACTTTTGTAACTTGACTTGAATACTATGGCATAAAGTCCAGCAGATCAGACCTGGCCTTTCTATACTTTCCTACAGTACAGGCACTAGGTAACATCATTACTTCTCACTGAGCTCTAGAAATTGAGCTAAAATTCCTCGGCGAGAATAAACATTTGCAAAACAAGAGAAAAGAAAATAAAAGATGGGAATAATTGACAGTTCACATGAGGAAAGGCGTGAAAGACAGACTGATGTAGGAAGTCATAATTTTAAGGCACAAGTTAGGACAAACATAGCTGTAACAGTGACCAGAGCCATACGTTAAATACGTACATTTCTTTAAATAAAAGTGCAATTTCTTTTAGCAGTACAAACAAACAGTTATGACAAAAAATATTTCAGATCAAAGATCTATACACTTCTCTGCTTCCCCTAAAGACTGACCAAGCTATGGAAGCAATCTGAGAAGGATCTCTCCCCAGAGAAATGTGGCCAAGCACCAGGAATAGAAAGGAAATGGGTAAAGGAATAGTAGGAACAGTCTCAGACTAGAGTATGAAAAAATAAATACAGCAGAGAAGGAGGAGTCAGATTTTTGAGAATCTAAAAAGTAACAAATGGAGCTGAATCTTCTGGAAAAACAAACACTCAATCAATGGAGGGCTGAAAGAATGAGAACATGGTTACAGCAGCACAGACATCACTCCGAGGAACAGAAAGGGAAGCAGAGCTGCAGGGAAGCAATTGAATTTGAGATACTGGTGGCCCCAAAAGAAATATTCAAGGTATAGTTAAAACACAGTACTGCAAAAGTGCGACTGGGAGGTCAAGAGGTAGATATAAAAGCAGAGAATATCGAAGTTACAATACTACCTTTGCAAGAATACATGTAAGAGTGTACATATCCACATGGGAAAACTGATGGAAATGTGACTGTCAAACCAAATAAGCCTTTAAAAAAAAATAAAAATAAAAACACACAAACACACAGGCAACAGCCTGTTATTTTGGATTCTTAAAGTTTGCAAAAGCTACACCTTTCTAGTTGCTCTTTGCCTAACTACTACTCAGTATGTAAATAACTCCAGTCATATGGAATTAATAATTCATAAGTGATGAAGTTAAAATTAATTCTCCTGTGTCTAATTTTCTTCTTTAAAAAAAATACATAATACACAGTGGAAATGAAAATGGTTCAAGCAGTTTTACACTGGTTAAATGTATTCATGTTTTCTATAGTGCACTCCCTCTCTTTGTATGAGAACTGTTAATTCTTATTAATATTATTATTTAATAAGATTAGTAAAAATTAAACTCCGCCATTTAAAAAAAAAAAAAAACAGAAACATGTTTCCTTTTGTTTACAGGTAATTAGGTAATTTTAAAGCAGCACACAGAAAAAGAAATTAATTAATTGGGGGGGGGGGAAACACTAGAGAGGAACTGGTTGGTACTGCATGAGTAACTGTTAAAAGGCACATTGTGTTTCTTCATACATTTCAGTTAAATAATAGTACCTACAGTACAGAGAAATTTAAATGTTCAGAATTTTTCAACTAGCTTTCTTGTGAAGTGAACCATTTAAGTCTTGTTTTACAAATGAGGAAATGGACAGATTGTAAGTTTTTCCCAGAGACATTTCAGGTATGTTTATAAAGCGTATGTGGTGAGCCAGTGATAAAGCCAAGGCTGGAATGCAGAACTCCTGGTACTCAAACAAGATGCTGTGCAGCAGCTGCAATTATCTAAGGAACTAGTTCTCACGTAGCACATTTTACTTCTGTAAAAAAACATCGATACGTGACCAGTCTTGGAGTATATGACTTACTGATACTTACCATGTAGCAAATCTAGTGTGTATGCAACTGCTGAGGACCTGATCCTAGTTTCACCCGAATCACTGAAGAAGGATTCAACTCAAGATTTTGTTCTTACACACAGCTTACAAAAGGAGCACCCAAATTAAATAAATCGTCTACTCCAATATATACTAAGGAAAAAACACACTGAGGGTAGCAGGACAAATTGAGAGAAACAACTACAAGCAAAACACACTTATGCAGTAAGGTTTTTTGCAAATACATGAAATCATTGAGCTAAAAGAACTGAGTTGACAAAGAACGCTTTTATGCCATTTTGACATAAAGGACTAAAATTATTCATTAGTAACAGACCAACCATTTACCTACTCATGAACAGGCAGGAGAAATTCAGATTGCACCGAGACTAGATTCCTTCAATTCTTTAAACTCCAATTCAGAAAAGGACTTAACCATAAGCACACACCACGCCAATTCTTATTCGTGAAAAACTTACATCTACAATTAAAGGTACCATAGGATTCAATACTTTGGTATTCAAACAGGGTGACCAGTCTGGCCTTGCTCTCCACATTGCAGCTTGTAGCAACACTGCAGCTGAGAGGGGAAGGGTTCTGCCCTACGCTGGGGTGGCTGTGCGATTAGGTCCAGACTCCTTCCCATTTCTCACCTTTTCTTTAATCTTGCTAAACAGTGCCTGAATAGCCCTTTCGTTCACGTGCTTTGTAGGCCAGAGTACAAACAAATATTCTCAGTTGTCCATCACTGAACTGCTTTAAGGGAAATCCCTTTCATTCACTGCAAGCTGCCTCAGGCTCTGAGGTAGAGGGACACACGCTCCACCACCCATCAAGAATGTGGGACATGTTTGACTTAGGCACTGAGTAATAATATTGACTCTGGTGGGTCATACTAGCAACTCCTGGTCAGTTAAAGGTAACTCCTGAAGCTTGAATCATCACGCTCTGGTTTCTGTGTTGTAGGTTTTGGTGTTGTTTATTTCTTTTTGGAGTGTGGGGGAAATCCCAAGAAAACAGAGAAATATTCCAGCACTTAAACCTGGCAGTAATCTCTCTTAATACATAAACACAAGCGGGCATTTATTAAGTTGCTCTGTCAATTGAATATCTGCAGTCAACCAACACTACAAGCTGGTAACAACGTGTTTGAACACCACTTAGATACTAATATTTCCCCTGAAAAATGTATTTAAAAATATAGTGCGAAAGGGTAGTAAGTTATGTGAAAGTGCTATGGCAAAGAGCGTTTAAGAACTTGCACATTATTAATTTCACATCCCTACAGAACACCCAGATGTGGTCAAATTAAAGATAAAACTAATGACAGTAACTCATTAGGTTGTCAGAGAAAGTCTGTGATGGTAATAGATTAGAATACAAAGCCATGTGAGTGCCCAAATGATACGAAAGACATCAGGGTGCAGAGTATGAGCTGTATAACTTGATAATATTAAAAAATATATCATTGTTTAGTCTCAGCTTAGTGAACTACAGCTAGGCGAAGAAAAGTCCGAAGAAATAAAATGGATGCACCTCATATCTTCATATTGCATGTCATGTAGTGCCTTCCATCTAACATTTTACTATTTACCATTATTAACATGCCATTTGTGCTGGACCATCCTCAGTCAAGACAGTAAATGTCAGGTTTTACCTGAAAGACCTTTACGTTCTTGCTATGAAATACCAGTCAGTTGGTCACACTGATTTAAAGAAACAGCAGAATAGTCATGTTGTCTTGAAAAATTCTAGTATGTATGTTCTTGAAAGTATTTCTAGCTCTACTACCTCAATTCACCTCTATTAATTATAGTATTTTTTCATTAATAACTTTGCTGTTACAGAATTAGAAATGTCATTTTCGAAATTAGTGAAAAAGTACAAGATTACAAATCCACTTTCAGCTCTTGGAGAAACATGAACACTGCAGGCTGGCAGCATTTTTTTAAAAGGATTTTGCTCCACCAGTACCATGAAACTGGAGGTTCCTGCAAGAAAAAGTCAAATCAGAAGCATCTACAATGCTATATATAATTTTTAAGATAGTGCTTGCCCGCGCCCTAATCTAGAAGTCATTTTTTGAAATCCTGATAAGATATTTTAGCTTACGCATTACCACCTTTCTCTAAGGCAACTGAGAAAGTGCTTTCTTTACTTAACACTTTCAGTGCTGATACACTGCTCACCTCTCTCCTGACACTGTAGTTCCCAAAAGAGACACTACGTTCAAATGAATCAGTATCTGAGGATTCTTAACCACAGCTATATTTCTTAGGTGTACCTGGTAGAAGTCTATCAGCATTAAAGAAGTTAATTAGTCAACTGAGAGCTGGAATCTCACCAGGCTAATTTTTGCTGTCAGGGATAATGATAGATTTTTCAAGCCTTAAACCAACAATTGGTGCAAAAGATCAACTCGCTAATGATTATCAATTAGTCGTGTGACTGTTGACTTCATTTTTCTGCCTTTGAAAAACATGTCATACTCATTCAACAACAGCCCACACCACCTGTATTTTGCAGCTGTGAAAATACAGATATTCTAAATCAATCCCCAGAGACAACAGAGCTAAATGGTTTTTGGTAAATAGTAAATGCCTTACCATTGTAATGTTATTAACTGTGTTCATTTGTCTAAAAAAAGATAGTACAGCATTCATAACTGCAGAATAATCTAAACATTTCTGACGATAAGTTAAATCATTCATTGTAATAGCTTATAGCTATCTCCACACAAGAATTAAAGACCAGCCTTCAGTTAGGAAATGGAAGGGTACCTCTCAGAGCAAATAAATATTACAACTCATCTCCAATAACCATGAGGGTATCACGTGCAGACATCTATAATTGCAGCAGTAGCAGAGGTGGTGGAGAGGCTCTATAAGGGAGAGTAACACTTCAGAAAGCAAGAAAATAAAATCAGCTAAAAGACGTTTAACTTCATCCCAATTCAACACTGCCTTTAGTTTAGCAAATGTTTTCTTTCACAAGGAATTTCACAGTTCAGTGGAAGAGTCCAAAGCATCAACTGACTACGTAGTATCAGCAACCACAACGCAGGAAGTGATGGGACCTTCTGAAAGTCGTCTTCATAAATAAGCGTATGTTCATCCAAAGTAAATATAAGCTTCCACTCCCACAACAAATTCTCAAAACGGTATAGTTTCCGTGACACTAATTTGAGGCGGGCCTCAGACCAAGTTACTTGCTGGAGAAAGAGTAGCTGCCTCCACGCAAGCCTTGCCTTACCACTCCCACCCTATTAGCAAAGGCACCAGTTGTGCTAGTAACAGCAATGCCTTTAGCAAAGTCTCTGCTACTAGAAATCTAATGAGACTCAAATTGGATTTTTACCCTTCCTTCATGTTTAGTAGTGTAGATTATTAGCAATAGAGACATAGAAATAATACTGCAGCGTATGACTGAAAATGCTGAGCACTGAGAACTGTTCTTTTTATGTGCTTGAGCACAGACTACAGACTCAGGTTCATGCCGGGAACGGTACAAATGCTTCTTGATTCCTAACCCTTGCAGCCCATTTTACCATACTACCAGATCCCTCAATGAAAAATCTCAGGTCAGGGCAGCTTAGCACCCTTTAACAAGTTTCTCAGCCTTGCATGGGAAAGGCAGTCATTTCACATCTGAAGAAATATGTTCTTTTCCATCTCTCTCCTGCTGTTACTGATGGATACAGAAGGTCAGGCTGTGTCCTGAGCGCCTCCCTCCGCTGACTTCCATGGCCACAGCCACTCTTCCTTAGCCCTTAATTACTTGGGAAAGCAAAAGAAAAACCAAGCATCGGTACCTGAAAGTACAGCGTGAGGCCGACAGATCTGCTTCCCAGATCTCGCAGCTAGGAACAAGAACTTTGCAAATGACTGCAACAGGACTGGCCAGAAGCTCTGAAGAGGATGATAATATATTGGAAGAAGCCTTTTAGAAAATTTTAAAGACTACTATCCAGACACTACAGAGTTCCTGAAAGGTGAACAGCAACACGTATACAGATCCTTTTTGCCTTCCCAAAGTGGCTAGAGAAATGACTTTTCTAGACAACCTGTTAATTATTTCGGAAAGAAGAACATTTTAAGCATTCTGATACAATAAGTTCTTTGCCATTTCATTCCAACAATGAAAATTGACAAAACTTGTCACTATGTTACAGATAGAAAAACAGAGGCCGTGGGAAGCCAAGCAACTAGTTTAAGTTCCCCTCATATATCAGTAGTACCAAAAGGAACTCAGCTATAACACTACTTCATTTAACATTAAAACCCAAGTAATCGATATACATAGAAAAGAGGTTTAGGACTTAGTTTATTAATTTTAATAACAAGTTTTATGATCATTCAAGTATTAAGAATTTATTAAAGAGACATCAAAAAGAATTATCCCTGCCAATAACAATAATAAAATGCCTTTTAGAAGTCAGAAGAAAACAGTACTTTTAGCTAATTTAAAAAATCTTCAAAATGCAAGATATATCACGAAACTCCCTCTGAGCCACTGAACGTCCCTACCTAAGCAATTTCGTACTACATAAAGCCTTGCTTGTACTACCCCACCAGGCTGTGTCTGTGCTCCTCTTTCCTAAAGGGTTTCTCTAATGGCTACCACTTCATGCTGTCTGTGCTACGTCTCTTATTGCTCTTCCCCAATGCTCCTCTTCTCCCCTCTCTCTCTATGTTCATCTGTTCTTTCAACTTGTGCTCTTCAACTACCTGTTCCCTGTAGTTCGAGGCCCTGCTCCAGAGCATGCAAGCGCTAAAGCTTCTCGGTGAATCGGAGTCAAGGAGCGTTCTGATGTCATTCTAAGTAAAAGCTAAAATTTAGAATTAAGAGGAAATAAAGTCATAATCTCAATACTGATAACCTGGCATGAGAAAACTCACTCTGAAAAGCTGAAGTCTGGGGGCACTAACACAATATAAAACAGCATCTAAGAAAAAGATGAGGTAATCTTAAATAAAAGCATAACACTTAGTTCTACCCTTTACTGAAAGCAGGGGTCCGTTCCGTATGGGAACCTACAGGTACAAAATTCATAAGGATATATCATTTTTAAACGATAAGCTTTGGAGCCTTGGTATTTGATGAGCAGTTTCTGAGCCTCACCAAATCACAAGTTTCCCCTCACAAAGGGTTAGGCTTATTTACGTATTCAGTAACAGCAGCTGAATGGATGGTGCAATTTCCTCATTCTGGCAGCTGGCACAGAGAGAAAACCACCAAAGCCCATGACAGCTCTAATAAAAATCTCAAGAACTGATACTGCCCCCACTTACAAAAAGCCTGTGAGGGCCAACCCTTCAAAGATGCTGAAAAGCTACTACTCACTCAGAATGGGAGTTGTCAGTATTTAGCAATTCCAAAAGAAAAAGTGAAAAAACTCCACCCAACTCCTATCATTATACCATGGTTGAAGTTAATATATTGTATTTCTGTATGAAATGCCGCAAGGAAAGCTGATGTTAAAAGTAATTTTTTTAATTACTGTTTTCCTAATTTCCTACGTAGAAAAACAATTTTCGGAGATCTTACAATAAGCAGTAGTAATGCACAGACTGGACCGTAACTATTCTTTATTCAGTTCCTAACTTGAGACCAATAAATAACAGTGGGAATCTTCTACGTGGTACATAATTCAGTTTGCCAGAGTTCCCATGTTGATTTGTTTCATCAACTTTTTATTTTATTTTATTTTTTATTTAGAAAACACACTCCCAGGAGCAGAGATTGCATTTTGGTTTATGTCCACATGGAAAAATGTAATTCCAGCCTAATCAGGGACTTCCATCCTAACTGGGGACTCAAATTAAGTCACCTTTGTTTTATTTGTGTTTTTTTAAAAGGAGGCAAATACAGTAACTTGACCAATAAATGTAACAGTGCCAGCAGCATACTTCAATTTGTCACTTCCAGAAAGCCATGTGTGTGTTTCAGTAACAGGACATGCTGTAATGGGGCTTTTTTAAATTTTTTTTTTTATTCACATTAAAGCTGAAGCTAGGCTAGACAGCACATCGTATGGGAAAGGGGAAAAGAAAACTTCATGTCACTGGAATTCTGTCTCAGTGGGGGCTGAAAGCTTAGATGTTCTTTGGTTATTGCTATGCTGAGTGCTAAGATGGCTGTTAAATATTTTATCAGCCAAGACTAAAACCAAGAAATGTGCTGAAAACAAGAGTTGAATGATCTCTGTTTTGAGTCTCACATCGTGCAGACACACAAGTAGGTTTTNTGAGGCTTTTCTTTTCCACAGCAGCAGCTGTGGTACAGTGCACTTTATAAGGGCTGACAGTTAACCGAAGTAAACATAAGGACACAGCAGCATTAGGGATGTCAGTCTGCAAATAGAATTTCGTTGTAATTCTCTGCGTGAGGTCTGGGAGCAGCCGATGGCTGAATTAAGAACAGTGCTGTTGCAGATTTTATGAGGCTGATGCATGTGACTCCCCCTCCATCCCTCTGTCACACTAGGGGCTTGGATGATGGAAAATCATGTGATTATCTGTGCACGTATGTGTGCATGCACAGCAAAATGCATCTCTCTTCTCAGGTCCTCACTTTTCCTTTCTCATGACAGCTCTTTTCAGCGACTCCCTAACACCAAACACACTGATTTACTGGTTGTAGAAGGGCACAAGAACTCAGCAATGCTCTTTTCCCGCCTCCCAGCTCTCTTTCCCTCCCCTGCGTGCACCAGAAAGCCCCTCTTACAATCCTTTTTCTGCTGTAAACACTAACTTCCAGCCACGAATTTATCTGTGCTTTCCACTCTGTGGTTTGCGCTGTCATCTGCTAATCACAGAGTTTTTACCACCATCTGCAGCACTGAGCTGTTCCTGTGGTTTCTCTCTGCCATTTCTGAGAATCTGACAAATAAATCACGTTTGATCAGTGGATCAAACATGAGATATACAGGCATTCCATTCCAGCTTAGTTTTTGTTTTGGGGCGTTTAAGTGACAGATGAGTTTCGCCTCACAGGTGTTCGCCCATGAGGAAACGGTGTGAGCCCTGGTTAAGTTTTGAAAGCATTACAGGGAGATGATGGAGAGCTGAGGTTACCCTGAAACCAGAGCGGTTTGACTCTGACACAGCCCCATCTGATAAGAGACAGAGAGCAGAGCATGGACTGCATCTGGAAAGGGTCCATCTTTGTTTCATGAGGTGGAGCCATTTCGTTAAAAGTTGATGGGTTTAGATAAGCAAAAGAGGAAAGGCAGTAAAACGCCGTGCTTAGCTGTGTCATCTCTCCATTTATCAGAAGTCCTGGGCTGAGAAAATGTCTGCAGCCGAGACCATGTCATACTTCCTCTGAAAGCAGAAGTATTGATTTTTATATTTTTTTTTCCTGGCGATATTCTCCCCTTCGCTTCCCGCCTCTCGCGCGGGGGCAGAGCAGCTGCAGCCCACCGAACGGTGGGAACGGCTTTCACATCTGAGCCCATTAGTCACCAGATGTCACCTTCTGCTGCCAGCGCCTCCAACAGCCCGGCAGACAATGTCCCATGCATGCTGAACATCTGAACGCCGACTCATTCAATAACGTGGACAGCTCGGTGGCTTACAATGACATCCCCTCCACCTGACCCCAAAGCCATGTTGACAGTGACACCTACAGCCGGCAGACACAGGCGGCCCCGGCTTGGCTTACGGGGGGCTTTTCTCTCTCCCNTTTAAAGAAACACCTCTCTTCTGAAGCGGTAATTGATTTTATTCACCGGAGGAAATACCAGCTTCTCTATCGATTTCTACATTTGCTGAATTTATTTTGTTTTCTCCTCTGTGTGATACCATAAAATGTTATTAAAAAGGTAGTGTAGATCAAACAGAAAATTATTTGTTTTCCCCTAGAAAGACTTTTTTTTCTTTTTAATAAACGACCATATTTTAAACACTTCAGCTCAATTGCAGGGAGAGAAATTATTTAGCATCCACAGCCATTATCTGGTGCTCGTTAGCAAGTTGTTTATGGGGCTGCAGAAGGCAGGGTAGAAGGCTGCTGCACAGCCCGCAAGCACGTTCTTCTCCGCATTAACAATTTCTTTTATAGCCTCACCAAGCTCCCCCACCATTTCACTAGAAAGGGCCAAGCGGTTATTAGAATAAGATTTTCGGTGGTATTTTAAACAGTAAAGAAAATCCCTGAGACAAACATCTGTGAAAACAAACAGTGCTATAAAAAATGGCTTTAATAAAGCTCTGCTGAGCTAAATGGGGGAGTGTTTTCATGGGGTTGTGAGAGAGCATTATAGTCTACAATCAAAAACTGTTTAAAAATTTACTCACAGTGCAACAGACAGTAGTGTCACTACAGTCAAGTAATTGTTCAAGTATTTCTAAGGTGAAACCAACAACAAAAAAAAAAAAGCAAACAGAACAGACTTCAATTGAAATTTTAGGTGTTTCCTAAAAAAAAACAGAAACAATGCTGTGTTATCAACTAAGATTCATACTTAAGATAAAATTTAGGAGGCTTAAGATAAACTTTAGAGGTGAGATGTGTTTTCAAGCAATCCAAAAATGTAAGTTAAGCACATGTTATTACATAACTGAAATAACACTGCATAAAAAAAATATTTTCAAAAACATCAGGAAGAAACCTTTTTAATTTCTTAGAGTGTATGCCTTGACACTGAAACAGCCAGATGTATTTTTTATGAATTTTCAGTAAGTTAATTTCCTCTGGTCTCCTTTGTTTACATTTTTGGCCTGTGTTTTGCGGTGTTTTTTTTTAACCTGATAAAAAATTTTAACATTTAATTATGATCCTACAGAAAATAAAGGGTATTTTGCCACTGTATTCAATGGGCGAGGACTCCACTCCTAGTCTTTTAATAATACATAGGGAGTTAAGCAAAGATCTATTCTGCAATAAAGGAAAACAGTATTTTAAAACAGACAGACAAATAACCACGGTAAGTAATGCCTTTCAGTAATGCCATTTTTGCAAGATGTTGATTCTTGAGAATGCCTTTCTTGTATTTTGACTACATGTGTGTATATATGTGCACACACATAAAAAATAAATATGCTGTTTCTGTATGACATTTTACAATAAGGTCTAAATAACAGTTTTTAGATTTAGGCATGTTGTGAGATTCCTGCTGCTGTGTGTACTGCTGCAGGTAAGATCAGATACCTTGTGGCACTGGGACACAAAAGATGGGAGTTCCCTATTCAGACGCACTGCTTGGAAAATGGGACTGTTCTTATTAAAATTTTGTGCTTGAGCCAGTTTCACTGTTCAGAATCATTTCCTCTAACTCACATACTTCATAATTGGATCTGCATATAGCAGGGAGTTTAATTACAGAGCTCTTCTTTTCCCAGGGAAGCTTCCCATCTACATCATCATAGAAATGGAGTGCTGCATGTGTTTATACATGACATTCTAACACAGACAGGAGACTATTCAGTCTACACAGCCCAGGAGGTTAACAGTTTTTTTTTTTCCTGTGCATGTTATCCCATGCCAGAACAACACTGTGGCATCACTTTTGTCTGCTCAGCCCCAGGCTGTATTTTATAAAATGCTAACAGTAATATTAATACTTTACTACAAACTACATTTTTAGTATTCAGCTCAAAAGGATGCATGGTATATGCAGCATGTCAGAAAAATTAGGCCCCTGTGGTCTGTAGTGAAACACCTGAAGTTACTAGAATCTTTCTGAAATTTAGCTTAGTATTTCCAAAATACACTAAAATTCAAGACTTATTTCTAAAACCAGCCATTAGAACAAGTGTTTATGGACACAGCTCCTTAACCACCAAGTACATACCTAAAGGTGCTGGGCACGTACAAACCCAACATATTTAATAGCATGTTGAACCCAAACATTAAGTCCAAACATAGCATCCAAAGTGTTTAGAAAATACTTTCAAACCATGAAGAACTGCCATTTGTAAGACTTTGGAATCTGGAAGTGCTCCATGTAAAAAGCTGTTATGCTTCCATTTTCAACACACCTCAGGACTTAATAAACCAAGCAATTCAACACAGAATGCTGAAAATTAGCATTTTTGTTTTGCACTTACATGTTATTGAATGGTAGGCAATGTAAGGAAGAAAAAGAAAAATCTAGCAGGAAGGTCATTTTCAAAACTAAGAATCTGAATTGTGGATGTTGTTGGTCAAAAGGTGCCCCAAACCATGTAAAATTGATTTTGTTTTTAAGCACTAATGATCAAAGTCCAGGGCAGCGGCTCAGAATTAATGATTGGTTGGGTGGAGCTGATTTCATTAACCTCAGGTGCATATTAATTCCTAGGACTACCTTTCATCAAGGTCATTAGTGCTATTAAAAGCTAAATATTTATCATACAGTTGTATGGGTTTGGGTGTGCTTTATGAAAGACTTTAAGCAGAAATGCTTCGCTTTCACTTGTCTGGGTCCCGGGGATAGTGACTACAACTTGAAAGAACTCACCCAGAGTATCATCGCATTTTCCTACCTTGTTGTGATTCAAACTAATTTACAGATTGGGTTCTCATATACCTAAGGGCACATTTTGTCTGCATTTATGCTCTGTATTACTTGTTGTTTGTACTAACACACATAGGAAGCAGAGACTCCCTCAAAGCCATTCTCAGCTGAAAGGCAGCACTTAGATCTACTTCCACCTGAACCTGGAGCCCAGTGCACAAGTTTTCTTTGACTTTTATTTCAAGGACATGGCAGCCAGTGGTTCCAGCTTGTAACCAGCACCTTTAGCTCCCACCTCCCAAGAAGAGAGGTCACCGCTCGTGGTTGGAGCTGCAGTCTCATTTGAAAAGCAGCAAGTAGGTGGTGGTCAGAAAGGGTTTTCTGAATTCCTCTGCTCACGTTGCCTATCACAGCTCCATGCTAATATCAGAAGGATCTGATGACAGAGGCTGAGGCCCTCTGTCACCCCACTGGGTCACAGAAGGCCAAAGCTTGAGCTCACACCAGGTCAATCTAACAGCGAGCCCTGAAGAATAGAGTAAGTGTTTCTTACTTTACAAACCCATCTTACTCTGAACACTTACGCAGCCTGCATTACTAGACTAAGGGGCAAAGTCTTTATATCAGATAAAGTAACAGAGTCAATACTCAAAATAGAAGCAAGAACTAGTTTTAATTGGTGAGGTCATATAAATGCACCCTATGTTTCTTTTTTTGCAGCTTTCTTGTTAGTTCTCATAAAACAAAGTATAACTGAATTATCCATTTGGGATAGCGTAGCATTGATTTAGATGTAAAAAGACACAGGCTGGCAATGAGATAATTAAGTACTACTCTCATCCCTAAGACCAGTCTGCTGGTACGTCTCAAACCTCATATTTTGCTACATCTCCTATAAAAGTAATCTTACAAAACACTGAAGAAAAAAGAATGGCAAAGTATCATTACACCTTTTAATAATATCTCAGGGGCTATATTAAGTAATCTAAATGATTTATTTTTTCCCTCCACCCCACCCTTTGATCCCTGCCATTTGGCGATGCTTACTACTAAATGTTCTTATTTATGTTTTGGCCACATTAAAACATACTAGCTTCATCTTTACTTTTTTTTTTTTTCTGAAAAATCTGTTTAGTCCAAAGGTATTTTCTTGCTCTAGACCCAGTTCTTTTCCATCTGTTGAATTTAGCTATACCGTGATGCCAACAGCCTAACAGTGTTACACATTTTGTAGTGATATAAATTTACAGGTTGCCTCAGAATACCTTCTGCAGTATGAGTACTGTGAGATGCCTTTATTTGAGTAACGCCATGACTTTCACTTCACAGAATCACAGAATAGTCAGGGTTGGAAGGGACC